>CAEFZP010000598.1:40000-113973 GCA_903064625.1 Mallotus villosus
GCTGCTGGATGATCGTGGAGATCTCAGGTGCCATGAAAGAGGACTGGAGGTGTGTTCTGGTTCAGGGAGACCCGGACTTGGACCCATGTGGACGGTGAGTCCGGGTCAGAACAGGGTATTGGTAGGTTGGGGTTGAAGGTATTGTCGTAGGCCGAAAACTGCAGTCAACACCCATTTGAACCTATGTGGCAAATTTTGACCGAAAGACTACCATTTGAACTAGTTGACCTTAAAATATGTGGCCACTAAGCATATACTGAATAGCACTATTGATTACATGATTATGTAACCAAAATGACCAAGACTCAGAGGTCACAACAAGAACAGTACATTTGAGTAAAGAGACAAGATGGGTTAAAGTCCAAGGCTCTGTTTGAGGGCTTGCTCCGAACATGTCACGCAATAAACGAAACTTTGCATCAGCTTCTCCCGACCCTTTCTTGAGAAGCAACCTGATTTTAGCGGAAGCTAGCCACAACAGTATGTTGAAAAAGAGTAAAGTTGAAATGACAGCGCTAGGAGTTGTGGAAGACTAGGGTGGATGGTGTGGACACTGCATTTTTTGGGGGGCGCAAAAGTCAGGTTTTCAGGGGCCTGAGGTCTTCCTGGTTAGTCGTGTGATTGTCTGAGTCAGCTGACCCATGCCGTCCAATGGACATCCTCCTATCCATGATCTGGCCTGCCCAAACTCATTATGAGAGTAATCCTATTACTTTCGGGTGTGTTTACACACAACATGTCCGGGAAAAGCTCATTTGGAATGTAAGACGGATTTGGACCTGTGTCTCTCATGCAATTCTGTTCGATTATATTTCAGCTATTTCTGCGCGGCAGTTGGAAAGAGATGGGCGTAGAGAGTGAGAGATGGAGTAGAAAGAGACAAACAAATGAAAGACAACGCATCAGAGGAGGACCGAGAGAGAAAGAGGAGTGTTAGGACTCATCTGTGGGTGAGCCCATGACTCAGTGGTGAGGAACAGAACCTGTCAGCTCGTCAGAGCTGTGGAATGGAATCGTTCAACACCCACATGGCGGAAATCCCACAGCTGTAAAATCATTATCATCACCCGTACGTGCAGGTAGTCATTAAATGAATGGTGCAGTTACACACACACCATAGACATGTCATGCATTTGTAACGGGTATGTAACGAACGTGATCTTGCAAGTTCCATCAGAGGTATCTGGCACTGTTCACTCCCACCATTTAGGAGACCAGGAGTCGAACTCGCCACCTCTGGCTTCCCAAGCGCCACCACTACCAACTACGCCAAAGAAAAGCTAGCTATTCAGTGACGCGGGTGGCTCATTACATACCTGAGGAGTGAGTTTCACCAATACACATCGGCTACATTCACCCCTCAAACTCACTCCGGCGGTTAGCAGGCGCTAACCTCGTGAGATCCGGGTCACGGCACCAATGTAACGGGTATGTAACGAACGTGATCTTGCAAGTTCCGTCAGAGGTATCTGGCACTGTTCACTCCCACCATTTAGGAGATCGCTCCCACCGGGAGTCGAACTCGCCACCTCTGGCTTCCCAAGCGCCACCACTACCAACTACGGCAAAGAAAAGCTAGCTATTCAGTGACGCGGGTGGCTCATTACATACCTGAGGAGTGAGTTTCACCGATACACATCGGCTACACATTCACGTGTTCTGGAGCAGGGAAGAGGAGAAGGAGGGGGAGGAGACGAGGACGATCAGAGGAAAGTGTGTGTGTGGAGGGGGGTGGGGGGTGGGGGGTTAAAAGAGAGGTTAAAGAGAGTGGTTGGATGGAGGGGGGGGGGTGCTACAGGGGAGGTGAAGATGGGATGGGGGACACACACTGCAGAACCAGCGTCAACGGGGGTCGGGATAGGAGGTGCGAGGAGGGGATTGACTGTGTAAGAGGGATAGAGGGAGGAGATGGTTAGGAGGAGAGGTTTGGGGGGGGGGTGACTGCAGGACAGAAGAGGGTAGGAGGAGGAGGTGGGTGTAGACACCAGTATAAGAAAGACTCTCTCCAGAGACCTAACCAGCTGCCAGCCTCGCAGCCAAACTGCACACCACCCAACATGATACCAACTATCACACACAAACACGAACCCAAGCACCACACACCACCCACACAACACACAAGAGAGCCTTGTTCATAGGCTCATAGGACTGAAAATAGGATTTATGTTTTTTAAATGTTTTTTTTCTCTCTATGGGCATCCAGGCATTCAATTCACCTATAAACAATCGCCTCGCTGAGAGAGCTTTCTGTCTTTATCGTTTTCATCTGGGACTAACTCAGTTCACTTTGAGATAACCTGTCTTGTGATATGACTATACAAAGGTTTGGTCCTTCTGCTGGATTGGACGTTTGTCTTTCATGAGGCTGTTGACCAACTTTGCTGCTTCGACTCTTGTCGTTTGGGCACTACATGCTCTTAGGATTCTTCCCTTTGGCACTTATTTGGTTTTTCACAATGTATGCTTCATGTTTGACTACCTGCAATGTTTGAGGCGTTGTTTTGATCAGTGACCTATGCACTTTTGTAAAGCTCTCTCTTGGCAGTTGCTTTGGATAAAAGCGTCCGCTAAATGAATAAATGTACAGTACCAGTCTAAAGTTTTGACTGGTACTTTGAATCGGGCTAGTAATCAGAAGGTTGTTGGTTCGATTCCCGGCCATGCAAAATGACGTTGTGTCCTTGTGCATTTCACCCTATTTTCCTCGGGGGAATGTCCCTGTACTTACTGCAATTCGCTCTGGATAAGAGCGTCTGCTAAATGACTAAATGTAAATGTACTGTAAATGTCATTTACATGTAGTGTGTACCTGGATCCCTGGCTGGCCTGATGTGTTACATAAGATCATCAATCAGGGGCTTAGAACACACTGTGAGTGTACACGTTAACACTGAGCAGAGAGGAGGGAGGTCTGGAAACTCTCTGGGTTCAGGTTTTAGGATATAGAGTCAGAGACATCGGTATATACACTACTGTGTAAAAGTCTTAGTCACACAATACTTTTTACACACTTTTTACGTCTCAAATATGTATTTCTTTGTCTCCGTATTGGTGCGACTGAGTGAAAGTGCAATGTTGGAAAACGTATTTCAATTGATTTCAGCATTTTTTACATTGTTTTTAAATCGTACTTTTTCGCCTAAGCCTTGCGCAGCACTGTACATATGTCGACATGCATGCGTGTGCAGATAAACACACAGAGGCAGGACACTATCATGCATCTCCTATGGTCCTGTCCTTAGGGTCCTTAGGTCTGCAGAGCCTTGGCCTCGGTATTGACTTCATACATATTCAATACAACCCCCATGTGAAAGAGAAACATCATCTAAAGAATAACATTGGAGATAAACTAAACGTTGATGCATTCTCATTTGAACTGGATTGCAGCTGAGCACCAGTGATGGGGTAGTAGGATAAACATGCACAGTAGATATAGTAGCGCATGCTTGTCAGAGTAGGCCTGAGTTTGCTGTGACCACGTGAGGCTCCAATATAGTCCCCCGCTTTCTGTATTATTAATTACACTACTGGTAACAAACAATACACGGTTTGTGTGTGTAGGTGTGTGTAGGTGTGTGTGTGTGTGCGCACCTCAACTAATATGACCCTTCTCTTTGTGCAGTCAAGGTGTTAATCTGTTACAGGCTTGACCTAGCGCTACTCTAAGACTGCTTTTCTCCACCTCTCCCTCCCCTCTAACTGTACACACACAGGCAAACACACACACACACCAACATACACACACACACACACTCAAGCACACAGGGCCACCCCTCCACACACAAGCAGACACACATATTGACATGGACATAGGACCACACACATTCACACCCACCCACACAAACACATACGAGGCCACTAAGGCGGGCGAAGCAGGCTTACAGCCCCTGAGCTTTTAACACCTCCAGGATTGTCGTGGGATTATCATCGGTCTCACACTACACTATCTTAGGCACAGTGTGTGTCACTGTCAGAATGGGGAAGTACCAAATGTTTGACGTCCGTGTGTACATCAAGGATATCATTAACCAAGAGAAATGAGGTATAACTGCTGCTCGAAAAGTCCAGTCTCCAACAGATATGTATCTCTCCATGAAATATTATATTATTCTGTTGATATCGTCCGTACCATAAATACTCACAATGACAACATTCCCTGAAGACCTAAACTGACCCACTGGCCATTACATCAGGGTATGGATCAAAGATGAACAGCTACAAAGCAAAATAATAATCGAAGGAATGAGCCCTTCGCGAACTCGAAGCTCCGCCCCTCTAGACTGTCACTTTATTCACACCTCAAGCTCACAAGTGAGTACACGGTTAACCTGAACAGACTTCACTGGCTATCTTCCTAACATACAATAGTTGACCTCTAAACTGGTAGCTAAGCAGCTAATAGCCTCAGGGGTTTCTGGAGCATGCACATCTACGCTCTGAGCTTGCTGCCACAGCCAAGCCATAGCCTCTGAACTATTCTTACTTTGTTTACGAGAGTCATAGCAGCGCAGGGTCTAATCATGTTTAACTGGTGCACGCTTCAGTCGTTTACGGCCACACGCGTTCGATGCCGGTGTCCCGTGTGCGCGTACGGGCGTCCGCGTGCGTATGCCGTTGCTCATGTGAGCGTGTGACAAATGCAGCGTTCGCATGCAGACAGATGTGTGTATGACTTTGTGTATGACAGGGAGTGCTAATTTGGAAATATGTCTCTGCATGAATCAACGTAGGGTAAATGAAGGTGCTTGGGTGTGTGTGTGTGTGTGTGTGTGTGTCTGTGTGCCCACATGCGTTTGCCTTAGTTGTGGCCTGGGAGGGAAGCGGTTGTTTCTGTTGAGTCAGTGTGAGTTAGATCCTGTTTGATAGTTGTTGTCAGAGGTCTGAGCAATGTGATCTCCCTGTGAGGAACGTAGCCCCTACACACATGCAAGCTATACTTGGTCAGCGAGACTCTTGTTTAGACGAGTACACACTGCAGAGAGAGTGTGTGTGACGAGTACACACTGCAGAGGGAGTGTGTGAGACGAGTACACACTGCAGAGGGAGTGTGTGAGAGGGGTACATACTGCAGAGGGAGTGTGTGAGAGGGGTACATACTGCAGAGACAGTGTGTGACATGAGTACATACTGCAGAGTGTGTGTGAGACGAGTACACACTGCAGAGGGAGTGTGTGAGACGAGTACATACTGCAGAGGGATGTGTGTGAGACGAGTACATACTGCAGAGGGAGTGTGTGAGAAGAGTACATACTGCAGAGGGAGTGTGTGAGACAAGTACACACTGCAGAGGGATGTGTGTGAGACGAGTACACACTGCAGAGGGAGTGTGTGTGTGACGAGTACACACTGCAGAGGGAGTGTGTGAGACGAGTACACACTGCAGAGGGAGTGTGTGACCGGTCTTCAGCGGCTTAATACATTGAAACCACAATATGTCATTGCAGATCAGAGTCATGGCACCAAGATCTGCTTTAGTAGGTGACAGAACAAGTGCGACTACTTCAAATATTGAAGACTCTCTCCTCTCAAGTCTGGCACGTATCGAAGGTCCCTAGCTGGGTTGGAGGTCACCAGAAAACAGGCTTCACTGTAGATAAGCGAAGACAACATTCAGGGAGGAGGTTCCGGAAGAGGTGCGTGTGTGGCGACACAGCGCCACTGTGTTGGGTCTGATGGCCAAGGCGATGGACGCCAGAGTGCTTAGCACAGGGACTTAAGAGGCAGCGTGCCAAAGCGACAAATCCACAGGGGATTGGTCGGAGAAGAGTCTCAACCTTAATGCCAGTCAATGGACTCCAGATGTTCGGATCGGAACTCCCCCCCCCCACCACCACCCACCCACTCTCTCTCTCCGTCTTTCTTTACACTCCCTCTGTCTCTCTCTCTGTCTCCCTCCCTTGCTCCCACTTTTCCCTCGCTCCTGCTTTCCTTCACCTCTCCTTTTACATTGTCACCTCCCACCCTGTCTCCCTCTTAGCCTTTCATGTCTGCCTTGATAACCCCAAATCACTTCCTCTGTTCTGTGAACAGAGCCCACACACACACACACACACCTCCCACCCATGAACCTTCTCTGCTTCCATCTGGACTGGGGAAGACGGAGGAAAAAGAGAGAGAGAAATGTAGAAAGAGAGAGAGAGAAATATAAAAATAGAGGGAGGGAGGGAGGGAGGGAGGGAGGGAGGGAGGGAGGGAGGGAGGGAGGGAGGGAGGGAGGGAGGGGAGGGAGGGAGGGAGGGAGGGAGGGAGGGAGGGAGGGAGGGAGGGAGGGAGGGAGGGAGGGAGGGAGGGAGGGAGGGAGGGAGGGAGGGAGGGAGGGAGGGAGGGAGGGAGGGAGGGAGGGAGGGAGGGAGGGAGGGAGGGAGGGGGAGAGAGAGATATAGAGAGATATAGAGAGATATAGAGAGATATAAAGAAAGAGAGAGATATATAAAGAAAGAGAGAGAGAGAAGTAGGGAGAGAGAAAGGGGTTTCAGAATCCCGGGTATGAGTTGACATTCAAACTCCCCTGAGGGTGTTGAGGGGGTGTGAGGGGAGGGGGGAGGGAGGAAGGGGAGGGCTCGAGACTCAACAACCATTGTTTGAAATCCCATCACCATCCCGTGATCAACGTAGCAACGACACAATTTTTCCACCCAGATCCACAGTAAAGGCTGACTAGACGAGCATGTACAGTACTCCTACACGCTGTCCAAGCTATGAATGGGCCCCTTTAAAAGACCATGGAGTCATCTTCTGCTGTCCAGCACAGGCGTTTTATTGGCATGATGGCATTTAAATACGCAGCCATATCAATGACACCAGTAAACTGCTGTAACATTGCTGTCTGTGTACGTGACATTTCTAGGAGCTTGCCTCTGTCTCTGGGGCCATTCATGTTTAACCATGTATACTTTAGTCTGTATGTTGATAGGGAAGATCCTAGCATACTGTATACCACTATTAACATATGTTCTGTCTTCCCAACCTAAGAAGTAATTCCTTGACTCATGATTAGGTCTGGTATTTTGACATTCAACTACATCTTCCAAACATTGTGTGACTTTGCATGTGAAATATAGATCAATACAAATGTCATATTTGGGATTTTGGAGCTGAGTGGGTTTTTTCCACGGAAGAACTCACAACCCTATTATCGCCATGGCTACCTTCCTCCAGGGCTCACTCAGATGGTAAGTAATGGGAGGGGCTGAATTCCAATCACTATGCTGTAAAACTACTGACTACCCTGGAACCAGGTGAGTCACCTGTGTGTGTGTGTGTTACTCTCCTGTATGTATGCATACAGAACACATACTAACATTCCAACTGGTATACATTCCTTCAGGGGTTTTCCTTGCCAAGCATACAACAGCATATCAGACACGTCCCAGCACTACTTGAAACATTACAACACACACGCTCACACATAGAATGTTAGCACAATGCTGCACACGCTAGGACAAGTGTGTATTTTAGGGTTAGAAGTGTGGTATTTGTCAGTAGTAGTGTTGGAGGCAGCATTGGGTGTAATATGAATTGTCAAAATAACTACTGGATAGGCCTACAGTATGGTAAGGTACTCTTCACTGACGATAATGTTTTATAGGGTCTTGAGTCCCATAACCAGACATCATCGAGAAGTCGATGCCTCGTAAAACCTAATTAGGCTTCAGCTGCCTCGCGTTCCAGCTCCCAACCACACTCCCATTCCCCCCAGCCTCAGCCCTCTTGTAGCTCCAGCCCTATCGCTAGCTCCAATCCCCCCCAGCCTCAGCCCTCTAGCCCAAACCCAGAGCCCCAGCCCCAACTGTAGCTCCAGCCCTATAGCTAGCTCCCACCCCCCTCCAGCCTCAGCCCTCTTGTAGCTCCAGCCCTATCGCTAGCTCCAATCCCCCCCCAGTCTCAGCCACAACAGTCGCATCCATCGTCCCACAGATTGAGGCCAGAGACAAATCCCCAGACTTAGTCCCAGTCTAAACCCAGGTCCAGAACTCAGCCGGTGTCTGAGACCCAGTCCAGGAGTGCTCTCAGTGGGCATGATTACAGCCTGAGCTCCCCTGCTACCAGGTACAGCCAGAAACCCTTTTAAAAGCCATGGCGCTGCCAAAGAGCCTGTAATACATCCAACCCCTGTTACACAACACGCTTGAATCCAGCCAAACACATTGACAAGACCAATAACTACTTAGACGATTACAATATTACATGCACGATGACATGACGTATGTCTGTGGGTTGAGCCAATGGCTAGTGGTCATAGAGGGGGGATAGTGCTGCTTAGGTGACATATGAGCTTATTATAGGGGTTAATCTACACTGGAACCTGGCCCGCTAGACCCAATCCCAGAACATCAAGCTTGTTGACTGGAGCGGTGGTCTACAACCCTGGTCCTCAGGGCCCACTTATGTTTTAAATGTCCCCAACACACCTTATTCAAATGATTGGGCTTCTGCAGAGCTTGATAACGATCCGTTTATTTGAAACAGGTGTGTTTGAGCAGGGAAACATCTACAACAATGGGCCCCGACGACCAGGGTTGAAGACCACTTGACTAGAAAACTCTATCTAGCATCAATTACAACAATTACAGCTTGTATGCTCCGAGAGAGGGCTGTGTGCAAATGTCCATGCTTCATACTGATGCTGCGTGCTCCTTCACTCCAATAAACTACAATCCCCACGACGCCATAGCATCCTAACACACCAACCAGCAAAACTGCACTACAAGCCTAAAGCTATCTCCTGGTGCTGACTACATATCCCATGACTCCTTGTCCTCCTTCAGGCCTAACATGATACAGCCAGGGCTGGAGGAGATAAGCAGAAGGTAATCCATGGTCCGCGCTACGGGTTTCAGAGCATGTAGGACTTGAGCCAACCACCCAATGGACCATGGACATGGGTTTGAACAGAACCATCCGGTCTCTCCTGGGAGTGTTACGTCATCCCAACGATACCTTTGTCTTTTGGCTTCCCCTCCTCTGGACACGCCTGCTGTTGATAGAGAACACCACTGCACTGCGCTGTGACCGTCTAAAGACACCAATCAAAGACACAAACCCAACCGCTGGAATCAGCTACGCCACTAAGAGAAGGATAGAGAGAATCCAGATGCCAGATGTGTGTGCCTGTGTGTGTGCCTGTGTCTCTGTGTGTGTGTGTGTGTTGATAATGTTATGTGTCCATGAGTGCACGCTTGCTTGCCCACAAAGCGTATTGTGCTTCAACGTGCCTACACATTCAGTGTTCGCATGTGGGTGTGTGTGTGTGTGTGTTGGCGGATGCAGTGATGTTTTAAAGCCACAAAAACAAACATCTGCGAGATGCATCTGTTGAGAAACGTCTCAGGACTGTGACAGGCTGGGTAAATGGAGTCCACTTAGCTTGAGCGAGGAGGATAGGGGTCTGATTAAAGAACGCCTCGAAAAGTCTAGAAAGACGTCCGCTTGGTATTTCTTTCCTGAATAGTCGAGGCTAGAGGGATTCAAGTTCTGAGTGGCGCCTTAGCGACGGGAAAGGAACGTGCGCGGGTCTCAGAGGCAGAGGTCAGAAAGACTAGAAAAGATAGAAATAGAAAAGATCGAATAGAAAGACTGGTCAGATAGCTGACCTGCAGTCGTGTGAAAGAGGAGCAGAACCAATGTTGCAGAACTCATGTTAACATGCTGTATAATGATTCTTTTCACGATGGATTAGGCAAAAACAGCCCACACTGCAAATAGACTGGGAATAGGGCAACACACACACACATGTTTCTGGGCCAGAGTGCATCACATGTGGCCCCATGTACATTCTGGTCACACATTCGATTCTGACATTGATATTTCCTGTTTATGAATCACGTGACGCTCCGCTGGTAGTGAACTTTTGAGACAGGTTTTTTACCTGCTTGACAGAAGCCCTTGACAGATGTTCAGCTCAATTATCTCAAACAGGTCTGTTATTTTGTTTCCCATGGATTGCGAAACTTGATGCCCTCTTTCACCCTGTTCAAGCATTTGATCTGCTGAGAGCAATATTAGAGCACTGCCAAAGAATATAATGCCATTTTACTGCGTGTGTGTGTGTGTGTGTGGGCGAGAGAGTGACAGCGAAATAGATAGAAAGAGAGAGACAGCGAGAGAAAAGGGCATGGGGGTGCATATGTGACTGTATACTGCTGCAGTAGTGTGTATGTGTGTGTTGGAGGCAGACCCTTGGGGGGCTAAACTGGGTCAGGGTCTGACTGGGAGAACCAGACCCCCGCCCCCCCCACACACACACACACACACACACTGTGAAAGAAATGTTGGGCCTATGTACAATGAATGTGTTTTAGGAGACGTTTACAGTTGGTTAAGAAGCTTGATACAATGAATGTTGATTCATTTGGCTGAGATGCCAAAGGGTTCAGGGCCATCAGCTGGGTAGTACTGGTGGGCTGGATTCCTCCCGGTTCCATTCTAGAATGCTAGATGGAGCTGTATGGAATTGTCTTTGTGTTATTGTCTGATGTCTGTGTGTCGATGTTACGTTGATAACGTTATTATGTTTACATCTACGTCGAATAAACGTGAACTCTGTACTTCACCCCGACTTCATCTTAACCACGATTGAGTCTCTCAAAAACTTCCACGACAACACACACACACACACACACACACACACTTGGCCCCACCCATCCCCCGGCCAGGACCAACCACCAGTCTGGTCCCCGTCACTGTCTTACTCCTCAGACCTTCAAACAACAACAAGCGTACTGTGCCGGCATCATGCCCACATCACATGGCTCTGAGACACCAGCGAAGCGGGCCGCCGTCGAAAAGATCGCCTTGAGCATGAGTTGGTTATCTTGTTAGCCTGCACATTCTTGCCATTAATGCTATTGTAATGCTACCTTTGAGACAGAGAGGAGGTTGTCAAAACCCTCGCAAGCTTCAACTTTGGCACGGTCTACGTCCAATCAGAGTCATCGGATGAGGTCAGGGAGGTTAAGTGGAAGGCCTTGTTTTTTAAGAGAACCGTGCAAATTTGGTGTGTATGTGTGTCCGCGTGCACTCCTGCGTGTGTGCAAAACACTCTGACACCTCATATCACTGTGGATCTACTGGGTCACGCTGAGATGTGTGAGCTCATATTGGGCCATCAAAATGACTAGTTAAAGCCTACATGTCAGCATGCCTGACAATGAACTGCTACAGTGTGGGCCTTGAACAACTAGGCACTCAAGAAAACTCTGTTCTCCCAAGTTACTTTCCTTTGCAGTTCATGGCTCAGCCTGAATGATAGGCCTACTCACCAGGCAAACTGGTAGACTGAGAGAGGTCCATGCATTGACAGTATAGGTTGACAGTGTTCCCTTGTCATTGCTGCACAAAAAAGCCACAAGCCTCCATTTTATAAAGGTAGACGACTCACCTATCCTCGTTCGGATGCAGTCTCCAATCTCCACACAGGTGAGTGCGTCTACAATTGCTTTGAACTATGATATCAGGGTTCTTTTGAATAGGAGTGATTACACATACGGATCACTACCATAGCTGCATCTTCAGTATCCTGCCAGTGAAGGAGCACCTCTCCAGGAACTGAGGAACAATGTGGGGCCATCACTTTGACACCACATGATGCTTACCTAGATGTATGTGTGCATTGGTTGTGGGGGGGGTGGGGGGGTGCACCACAGAATTGAGAAGAAAAACGTATATAACTGTATGGCTTCTCAAATCTATATGTAAGTATGTGCACTGTAAACATTCTCCTCTAAATGTGTAAACAATTCTTTAGCAATGGGGGAGCTGCTACAACAGATTCAAAATCATTGCTTATTTTTATTTTTTGCCATTACCAGACGTCCAGTACATCCAGTCTTTATGCACGCGGCATGCATTGCCGATTGATATATTGTTCAATGCATGTTACGGTTAAGTGTGTACTTCGTGAGTGACACATTTTGAAATGTTACAATGAATTGAATTATTTCGTGCCTTTTGGAATGACTGAGTAGTCCTCCATGGCAGTTGACGCACACACAGTTAGTGCAGCGGCCTTTGGCTGCTTGACTACTCAACACTAATTCCCACTTCTCCTGCGTGTCAAATGGGTTCTACGTCTTGCGTCAAATCCATGCATTTGGCAGATGCTCTGCAGACAAGCAAGACATAGCCTACTGCACACAGGACACTTAATGCGCACCGCAAACTGGTGAGTTGGAGTAATAATGGCAATTGAATTAGGGAAATAAATGAGCATGATTCTGCTTTGTCAAGGAAATACCTTAAAAGCCCACTTTTAAAACGTAAAAAGAACCACTGAAGCACCATGAGGCGAGGCGGGAGAGATGACCTATCCCGTCTGCACCACAGATTTGCCGGATTATCCATTAGGGATTGTCTGCCTATCTCTAGCACTTCTTGGAGCAACAGTCCCCAGGAGTTCATTAAACTCCACGACAAGTCGTTTCATATACATTGCAATAATGTCTGCATCAGTGTTCACCTAAACAATTGCCCAAGTTTCGCGGAACAGGGAGAAAACGACCCATACGCATGGGCTTGCATGCATATGTTCACTTTCTCCTGCAGTCACAAATGATAAGAGTGAAAACACTTTGGTCTTTCTTTCCTATATCTAAATTAAGCACCATTTGATACATTTGCATGGCTGTAGACTAGATGGCTTTATGTTTTTGTTTTCAGTTTTTTCATTTGGAAAACAGAATGTCTCAATAATAGCATAGACCTATAGCCTACGTGCGTAATTGCTTAAAGCAAAGAGTCCAACCCAGTCTTTTTGTCTACCTAGAAAAGGAGTGTAATAGGTAAGAAGTGAATTTGCCCGTACTGGTTTTCTCTTCGCCCTAGGGCAGCGCTCAGCGCATTACATTTCACATTCCTGCTTCATCTTCTCATACGGTGAGTTTCCTTTTACAAAGCTTCGAACAAAACTGACCATGATTTAACCCCTGTACTATGACAAAGAAACCATCAAACTTTGAATATAATGCAAGGATTTATATTCGTTTGCGGTGCCAAATTATATTTTGAATAAACTTTTATCAACAATCCAGGGCCAAGCTAACAACATAGCCTAACATTTAAAACTTTTCGTTTGTTAAATATCGTACCTTTACTATTTGCTACAAGAACATACAGTAAGACGGTCATATGTGCCTTGAGCTGTCAATCTAAAGTCAGCCGTGTCAATTTCCCACGAATGGAGTTTGTGCTTTAAAAAACAATGTTCAAAGTAGAGTGAAATGTACGTACCGTAATAAAGGTAACCATAGCATCGGTGTGTTAATATCCAGCCGAGTCGACATTAAGGTGATGATTTTAGACAGAATCCTTTTCAAAACGTCCCACTTCAAAGCGCACTGCGTGCGTGCCACACCAGTTTTGTTATCGTGAAGAGTGGAGGGTGCTCTCTCTCTCTATCTGACTCTCTCTATGACTCTCTCTCTCTCTGACTCTCTCCTCACTCCCTCCCTCTCCTCTCTCTCTCTCTCTCTCTCTCTCTATAGACGTAATCTGATGTTCTTGTACTCGGCGGGACAGATGGCTCTTGGCGTAGGCTATGTGTGCTTATAAAGACCGGGGTCCGGCACGACGCGTCACCGCCACTGTCAAGCTCCAACGGACGAATACGGACACCTATAACTCCAGTAAATATATTATAAAATATTAGCGGGAGCCTATTCACATCTTCAACTCTTTAGTATTGTAGATGTTCCTATAAGGGCTAGTGCAATGGTGGGCTATTCAAATAATTGAGCACATAAGCAGCCAGTGCTTGGCAGTGCCATGCTCGTTTATGATACTGTGACGATCTGTGCATACACTCAAGGTCAAATCACATGGAGGTTCCCTCCACCTACAAAGCCCTGTCTGGTTCTGTACACTGCGCTGTCTGGTTCTGTACACTGCGCTGTCTGGTTCTGTACACTGCGCTGTCTGGTTCTGTACACTGCGCTGTCTGGTCCTGTACACTGCGCTGTCTGGTCCTGTACACTGTGCTGTCTGGTCCTGTACACTGCGCTGTCTGGTCCTGTACACTGCGCTGTCTGGTTCTGTACACTGCGCTGTCTGGTTCTGTACACTGCGCTGTCTGCGCTTTACTGCAGCCTCATTTTAATGGTCATCTTTGTCCTTTACGGATTCTATTAAAATGCTGCCAAGCTCCACCCATTCTTCCAAATGTACTTGTATTGGTGGAAGTGTCTGATCATTAGTTTCAGGATGGGTCGATTAATGGGCCGCTCGTTAATAGGTTGACATTTTATTAGACTTTTTTTTAAGACTCAAAATCGATGATAGAAGTATCTGTATATTGTAGTCCACACTTCAAATGCATCTTTCAGTATGGTATGTTTTACTGTTTTATCCAAATAACACGTGTGTTTGACTGCTCCGCGACGTTCGTCAAGAGGGGGAGTCATGAGCCAGTTATATCTACATTCAACATCGAAGACGTCTTGAATATTTAATGCTACCGTAATGCACATTTCCAAAGCTCTGGGCCGCCGGCGTGACTCATGACTGTTCTGTAATTACTACTGTGGACCAGGCCTAGATCATTAAATATGTAACACGTGGAAGAGAGAGAGAAAGATAGAGAGAGAGAGAGAGCGAGAGGGGGGAGAGAGGGAGAGGGAGAGATGCAGATGTAAAGTTAGAATGGAAGGAAAGGGATGAGGAGAGAAGGTCGGAGCCAAGAGGAAACAAGGGGGCAGGAAAGGAGAAGGAGAGGAGATTTGGCGGGAAGAGGAAGGTTTTGAAAGGAGATGATTGGAGAAGAGGATCAACCTGAGACATAGCCTATGGGGACAAGAGCGAAAACGACTGAAGGCCCTTGGGAAGTCTGGATGGATCATTTAACATTCAGCACAGTGCCACATGTGAACAGTAATAAACAGCCTGTGGATACCTTTTCATGGGACCTGAAATTCATGGTTCCTGTTGTTCAGACTGTGTGTTGCCTGAATGTGCTACAGAATGTTATGGTCTCAACCCACTTGGAATCAATGAATCAATAAGCTCATTAAGACATAGTTCATTCAGACCTCAAGGGACATAATTATACATAATTTCTTAAAAATGTTAATCATTATGCTTGTATTTGGTAATCAACTGTATTTTGAATTAGCACGTTAAAACACATTAGCACCAGGAAACCACGCATGTTGGTTTCCGCATAGACCATTCATTTCTCCCTCCAGCACTCTCCTTTTGTTGATCCTTTCCGTTTGTTTTCTTTGCCTTTGCTTGAAATGATCTTTCACAATTTCAGAACACGTGGGAAAGGAACGCATCAACACAGATGGCCACACGCACTCCAAATGAAGAAGAGACGGATATACAGGACACTCCCACAGTCCCACTCACAACAGAGAGGAGCGGGGGAGCCAAACAAAGATGGAGGAGGGGAGACGACACGCAAACAATGGGAAGTTCAGGGGTCTCTTCACTGCTACTCAGGCCTTTAGACAAATAAAGACAAGTGGGTGAGAAGAAACCAGGGGCTAATACTGACAGGAAACCGACACCACGTGAAGAGGGATATTAAAACATACACTTCTACTCTCTCACACACACACACACACGCTTGCACATGCACACAAACACTGACACCCGTTTACACACACAGACAGTGCAGACCTCACAAGGAGAGGTCGGCAATTTCTGTGCGTAAACAGTCGTTCACAGCATCTGAAGAGAGGCTAATTGTGTTGACCTAGTGGCTAATTGGCAGGGCGCTAACCAGTAGACCCTCCACAGGGGCCTCAGCGAGCGAGGGAGTGAATGATTCCTGTGTTCCTCAGCCCAGCAGTAGACTGAATGGGCTGGACTGAGGGGCTGGACTGAGAATTCTGTCAACACACACACACACACACGTGCAGTTACTCTCTCCCTCCCTTACACACACACACAGACACGAGGGTGTGAACGCACGTGCACGTACGAGCCCGGCTCTTTCAGGAGTTCAGTCTACACAAACATCTACACACACACATACACACAAGCACACAGGGCTGCTTGAAGAGTTAAATGAACAGTACACACAGCACCTCACTGACAGACATGGGCAGTTACCCGGGTCCCCTAATGCTGTTAGCTAGGTGTCACGTCAACTAGGAGAAACAGAGAAACAGAGTATGAATGACAGAATGTCAGGTCAAAAGAGATTCTGTCTGACAAATAAAAATACTTTGTTTTAATAGATCGCCAATGCAAACACCAATTGAGGCAAATGTTCTCTGTGTACTTTATTTATTATTTAATTTGATCATACTGTATATATACACATATACTATATTCACCCCCCTTGGACTTGTTTCTAGATTTTGTCATAGTATAACCACAGATTCAAATGTATTTAATTGTGATTTTATGTAATGGACCAACACAAATTAGTCCATCATTTGGAAGTGGGGGAAATATTACATGGATTTAGAAATGATTTACAAACAAACAAAAATTGAAAAGTGTTGAGTGCATATGTATTCACCACTTTTACTGTGAAACCCCTAACAAAGATCAGGTGTAACAAATTGCCACACAAGTCACATTCGCTAGTCACATAATTAGTAAATAGGGTCCACCTGTCTGCAATTTAATCTCAGTACACGGAGCACCATCAAATCCATCATCAGAATATGGAAAGAATATGGCACAACCGCAAACCTACCAAGACAAGGCCGTCCAACCCAACTGACAAGCTGGGCAAAAAGGAAATTAATCAGAGAAGAAACCAAGAGGCCCATGGTAACTCTGGAGGAGCTGCAAAGATCAACAAAGGTGGATGAATACATATGCACACTTTTCAAATTTTTATTTGTAAATCATTTTGAAATCCATGTCATATTTTCCCTGACTTCCAAATGATGGACTATTTTGTGTTAGTCCATTACATAAAAAGTCTAAATAAATAAATGTGAATCTGTGGTTAAACTATGACAACATCTAGAAAAGTCAAAGGGGGCTGAATAATTATGCAAGGCATTGTTCATATCTGTGTGTGTCTTTATATAAATATTGTAGCAGGTTAAGGGTTGAGGGGTTTCCACACCATCAAGCTCAATAACAAACCCACAGTCCAATTTCAAAGCAGATGTATTTTGAATCCGTCACATACATCCCAGTTTCTAGTCACGCTCCCTTCTTATATGCAAAAACTCAATCAATTAATCGCTCAATGAGACACAGCCTGTCTCATTGCTACATCCCTCGATGGCTCGCGGGTGGATCCAATGAGCTGCCAGATATCTTCCCTCAATCACCACTCCCCTCACCTCTCCCTGCCATCTGTATATATCTATATATACACACACATACACACACAGGTATTTATACTGTACAATATGCATACAATACTGTATATACAGGACACCACGTTCTCTTACACTCTTCAAGAGTGTTTGAAGTGTGAATTGTTTGTGGCAAGCATTGCTCAATATCGGCTTCAGGGGCATAGCTATGCACTAGTTTAAGTGACGAGCTGTCAATGTGATGTACGCACTACGTGACGGACATGACTGTGGCTTGTGTTGGTGCACTCCCTCCATCACAGCGCACAGCCCTCAGTGGGTGTGTCAGCACATGCTGATCTGTGGTTGATTGGTTGATGAATGCTTCAGTATTGATACACAGGGAGGACGTCTGCCAAGGATGACGCTGTCGAAAGGAATGAGTCTTATCGAGCTGGATATGAAATGAACAAGCAACTACTAGACCCAAGGGGCGGGTACCGTCCCAGGGACGAGCGTGTGATTGGGGGAACCTTCAGAGGGCGAAGGGGAGAGTCCATGCCTAGGGATGACAGTGGATGAACTGGTGTTGGCTGAAAGGTGGCTGAGTGACATCAGAGAACAGCGCTGTATTATTGATGTGTTCTGGAGAGGAGGAGAGTGTGAAGGGGCTGCCCCTAGGTACTGCAGCTGACTGATGCTAATACTGGAGTGTGGATGGATGATGGATGGATGGATGGATGGAAAATGGATGGTTGGATAGATGGATGTTGTGGAACGAGATCGGACAAGTTTGGTATTCCATTGAACTGTTATCAACGTCGCTAACGCAACACATTTTAGTTTAGCTTGACTTTTAGCCTGACACGGAGCAGGATAGTTCCGAAGTGTGAATTATCTTGATTACGTAGCTTGAACTCAAATAAGCCACCTTAATGGAACGGAACTCTCGCTAAAGTAAGTGAGACTTGGCGAAATAAGTCTCGCTTTTCCTTAATCGACGTTGATGGAACACCCCCCAGGTTTAAGAACTGACTCCTCTGGTTTTGTGATGATTCATGACTTGCTGCTGCAATATTCTGGGTGTTAGTTTGCTGGAGACAAGTCTTCGAAACCTATACTTTAGGGATGTTTTAGACCTCTCTCAAATTCTTGTGCCATGCTGTCATAATAATTTCATAGCACACTCTTGGCTGGTTCATTCCCTGAATGATTTGCTTGTTAGAATACATGTGAAAACCATTTAGGGCCAGCCAGGTAACAGTGGATCAAGTCAAGTGATGACTTGTTGACTTGATGATGTTTGGAATTAGTGATGATAGTTTACGATGGTTAGGAATGGATTCCTTTAGAGTGACAGAGTGTGGTCCAATGGGTAGTTTGCTAACTGAGACAGCAAATCATATTAAGAGTTTGTAGATGGTGACGTGTCTGCATCTGTCAGGGTAACCCTCGACTCAACTGCATGTGTCCACCTCAGATTGTTCTAGAATAATTGTTTCAAGACCCGTTTTATTTCTCAGCTCCGCCGCATAATTCGTTCCATATTCCAGAGAGAGGGAGGGAGAGAAAGAGTATGAGAGAGAGAGAGTGTGTGTGTGAGACAGTGTGTGAGCAAAATGAATACATGTCAATGTAAGAGAATGAGAGTGAACGAAAGTGTGAGAGAGAAGAGAGAGGAATACATTGAGAGAGAGAGAAAGAGAGAGAGAGAGAGAGAGAGAGAGAGAGGAGGTACAGTCACGTTTAGACTCGTACCAACTTCCCGGATGACTGGAATATTTGACTCCTCTGATGATATACGGCATCTCCAGCACAGCTGTAAAGAACGATGATGACATGATCTACATTATAGAAGATGACCAAGGCGTCATACAGCAGTAGACTCTGCATGTAGCAGATTGGGTTAGGCTTGCCGCTACGAAAAAAAGCTCTCCGCCCACGTCTGGCTAATGCTGTGGGTTTGTGTACTTGGGACACAGTGTCAGACAGTAGAACACACACACACACATCCATACACTCTCTTGCACACATACAAACAAACACACACACTCTCTACCGTGTGGGTACTGTGTACATGCAGCTGCAGGTCCTTCAACCAGTCGCTCCTCACTCAGTTGCTGAGCCGCGTAAATCTTGTGTGTCGACAGGTTCCAAACAGCCACAAAGCACCATGAGATCTTTCCTATTCTCTAAAGCAGAAAAGAGACTTTGTGCCAGTGGGCTTGTGTGTCTTAACACCAGCGGTTTGTCGTTTTAGAGCAACGTGTTTGACGTGGCCGCCTTGTCAGCATTCCCTATCCTGTTGGGGAGAATTGGAAATTCTCTGAATTGTTACTCCCTGTCGCTGTTCTCTATCCTGTCAGGACACAGAACTCTGACTGGATCGGACGGCGGCTTCGGGCTGTCACAACACACAGATTGTAACGTATCAAATGTTTTCGGTTTTGCTTTGTAAATGTACCTGTCTGACCTAGTCTTCTACCTAATCCTCCCATATCTCCACTCACACCACTTTAGCTGTTCGTAATCAACTCATGGCTGATTCAGGGGGGATTGTGTACTTTGATCACTGTCTTTGATCTTTTCCTCTTTTGACTTGCTCTTTCTTATTCTCGTCTCTTTGTCTCTCCTTCTCTGTGCATCTCTCTCCCTTCCTCCATTTCTCTCGGTTTCTGCCAGTAGGTCAATGTGCTGGCAAGATATTCACCTGGGTCCTGAGGGTGTGTATGATGTGTGTGTGTGTGTGTGTGTGTGTGTGTGTGTGTGTGTGTGTGTGTGTGTGTGTGTGTGTGTGGAAGTGCTAGGGTGTGTGTGTGTTAGTGTAAGTTTCTTCGGCTGGTGTCAGTGATCTGTGGCCTGAAACGAAAGGATAGAAGAGGCAGGAGAGAGAGAGGGGTAGAGAGGGGGGGGGGATAAGATTAGAGAGAATGGGGGGTGCTGCTTTCACTGCTGTCTGGATCCGATTTCTGGACCATTTCACGGGTCATTGCTCAGCTCAACATTGCACACACACACACCCAAACACACACACACACACACTCTCTCTCTCTATTTTATGTCAACACAAAAAAGTTTTATATCACATCAAACAAAGCCGTCAAAATAGATCCCTACTCTACATTTACCCCCGTGGTAATACATGTGTTGAAAGGCCCTCCAGATAGGAAACTAGAAATGTGTTGAAACATGCGATAGTCATGTTTAATCTGAGTCCGCACATACACACATACACACACACACACACACACACACAAACACACGGTCGTTCAGAGAAAACGCTCCCTGTGGTGAGTTAGACATCCCATGGGGCCTCTCCATTTCTGGCCCTCACACAGTTATTTACACGGCCCTCAGACACACAGCACTCAAACACAGTCCCCTAACACACACACACACACTCACACAGTTATTTACACGGCCCTCAGACACACAGCACTCAAACACAGTCCCCTAACACACACACACACACACACAGTTATTTACACGGCCCTCAGACACACAGCACTCAAACACAGTCCCCTTACACACACACACACACACTCACACAGTTATTTACACGGCCCTCAGACACACAGCACTCAAACACAGTCCCCTAACACACACACACACACTCACACAGTTATTTACACGGCCCTCAGACACACAGCACTCAAACACAGTCCCCTAACACACACACACACTCACACACGCACACACACACTAGATCTCATATATCTTTATAAGGGCTGTGTCGGTGCTCTCCTCCAGTTCAGTATTTCTACAATAAACTCATGACTGTAGGAAACATCCCTTAGTGTGTTATGTAGTGTGTGTGTGTGTGTGTGTGTGTGTATGTGTGTGTGTGTATGTGTGTGTGTGTGTGCAGCACAACAAACGGGCCACTACACACCCCACTGTGAGCTGAGGAAGGTTCTAGAACCCCCACGACAGACAGACAGGCTTCTCACGACTCTGTGTTCACGTGCGCGCACACACACACACACATTGATGAGTGGTGCCTAGAACGGTACCTAGGAAAGATCTGCTGGACCTGATGTTAGTTTCCTCCAGGATCACAATGACTCTTGCTTAGAGACTTGTTGGTTAGCTGTTGTAACTGATTGAAAATGATTGTACTCGCTGTGAAGTAGTTTACTGTTGCTTGCTTTTTTCACAGGTACACTCTTGCACTTTTGTGGTCCATGGTGTTTAATTGTAACGTGTTTAACTTCATGCTCTTATGATTCTTCCCTTTGGCACTTATTTTTTGGTTTTCACAATGTATGCTTCATGTTTGACTACCTGCAATGTTGGGGATATCTCGTTGTTGCGATCAGTGACCTATGCACTTTTGTAAAGCTCTCTCTTGGAAGTCGCTTTGGATAAAAGCGTCTGCTAAATGAATAAATGTAAATGTAAATGTGATGAACATACACACTTGTAATTCAACAAGTGTATAACAAGTGTATTGAATGTATCAATCTAGAAAGCGAGCGAGCGAGATAGCGGGAAGGGGACCGAGAAGAGGAAGGAAGGTGGAGGTGGAGGAGAATGGGGGGGGGGAGTAATTCAAGGATAAAGGTTCAGTTGACCTACTCTGGCTGTTCCGACACCGTATAGGGTTAGATTGCCTGTCTAGATAATCACACGGTTTCCATATGTGAATCACAGGCCAGCTTATCGCCCTTCTTCCCTCGGAAAAAGCTAAAGGGAACTGAAATGTTTGTGTAGATGTAGTATATTTAACTAAGCATGTTGGATGGGAAACTTGTCATGTTTAGTGCATACAGTAGGTCTCCAAAGAGGACCCCCTCAAGGAGTGCTCAGGTGTAGAGTGTTGTATGTTGTTTAAGCTTTAAGTCCTCTCTCACTGCATACAGTGGACGAGCTAGCCAAGTGCGAGCTAAACGAAATGATGTATTCCTGGTTTTCTGAATACATACGATAACCATTCACCTTACGTTGACATCCATGAACATCAACGATCCCCTTGGGATTAATAAAGGACCTACCTGCCTAGCTGCTGACAATGACATGTGTGGCAACCCATGATGCTAAAATGTAACACTGTATAGTTACTATATCACAGTTCCTACGTCATCGCTACGGTGATGAATGTCAACTTCAAGAGTCTTTCCTTGTGTACTTTTCGTCTTTAGGAGACCATTGAATAAGACCCAGTCGCTAAAGTGTTTCGACTCAGTCCATGCCTGACATCGCCCCTGAAGAGGTTTGAGAGTGAGTCAACAGAATTACTTGACAAGGGTCCTGTTCCATAAAGCGACTTTACCAAATAAGAAGACTTGTGGGTGGAGACTTATGAGACTAATGTCCGGGAAAATAACTGACATGCGCTTGACACAAGCCTGACATAAGCCTGGTAAACTTGCTTTACGGAACAGGTCATTTCTATTAGTTACCAGGTTACATTGTGATGTACTTTCGATCGTAAAACCAATGACACACTGGTTGAGATTTGACTGATGTGATTCCCAGCTTGACCCGAGGCCAGGTTACATTAAGTGGTGTAAAGAAATATGGGCAAGTAACTGTTTGTGCAGGCAGCCATCATGTTACAGGTTATGTGTTCGCAGGTTGACATAACCAATGTGTGACAGTGACATGACATTTAGCCGATGAGTCATGTCCCCACCCTGTGGACCCACGCGATGACGATCTTACACAGGTGTGACTGTCAGGATCAGTTCCCGTCGACGGTGTGTGGCCCTAGTGTCTGGAACTCTCTCTCTTTCCCTCTCCTTTTCCCTCCACCTCGTTCTCTCTCACACACACACACACACACACACACACGCAAACTCAGACAGCACCTGCTCTGTCGCCCCCGTGGACTGTGTCACCTCAGGGTGATTGATGCTCGTCAGCTGGGCACTGTGGGAGGGTGTGGCTGGGGCATTGGAGGCAGGGTGGGTTAATAGTGCCCGAGGTGAAAGGGGGGCATAAGGAGAGGAGTGGGGGTGGTGACAGTGGGGGCTGGCGGAAGACGTTTTGCCGCTGGGAAGGAGAGGAGAAGGTGAGTGCAAGAGGAGATGGCACAAAGGAGGCCATGCAGAGAGAGGTAGAGCGAGAGAGAGAAAATGAGAGTGAGAGAGGGGGAGGGCAGGAAGAGAGCAATAGAGCGAGAGAGAGAGGACCGGAAGACGGAGGCAGAGACAAGAGGACAGCAAGAGAGACGGAGAGAGAGAGAGGACCGGAAGAGAGAAACAGAGGCGGTAGAAGCGAGGGAGAGAGAGAGAGAGAGAGAGGGAGAGTTTATGTGTGATTTCACTGTCATCAGGTTTTCAGCACAGCTCAGGGTTCAGAGAGAGTTCTTCTATCATGCCTTTTTGCAAACCACTCATGTGAAACAACACCACTCATTACAGCACTTAATAGAGAGAGAGAGAGAGAGAGAGAGAGAGAGAGAGAAAGAAGACCGCAGGATGAGAGAACAGGTGAGCCTCATTTCTTTATTTTACCTCCACTCATCCCCGAGGCGTGACATCCACCTTTTTCTAGTGTCTGGGAGAAACATGGGGGTCGTCTGGGTCAAAACAGGGCCTGGGGCGGCCCGGGGCATGGGTGGGGGTGGGGGGGTTGGGTGGGGACAGCAGACCAGGTGTGTTGGCCGGGGCAGGGGGGGGGGACAGCGAGCCAGCCAGCCCGATGGGCCTCAACCCGCAAACGATATGAACGAACCTTAAGAACAGAGAGAGAGTGAAGCATGGATATCCTTCATCCTAGGAAAGAAAGACAAGAGATCCGTCACTCCAAACTTCACACAGATCAGATCTGAGGCTTTTCCTAACTGCTTTTGGTCGCCCCTTGGGTCATGCGAAAAGTCATCGCTCTGACCTTCACGGCGGACCCCTCCCACTGAGACAGGCGGAGGGAGTGAGCGAGCCCTCCATCTTGGAGAACAGCAATACTTCCACACGGTAGTAGGACTAGATCGCTTCAGAGTTTACCTTCAATATGCAATTAGGCCATAACTCAGCATCCACAGTGTCAGAGGCACGACACAGCTGTCTTTAAGTCTCTCCAGCACCACCCCTGAATGACCTCGGTTCCATTTGAAGATGTTTACAGAAGCGTTTGTACATGCGTCGAGGCAAATGAAGATGGATCTGCTCAGACAAACATGGAGGGAGGTGTTCACAGTCTGATGGTAGGGTAGGCTTCAATTTGGCTAGCTAACGTGTTTCAATACTCTCTTTTACCTACTAGTTATCGGTGTGCGGAGTGCTTGTATGCTGAAAGGGTCTTGTAAGTCAATTTGAGGAACAATAGGCAGGATTATTGAGATTTGTTTCACCAATCGACTACGTGTTTTGAGAGGTGAACCCTAACATCTATAAAATAAAATAAAAATAAAAAGGTTGAACAGCACGTTATGAAATGTTTGATCTCAGTCATCGTTAGAAGTTTATCCGTCCGTCTGTCTGTCCAACCATCTGCCCTTCTCCCTGCCTGTCCCTCCGACTAGTCTCCTGGGTGCAGATGGTGTGCAAACTAACGTAGAGATAAAGAGAGAGGTGAAAGTCTGGATGAGAAATAGAGAGAGAGAGAAAGAAAGAGAGAGAAAAAAAAGAGAGAGGAAAAAAAGAGAGAGAGGAAATGGGATTGATGAGCCAGATCATGGTCTGGAACAGGTAGCCTGCCCGGCTGTAAAACTCCTGGCATCATCAAACTTAGCGAGACAGATCGCCGTGCTTCAGTCTGCATCATCCTTCCCCTTTATCTCTCCCTTTTATTCAGCAGAGGTCGCGTCTGCTGTCGCTCTACCTGCCCACACAGGAGTCACGCATCCGGCGACTCATATCCACTTACGGGCAATATCGAAGGTGTGTGTGTGTGTGTGTGTTGACATAGGTTTGTGTGTGTTTGCATATCGAACGTGTCCTTGTGTGTTTGTTTCTGTGTGTGTGTGTGTGTGTGGTTCACAGATACTGTATGTTTATAAATACACAAACACTGTTAGTTTGGCTTTGTCATGCTATGCACTGCGAGAAACTATATATAAAGCTCTATGATGATACCTACAACCAGGCCCATGGCTCTTGTGCAGAAAGACTTGACAGGAAGTGACATATTAAGTGCTGTAATGAGTGGTGTCGCTTCACATGAGTGGTTTCCAAAAAGGCATGATAGAAGAACTCTCTCTGAACCCTGAGCTGTGCTGAAAACCTGATGACAGTGAAATCACACATAAACACTCCCTCTGCGTTCTCTCTCCCTTTCTCTCTCTCTCTCTCTCTCTCTCTAGCTCTCTCTCTCTCTCTCGTTGTTCTCTCTCTCTCTCTCTCTCTCTCTCTCTCTCTCTCTCTCTCCCTCTCTCTCTCTCTCTCTCTCTCTCACTTAATCTGACCACACACACACTCACTCATACACTGTTCACACACACGCATCTCTCTCTCCCACACATACACACAAGCTCCCGTTATTTCATTCTCTCTGACCCATGGAGGACACAACTGCTGCATTGCAGCTCTTCTCCCCCTCGCCCTCACCTCAGAGCCAGGAAAGCCCTCTTCCTCCTCTTCCTCCTCTTCCTCACCTTGTCACCCAGTCCGCAGAAGGACAGCTCTGCCCTCCACCCCATTCCTCTTTGTCAACTTCCGGGATGTTCCGTAGACTTCGGAGGCAAAACTCCCGATTCGGACCCGTGAAACATTCCTTGTCCAAATGCCGATCTCTAAATTCAACGAAGATTGGCTCAGTTTTTTATTGGAAAATGGGTAAAAAAAAACTGTTCTTAGCTGAGTGTGAGTCAGACCTGTGGCTCACTAATCTCTTCCTGTCTCTGATTGGGTTAAACCCATCAGGCAAGATTTTAATGATCAAACAAACAGCACATTAGCCCCTAGGCCTACACCATTGTATACCATTATGACAGCTGTGTACAAATGTGTGTAGTATGAACATTACTCATACATTTGGAAAAAAGGATTGACTGGATGACTTTCGATCAATTCTGACCTGTGCTTGATAGTGCTAGTTTGTTTAGGGCTTTGTGAAGGGATCCATCAGCACACATTCATCAAGTTTGCCCGTGTCGTGACTGATTGAACTTGTGTGGAAAACGTATTTCTTATCCATACCGTTGTGTGTGAATATATGCATGCGTTGCATGTGTGTGCCTGAGTTACAGGTGTGTGTGTGTGTATATGCATGCGTTGCATGTGTGTGCCTGAGTTGACGGTGTGTGTGTGTGTATCTGTGTGTACAGAAATTGGACTGAAACCCATTTTGGCAGGAAGACAGGCCACTTCTGGCGGAGGCTATGTGGGATGAATGGCGGGTGTTTCACTGATCCCAATTAGAAAGGAACACTCTGTACAGCCTAACCATTCAGAGCTTCCTATAGTCGTTGTGTTTTGATTGTAGTAGCCTGACCATATGGCGCGGCGTAGCCCAGACAGAGAATAATGACTGTAACTGTCTCAGATGATTTGTTACTGCAGACACCGACACACCGCATTTAGGTTGCGGATGCTATCAGATTGTATTGATGACAGATAAACACAGCTGTCAGAGAGCCAGCTTCCACAGCACCAGAGGCTAAGATTTCAAATACTACTCGGAATATCGTTTGTGTTCCTAGCCTGCACATATTTCTGGTTTTGCATCCGTAAACTCATAATCCAAGTTGTGGTAAATGTGGTAAAGGAAGAAGCCACTAGGCCCAAAGGTTAGAATCCCCCGTTGGCTCAGTGATCAAGTGTGCGTATGACATAGGCAGATGCCTTACTGCAGGGAGCCTGGGGAATTCAAATCCAGCTCACGTCACTCCCTGCATGTCCTCCCCTCTCTATTTACTACACTTGATGTCTATGCTAATAAAGCAGAAATGCTTTACTAAAAACACACATAGAAAGAGGGAAAATCACGTTTAAAAAAAAGGAACAAAAGGACAGCGGAGACGACGGAACCGAAACAATCGTTTTGTAGCGCTGTGAAAGGATGAATGAAGATCAGATAAAGTGCTCCGGGGGTATTTTTAGAAGCTTATAAGCCTCGTGAGTCGGAGTGAGGTTGTGGGTGATTTAGTACATTAGTCCCATGGACAACAGTGCCAGGGCCTGCACGTTAAGAAGACACTCTCCTGGACTCAATCCCCCTTTACCCTCCGCTCTCTGGGAATGCCAAGGACTTCATTTGACCCGACGACGATGAAACTCTGAACATTTCTCTCAGCGACACAGTGGTACATTCATGTGCGCGTTGACACACACAAATAAAGACATTAACCACCGACATGGACCAGCTGTCCTCATGGCTGTTTTGAGTGTGTGTGTGTGTGTGTGCGTGAACCACATATTTCAAGACGACAAGAAAAGGGATATCTTTCAACTTTGACCCCCTAGTTTTGTTGCACATAGTTCTGCCTGTCAAGTTCATGTTTCAGACGTTTCGCCCCAGGGAACAGAAACAGGTTCTCCAGAGTCAGATGTAAATGAAAAGCAGAATAAATACCGATTCATTTAAAATTACATAATTACTTTTGACAGCGGCTTCAAAGACAGGTGCTGGCAATCATTATCTCAAAGCCTAAACTACTACACTTGTTATGAGCCAGGTTTGAATCAAGACCATTCCGTTGACTTGATATCAGAAACTTTCAGCTCACATATCTAAATACTAAATCTGTCTGCTGAACAATCACTCTATATTAGCACCTAACAAGGTGAACAAACACATGTTCATACTTCAAACTTTTTCATGTACAGTAGACACAAGGCTGCCCTAAGTCATGACTTGTATGTATAGTTAGCATCACTCTAACCTGACCCTGACCTGCACAGCTTCCGGGCATGCTCAGTATGACACCACCACGCCAATCCCTCAATCACATTCCTGCTTTCATATTAATCCAGCCCGTGGACGCAATAACATGGCATAATCCCGTACTCTTCTTATTACCAATCGACCAGCCAATCATTTTGATATCCCAGGATGATATATATACGGTAAGGACTGTGACATGTTTCATTGAGTTTACGTCTTCTATTTTGGATATGGGATTTATTGAAGCTGGGGTTGCATGGTCACCAAGGGTCTATGAGGTCCTCTGTGTGTTCTGGACTGATAGTTACAGTCTCACGTTTGAGGAGGGAAGGGGATGTTACAGACCTCTTGGGGGATGTTACATGACATTTCATACATTTAAGCAAATGCTGTTGTCCAATGCGACGTTCAAATACATCACAGATTGATAAGGGTGTGCTCTTGGTCTCTCTCTCTTTATTTCTTGGGAAATCATATTAAAAGATAATCGTTTGCACTAAAGTAGTAAGATAAGTGTGAAAGTGAAAACAAAGTTAGATGTTGGTTTGGATATTTTGAAGATAATCAACCAACACGTCGTGTGTAACCGCCGGCGCTGATGTTGTCTTATTCACACAACAGCTGCATCATTTCCCAAGAGAATCAAGGAGAGAGGATGCCATTAGCGTTTATCTGCTCTGTACAATATCGCCCTCCTTATCTCCTCCTCTAGAACTCGCAATGACGCGACATACTGCTGTTATTGTGCTTGGAGTCAATTACAGGGCAGATCAGACGATGCGTACAGAGGGTCACAATCCGCAGACATCGGGTCGCCATCGGCCGTCGGGCCATTTCTGTTATATGCTGCATCGGCATTCTCAGAACCGTTTCCAAGTCGTTGAGGAAGTTCGTCGAAATGTTTCTTTTTCAACCCCCCGCCAATCACTTCAACAACCACCAGCAGTCTTTAATGACTGCCCATCTCCACTTACTTCATCTTCACTCCCCCCCCCACCTAGCTCATTCCCCCCCCCTCCCTCGCTCTCTCTCTCACCGCCTCCCTCGGTCCCGTTCCCATGGGCGACCCGCCGTCCTCTTCCACTCCCCTGCCTCTGAACAAGGGGGTCTGTGACCCCGACGGACCCCTCCGCCGGATCGCTTACTGCATTAGCATCAGACTGGGAGCTCCCGACATGGAGACCCCGAGCCCAGAGATGGAGAGGGAGAGGGGGAGATGGAGGCAGATACAGAGGGGGTGGGAGACATGGAGAAAGGGGAGAATAGAGAGACGGCAGACAGAGAGAAGACAGAAGAGAGAAAGAAAGAGAAATAAAGAGAGAGAGGGAGATAGAGAAGGAGAGAGAGAGAGACCAGTGATCAAGCAGTGTCTGCTACAGCAGCTAGCAGAGCCGACCAGGTGAACTTTGACAACATGTCCTCCCTTCTTTTGCTTTGGAGATCTCGCTCCCTCTCTCTCACATGCTCCCCCCATCTCTTTTCACTCTCTCCCTCACTCCTCTCTCTCTCCCTTCTTCCTCTCTCCCTCTCTCTAGGACCCTCTTTTCCCTCTCTCCCTTTTCCGTCTCTCCCTCTGTGTCTGTTGTCTGTGACTGCCTTCCCAGGACAGGTGAACATCCCAGTCTGTTGAGGTTAGCGACAGGCAGTCCAAAGTTTTTATTCGAATCCTTATGCGACTGTCTCTCCTTCCACTGGTCCATCCACCCGGGGGCTTTTTAGAATAAGGAGACAAGGTTCAAGTTATCTGGAATCACATGGATCTGATTACAGGCTTGGCAGACGTGTGTGTGTGTGTTTGGGAGGGTTGGGGGGGGGGCGTGTGAAAGAGAGCATTTGAGTGTGTGTGTGTGTGTGTGTGTCTTTGCGACAGATTTATGTGTCTGCAGTTGAGGAGCAACATCATGTTCTTACTCCGCTGTGATGTCTGTGGATTGAGTGGCAGGCCAGACAGGCTTGTTGTACATGCGTTGTACAGGCGTTGTACAGGCGTTATACAGGCGTTGTACATGTGCTGTACATGTGTTCCTTGTGGCTTTTTGTTTGCGTGAACTGTCCATGTGGAAACATTCATCGATGCAAACTGAGCTACTCTTGTCAAGCGGTCCAAAGAGGTGGCAGCCCTCTGAACTCTCCGACGCTGAAGAAGCTTGTGTGTGTGTGTGTGTATACAGCGTTTCAGTTTATGTCTCTATGTCTGGGCCAGGTGTGTGTGTGTGTGTGGGGGGCGGGGGTGACGGACACAGACCACCTTAACCGAAGGGGAGCATGGCAGTGGTTGAGGAAAGACATGTGCTTGGCAATGGATGGTGTATTGATGAAAACTGTCAGTGGGAGATTAAGGGATGAGGGGGAGAAGACTGGAGTGGGGGGGGTAGGGGTGGAGTGGGTATTCTGACTACCCTCTTGGGCTGTTGGGTGCTCCTGGAGACTGCTGTCTCATGACCACTCAGAACTCTCTCTCTCTGTCTCCTTGCCTCCTGGAGAGGCCATACATGGAAATAATTCATTAGGGTGTCTGCCCTCCCTGAGACTGGGCTGTCTGGGTCTGGGAAGAGAGGAGAGAGGAGATGAGGAAGTAAGGTAGGAGGGCGGGGAGGAGAGGAAAGGAGAGGAGAGAAAGGGGGAGCGGAGAGGAGAACATAGAGGCGAGGATAGAGGAGGAAAGCAGAGAGGAGATGTGGAGAGAATAGGAAAGAGGCATGTGAGTGAGAACAGAGAAAATCTATCATTCGGGAAATTCAGGGAGAGACTGGCTACTGTAGGTGTCTCCTATCACAGCATTTCATACAGGAGCATGTTACTCCTGAAAGTTTGAGAGAGCCGAAGTGTCTTGTTCGTTTGTTTGTTTACCTCCCTTTCTACATCACACATCACTCTCTTTTCACACACTCAATCATGTCGGCATACCCTTCTCTCTTTTTCTTTCCCTGGAAGACATTTTGTCAGTTGAAAAAATAAATCGTTTTGGTTGTTTTTTCACTTTGGTTTAAAATGTGTCACTGACGTTTTTTTGTCAAGTCAAAATGAATGTGTATTTTCTTTGCACATTTTTCTAGTCTCTGATGGTCCGTGGACGGATACTCTTTCAACAGAGCATGAAGGAAACGGTAAACATTTCAACACTACTTTTATACCAGAGAGAAGCAGCTGGGAACTCTGTTTTTGTCAGAGATCATTTACTCGGGTGGTCCCGTGTGCAATTTGAGCTACTGTCCATGCTCCATAAGCGTGTGAGAATAGTCCATGTCATTTATAGCCCGGAAGCTAGCATGTACATAACCGCAGAGCTAAAAATACACAACAAAAAGGCATTTGGTGGGGAAAACTGTGATCCATGCTGAATACAGGAACAGAATGAGACCCCAAAAACCAGGGGCTTCTGGATGTGCGTATGTGAACTTAATGAATAATAGTAATTGGAGGATTCACTGTTTTTTCATTTACAAGCAGATCCGCGGTCACCTAAATTGACCCCGGGTGTCCAAAAGGGAAATTGCAAAAGTGACATCGGGGATGATAGACGACGCTCTGGGGAATAGCTGGGAAGATTCTTTCCCATAGGCGTCCAGAGGGATGTTTTCCACTGGCTCTGTGCGTGCTCAGCCTGGCTTATATGGCTATACAGTAGTCTGAGGTGGGGATAGGGGTGTGGGGAACTGCCAACCTTGTAATCCGGGACTCTGGACCCGGTACAGGAGATTGGGTGGAGAGATGGATGGAGAGGATTGGCTGGATGGATGGACGGCTAGATGGATGACTGGATGGATGAATAGATGGATGAATGGATGAACATCAGTCCTCTGCCTTCATTCAGCTCCACTGGTTGCCATCCCAGGTTAGACGCCTTAACCCCCTCCCCGCAGTGAGTCATCATCATAGAGCCCAGTCATCCTGGATGGGGGCCCACGCCTCTGATGTGGGTCCGACCCACGCTTGGTAATCCACTTCATTCACTGATGCACCCAGTCCAATGATCATTATGTGAGCTGCAATCTCCGGCCTCTCGCTCGCCTCATCTGCCTCTCTCTCTCTCTCTCTCTCTCTGTCTCTGTCTCTGTCTCTGTCTCTGTCTCTGTCTCTCTATCTCTCTCTCTCTCTCTCCCTTCCTCTCTTGGTCTCTCTCTGTCTCTGTCTCTCTCTCTTTCTCTCTCTCTCTCTCTCTGTCTCTCTCTCACTCTCTCTCTCTCTCTCTCTCTCTCTCTCTCTCTCTCTCTCTCTCTCTCTCTCTCTCTCTCTCTCTCTCTGTCTCTCTCTCTGTCTCTCTCTCTCACACACACACACCTGTCTGTAACACCATGGCATGCTACAGAATGAAGTGAATTAGGGCGAGGACACAGGCAGAGGTTGTCATCAGCCCACACCGACACTGCCAGGCTCACTAAGCTAAGAGAGAAGGATTGCAGGGTTGCAGAGGGAGGGATGAAGAGAAAGAGAGCTAGGGAAACGGAAATAGAAAGAGAGTGGACGGAGTGAATGAGAGAGAGAGAGTGAGAGGGGGAACACCATCAGAAAACCCATTCAGACACGCAAGCCATCCACCCAGCTGTCATTCGGGGCACTTAAGCTCTCTCTCTCTCTCTCTCTCTCTCTCTCTGTCTCTCTCTCTTTCACTCTCTCTTTCGGTCTCTCTCAGAAGCCAAAGCTCCATAATTGGTGACTTCCTCTTGTTTTGCGTCAGCACGTCCGTATACACGGAGCGTAATCCAGCAGGAAATACATCCCATATTTAATCACCGTAGTCCTGCTTCTGATAGCTAGCTGCACGCACAGATTAGAGGTCGTCTTTCTCCCCCCCCGAACACACACACACACACACACAGTGAGGCAGAGAGTGGGAGGAAGGTGGCATATCGGTGTGTCTGCAACAGGAAAGATGCATAGTGTGTGGGGACGGGGGCCGAGGGGGAGGGAGGGGGGGACTCAATCCAGGGGAATGATCCAGAACACTGTGACCTAACATGAATCACCCCCCTCCTTTCCTGCACCCCACACCCCACTGGCAGGATGTGAGATCACAACTGAAGGAGCATAGGAACACAACCCAGATTTATAATAACGTAGTAAATCCACAGTCCCGGTAATTCATAATCTAGCTACAGAGACTGTACAGAAATAATCTAACAGAAACTTAATCTAGCGGAGAGGTGGCAGGGAGGGTCCTAATCCTACCCTAATCCCGCTGTGACATCACTCCCACACCTCTACTTGGTGAGCCCCTGAAGTGAACACATCTGTTTTGACTTGAGCACTGTCCCCGATTGTGTGTATGTGTGTGTGTTTGTGTGTTTGAGAGGGAGGGAGGGGTTACACAAGAGGTCAGTGAGGGTAGCTGCGACTCAATTAGGGCATGAGTCATTTTTTGCTTGTGGGATCATCCATAGATTTGTCAATAGTCATTTAGTTTTGTGTTACTGAATACAAATGAAGCCCAGTGCAAGTTTAGTCAGGTAAGACCGATCCCTGCACTCGGGCATTCTCGGTTATGTACTACTCTCTCCCCCCGTTAAGAACGCTCTACTGTTCCTATGTCGGGCTGTCATCAGGGTTTAGTTCGATTAGCGCTCCAGTCTATCAATTAACGCTGTTACATGATCCCGTGCCTTTAAATACGATTCTCTCCCTGTGTAGTTTGTCCATGCTATCAAGTGCGCGACCCTCCACCTCCCCGTCACCACCCGGTTCCTCGTCTCTGCTCTTCGACTCGTTGGTCGTTGGCTGCCGCCACCGCCACCAGTGTCAGGACTCCGTGGGGGTATTCTTCTTCGGATGTTGGGCAGGCGCCCGTTGATCTATAATTCCCCGTGGGGTCTAAGCTCCAAACACCGTACATTTATCATTCTGTAATAAACATATTTCACTCCTCCCAGGTCTCTCCTGATTGCATTATATAACGCCTAACTGCACTGGTTTCCTTGAGGAAATGGAGATTTGTCACAATGTTTTCTTGTTTTCTTGTCACGCACTTGTTTCACTAGTGCGTGTTTGTGTGTGTGTGCGGGCCTCCCCCCGGGGGGGCGGGGGTACTTCAGGCTTCTTTCTGAGTACTTTCCGTGTTTGCTTGAGCCTGCCTGAAAAGTCAGGCGGGTGAAGCTGAACAATCGACGTCATTGGTTCCATCGTGCCCGGCAGCATCTACTGTATCTATCACAGACTTAAATGTTTTTGACCCGACTGGCTACTCAAAAAGCAAGAAGAAAGATGTATCTTTTTTGAAATCATATTTTGTGATTCCCAACACGGTTGGCTCTTTCCCCGACAACCCTCCCGCGTTGTTTTCTCATTCGTCAATTTAATGACCTGTCGACGAAAATGTTGCCTTTTTTGAGTATGTACAGATGTGGGATGTACAAAAAGACGAAAACATATTTTGGGTCAGTAGCTACATGAAACTTTAAAGTGAGTGAGGAGGATACAAAATCTGGGCCTCATTCCACAAAGTCTTTTCAATGAATCTGAAAAATGTCACACATTGATCTGGCACCAGACCAAACCAAATTAGCTGTCAACTACAGAAGCTAATAGTGTCACAAGCCAGCAAAAGCTCTTCAAACAAAGACACTTCATTTAACGCTTCCAGACTTCCAAGCCAGCTGTCTTTTGTACAGAAGCATATACTTCTCCATGATATAAAACCCCCACTCTTCCTTTTGTGTAGTCAAGCTTTAGTAATCGTAAAAAAAAAGCCAATTTTCATTCTCTCAGTCAACATTATGGTAGGCCAGCTTGTTTAAATTGACTGTGGGGCTTCTGGATTGTTCTACCGTAAAACCATCAAAGCATGACCTCTCATTTAGGTGTTAATCACATTAGGACAGTGCTAATGAGTAGGAACTAACTAACTAAATGTCTTATCCAACACACTTCTGTTCCATCGAGGCCAACATCCAGTTAAAGAGAGGGTGGAGGTTAAGGTGTCTGTATTCTCCACGGACGTACCAACGCATCGGTTAACATGGGGGTGGGAATCCTAATGACCTCAGCTCTCGGCCCTTTCTGCTGGGGAGGAGGGTGAGAGCCGACCCCTCCCAATGGGACAGTCCAGGTAGGACACGGGATGAGCACAGTAGGTCATCAGCTGGTGCTGTATTGCGTAACTGATGCTTGTGAGACATCAAGGGGCCGAGTTTGCTGGTGCAAGGAAACCTTTTCCAAACTGTACCATAACTCAGTTATATGACAAATAAAAGCACTTCAATAAAACATACACAGTACACTTGTCCGTATCCTACCAATTTACAACACCTTCCAAACATTTCCGTGTCATATATTGTTCGTAGACCAATTTTTCTTTTTTACATTTGGGAAATGTTTTTGGAGAATAAAATGCAGAGCATCAGGAATATAGCAATGGAGGCAATTCCATGTATTCGCTGCTGAAAAAACAGACACCGAGATACTGTTTTCACGTTTTAATTGCTTGGGCCAGAAATAGAGTTTACAGGGGATAGGTGCCGTTGCGGCGCGGCTCAGCGATGCTTCATTGGGCTCGCGGGGCGCCAGCTCAGCCTGGGTTTGCCCGAGTCGGGGTTTGTCTGAGGAGTGTTGAGACTGAGCGGCAGCCTTTAACAGGATCCATGTGTCTTTTATAGGCGGGCTGGGTGACGTCGGAACCGCAGAAAGGCCAGCCGAGCCAACCCGGGCCAGACAGGGATCCAGCCACCTGGATCAACGACGACCTTCGTTCGCCATCATTTGAGCTCATTTCTCAAATTGGAGTTCGATCGACTCACTAAGGTTCGGGAGGAAGATAGCGCACCAAGACTCCACTCCAATCAACTCACACACATCAGCCCTGTGAGAGCACGCAGGAAATGCAACCAAACTCCCCGTTTTCAATGACGAGGTCTGTATAAAGTGTCTTCTGCTCCTCCGGTCCCTGTGCTAGCATGTTATTGTCACCCTCCTACCCTTCCCCTTCTTCTCTGCTTCACCATGTCATTTATCTGGGCTCCCCGGGGGATCTGCTTGAGCTGCTGCTCAGCCGTGACCCATAAGGACTCTCCGCCACACCCCGAGTCCATGCCCGGTAACTATGCGTGCACCATCCACATCACCTCCATCACCATTCTGTGCCTTCCCTAATCACACTCTCGTCCTCCCAGGACCCCAGGCTCGGCTCTGCTATCGGCCTCTACCTCACTGCATCAGGCTCAGCTCTGCTACCGGCCTCTACCTCACTGCATCAGGCTCGGCTCTGCTACCGGCCTCTACCTCACTGCATCAGGCTCGGCTCTGCTACCGGCCTCTACCTCACTGCATCAGGCTCGGCTCTGCTACCAGCCTCTACCTCACTGCATCAGGCTCGGCTCTGCTACCAGCCTCTACCACACTGCATCAGGCTCGGCTCTGCTACCAGCCTCTACCACACTGCATCAGGCACGGCTCTGCTACCGGCCTCTACCACACTGCATCAGGCACGGCTCTGCTACCGCCTCTACCACACTGCATCAGGCACGGCTCTGCTACCAGCCTCCTCCACCATCGGGATTGGCTCTGCTACCAGCCCTTCTTCGATAAAAAACGATTCAATCGATGGTGTGATTACTGAACTCGTGAATTCCCACATACAGAAATAGAGCCAGGAAGCAATGGTTGTGTGTGTGTGTGTGTGTGTGTGTGGCGACCCAGGGGGCGACATGTCCCACCACGGTTTAGGACGGGAAGAGTGATGTCGTGCCAGCAGTGACATGTGATTGGGCCTCTGTATAGGGCGCTCTGTTAAGTCCATGGGAAGGGGGGCGGGGCTGGTGCGGTGCGGCGGTAAGGAAAACGTCAATGGCAGAATGCCCTGGGACAGGAATTTGCAGGCAGACAAACTTGTCCGCCCCGGGGGCGACTCAGCAGGCCCCTATGCCCCGAGGCTCCCGTGTTCCTGTTCCTCTCTGAAATAGCGAGCTCCAGGCTGTCTCTCTGGTCTGGTTACATCACAATGCACCTCATAGTAACAACCTCGCTCGAGGAGCGATCCCTCACAGATATACTGGTGCTGTCGGCACACTCCTGTTCTTCATCAAACACTCCCCTCCCTTACAGTGTGTCGGTAGCCATAGTTATTTTAACGTCATTGCTTCACGTCTCCCTTCACTGGCTGCCCGTCACGGCCCGTATCAGATTCAAGACCCTGGTACTGACCTTCCGAGCGGTGAATGGGACTGCACCCGACTACATCAAGTCTCTCCTCCAGCCCTACACCCCCCCCCCGCCACCTTCGGTCCTCCTCTGACAACCGTCTGGTGGTCCCACCGCTCAAGACCGCCCGGTCCCAACACAAGCTCTTCCCCTGTCTGGCCCCCCAGTGGTGGAATCAACTCCCCACCTCCATCAGAGACACTGACTGTCTCCCCACCTTCAAGAATAGGCTCAAGACACACTTGTTCCGGGAATACAACGGTACCTAGGAAAGATCTGCTGGACATGATGTTAGTTTCTTCCAGGATCACAAGGACTCTGACTTAGAGAGCTGCTGCTCTTGTCGGTTAGCTGTAACTGATTAAAATTATTGTACTCGCTGTGAGGTAGTTTACTGTTGTTTGCTCGTCCACAGGTACACTTTTAGATTCATGTTGTCCAATTGTAACTTGTTTAACTTCATGCTCTTATGATTTTTCCCTTTGGCACTTATTTTTGGGTTTTTCACAATGTATGATTCATGTTTGACTACTTGCAATGTTGGGGATATCTCGTTGTTATGATCAGTGACCTATGCACTTTTGTAAAGCTCTCTCTTGGAAGTCGCTTTGGATAAAAGCGTCTGCTAAATGAATAAATGTAAATGAATAAATGTAAATGCTTCGAAGGCGTCGCTCCTTTTCATTCTCTCTTGATGATAACCTGTCCTCTCCTTTCCCCAGGGGGCTCCAGGTTGACTGTTTTGCAGCCTGCCATTCTGCTCCCCCGAGGGCTGAGGGGAGGGTCACGGCGTGGCCAGGGGGGTACAGGAGGCTCACCCTGTCCTGGTATCTCCCAGAGGGCCTGTTTGGTTTTACAGCTGCGATGGGCCCAGGAGCCACCCATAGTTACGCTCTGGCTCCAGAACTTGTGCCCCTCTCTCTCTCTCTCTCTCTTTCTCTCTCTACAGAGATGAAGTGGCAGAAGTTATGATCCCTGGCAGGACTAGTTATATATGGTGCCCAGTCCAACTGTTCTCACAGGCCTAGGTCATATCTATCTGTAAGCAGTATGTCTGTAAGCTGTATACATACAGTTTACAGACATACTGCTTACAGATATATTGTATACGGGAGCATTGGCAATTGTTGAACTTGTCAATGAAGAACTTGAAGATTATTGGGTCAGTTAGCCAATGATTTGGTTACGATCAGTGAATGCGCCATGGTGAAGTGAACACACAGACGTTGGTGGACATCTTTTTCCGACCTAGGAATCTCTCCCCAGAATCCAGTGCAGCCGCGCTGTTTGGTCTGGGAAGGAATAAAATAAGAAACTAAGGAGGAAGTGGGCGCTTCAACCCATTTCCTGTTCCCTTATTGTTTTTGAAGAGTTATGGATGCAGGTCAGAGAGGGAAGAGATTAATAGACAAAGGCGGGGCCAGTGAGCTTAGAAGGTCATTTTCCCTTCACACCCCTCATTCAAGTTCAACAATAGACCATGAGGTCATTGGCTCCAACGCTAACCTTAACCTGACATTTTGCAGAGCTTCAAAGTGTTTAAAGGAGGGTGAGTCGACAGTCCAGTGTTGTTTAGTTTGTTTGGAATAATGCTTGAATGATTATAAACCCGCCACTGAAAAGAGAATGATTGGCCCCGGGGTATCATGGGAATTTCCTCGGAATGCGGTCTAGCGGTAGCATGTTTGGGTTCTTGAGGCCAAGGTTCAACCCCTTCATCTTCTCACCTTATACAACAGCAGTGAACAGGCACTATAATCTTTACTTCTCACACTAGGTATAGCTCAGTGGCAGAGCATTAGACAGCAGATCAAACCACAGGTTGAATTCCCCCTCTCTACACTGTTTTGGCTGAAAGCGTCTGCTGAATAAACACATTAGAATAAATCCTTGTTTTTTTGTGTTGAATTTTTTTATTGGTCATCTTTCAAGTGCCAAGTGCTGCTTAAACATCATAAATCTTCTGGACAGAACAATGTTTTTGGCCAGAATACCCAAATTGAGTTAGAACTCCTTGAAAGAATTCAGTGGGAGGATCGTCTTTTTCGTTTTTTACATTCTTGGGGTTTTCCTTTATTCAGAGGCCGGCATCATGAACCACTGCTACAAACAGACATACAGCGCCCATCTAGTGTTAAGGATGAGTTCAACTAAAATTAGACAGCCCTGACAATCTTCAGAAAGGATGTGTGGATTTGGATTGAGGGTACTTTGGTGACTTTCAAATATTAGTTTGAGTACTTATTTTGTATCTGTCTCATATCCAACACATGCTACCACCCAGGGGCCAATATTTCACTTTTGTACTCTTCTTGTAGCAACACACACACAATGTTACTACTGTACCAAAGAATTCCACTATGTCAGGTGTACTCTCACCCTCCTGTAAATACTTTCCTCAGATGTACACCCCCCCCCTGCACACACACACACATTCTCTTCTTTGACCCCAACTGCCCAACAAACATGCTCCTCCTTACACATCTCCACACAACTTACAACTGCCCACTCGATCTCTCTCTCTCTCCCTCGCTTCCCTCACACACCAGACCCTACACACGGATACACACTTCCCCTTCTCACACACATCCCATGGTCAAGCCTCCTGTCAGAAACATCTGCACAAGGTCAGTGACAGACTACATGGATGTGGTGAAGCCGGCCCACAATGCAGTGCTCTAGTCGTACATGGAATGAACGTGACCCGACGGGCTAGACAGGCTTCTCGGTTCTTTATTTAAAGTGTCGACTTCCTTCACTTGAGAGAGTGCGGGAGGCTGTGCTACTTCTGTCGGCTTACCGACATATCGTCTGTCACAGACGCAGTCCTTCATTAGGAGACGTCTGGATAAGGGCATGACAGGAAGTGATACAGTAGACACGATCACGGAGGCTGAGGAAAACCGTTCAAGTGAGTTTTTTGAGGGTGTGAAATGACGACATGCGTGTGAACTAAGCGGATCCCTCACTGTGATCTTAAGCATTAGTCAGTTCTAAAACAGTACTAATTGTGGATATAGGTTTGTTTTGCATCTTTGGCAGGATAAACATTCTGTGTAGAGAACACACACACACACACATCTTACATAGGGTACAGACATTGTAAAGGATTTACACTCTTGGGCAAAGAGGTGAAAGCTAGGATTCTTCAGCTTGCTGAGCTCTGATTGGCTTAAGCGAGGTCAGCTGACCAGAAGTGAGCTAGGCTCTGGTCTGGGTGGGAATGGGGTGTTTCCTGTGTGTTCACATAATATACGACAGCAATCCCAAAGGTACCGCTGTATCTATAGTATGGGTATTTTAGCCAAACCTTGAACAAAGACTATTAGAAATACTTTCAAACTGGAGTGTGTTGCTCTAGTGTCAGGCTTGCTGGGTTGGACCTATTGAGAGTAATTGAAATGCATTCCGTTGTGCCAGGCAATAGCAAACGAGCACAGATAAGCATTTCAAAAAATGGATTTTCAACCTTCTGGCCATCCAGGCCCGGTTGGAATGTAGAGTTCTACACTGCAGACTGACATCAGGGGAAAGTGCACTGTTGCACTGGGCCCTAAGCATGCAGCGTTGACACAAGTTACAGTTGTTAGCCACAGAAGCGATTAGCTGCACACTAGGCCAAAACCCCACATCTCATTCATCCTTCTGCCGAAACCTATTGAATTCTCCTGTACCTTTGAATGGTCATAGCTATCGAATATTCTGATTGATATAGACTATTTTTTTTTACTCTTTTGTGCCCCGTCTGTCATCCACAATGGGGCCCCTTAGTCTACAGCAAACCCACAGTACAAGACAGTAATCAGTCCTTAGATACGTTCTTCAATACAACTGTGGCCTATATGCAACTGTGGTCATGTTCACCAGACCAGGCACACACTGAATACAGCGTAATACAGTCCAGCATGGAACCGTCCCTCCGTCGTGTCCTTGTCCTCGGACCATGTAGAGTACGTATCTGTCGTAGAGCCCTTGATGGGAAAGAGTGCACTTGTTCCCCAAAATCAGTTTGTGTTCCTCACACAAACACACACACACGCACACACAAACAGTCAGGTAGACTCCCATCGGTTCACTATTACCCTCTTTGACTTATTCACAGACTCCCCCATATGTCCCTCACCAGGGGCCAGTCCAGGGGCCTTTGGAGCTCCAGCACAGTTCAGACCAATGCTTCGGATCAGGTCCGGATCCGGGGTCTGCTTGGTGACGTGGCGTCAGCGCCTCCTGGTGGTGGCGGAGGCGCTACTGCGGCCGAGGCTGAGCTGGGGGAAGTGGACGGTCGGGGTGCGGGGGGGTGGGGCCGTACAGGCCCAGGTTGCGGGCGGCCGGCGACTTGCGGGGCTGCTTGACGCTGGGGAACGGAGAGAAGACCACCTGCTGGGCCAGGGGCCGGGAGGGATGGGGGGGCCGCCTCCAGGGGGTTGGGGGTGCTGGGGTAGGAGGCAGCGGGGGCGGGGGGGAGGCCAAAGGGCGGGTCTGGCGAGAGGCTGGGGGTGGAGGGGGAGGAGGGGAGGCGCTGCGGGGTGGAGGAGGCGGAGGAGGAGAGGGCGAGGGGGGTGGAGGGGGAAGAGGAGAGGGGTAGGGGGGGTGGAGGAGGAGGAGGAGGAGGTGAGGGGGGGTGGAGGGGGAGCGGCGGATGGGGAGCGGCGGCCGCTCTCGGAGCCGGAGGAGTCGGACTCGCGGCGGCGGGTCGACGTGGGCGGCGGGGGCAGGATGGGGATGGCGGGCAGCGGCCCCAGCTCTGCTGTGTCCTCGGGGACGAAGGGGGGCACCTCCAGGGCTGCGATTGGCTCAGTCTCTGTGGGAGGGGCGGGTCCCACTCCGATCTCCAGCTCCAGAGAGGCAAGCCCCTCCTCCACTTCCCCCACCTCCTCTCCTGCTCCCGCCAAGGAGCTTTGGGAAGGAGACAAAGGCAGAGGGCTGACCTCCCTCCCCTCCTCCTCCACTTCCACCTCCTTCCTCCTCCTCCTCCTCCTCCTCAGCCTCTCCTCCCCCCCCACCACCTCTCTCCTCCCCTCCCTTCTCGGACGACCGTCCGTCGCATGTCCCAGGCTCCTCGCCCACCTCCTCCTGATCCTCCGGTTCTCCAAAGCCCAGCTGAGCGCGTGCCCTGGCCACGTTCCTGCGGTGGGCGCGCACGTGGGCCCGCCAGGGGGAGCCCATCTGGGCCGGGCTGGACTGGGCCTGGGGCCTGGAGGGGGAGGAGGCGGGGGACTGGGGCAGGGCTGCAGGCCTGAGCCCCGGCGAGGGGGGTCCGTGTGAGAGGCTGGCCCTGGAGGAGCGGGGCCTACGACCCAGGAGGAGGTGGTTGACCACTGGGGAGGAGGGATTCAGCTGGGAGGCCAGGACACTGGTGGCGGGGCACTTGTCTGAAGAGATGGGAAAGATATAGACGTATATAAACAAAACATACAGACAAACATGCTTATGTAAACATATACACAGACGTCTCAGCTGAGTGTTTTGAGTGTATCGCTAATGCTACATTATGTTGAGTTTGTATGTTGCCAATGTGCCATGTGTCCAAACAATAAAATGCACATATTTGAGAGAAAAAAATGTTGGGGGAAAAAAAAGAAATGTTCTGGCTCGTCTTCAAACCTCAACCTCCAGCAGTGATCCTCTAAGCCTGTGCACTGTGTTATTACGGTAAAGAGTGTTACATAAAGCCGGTTTGGGAGATTTAAAGGAGAGTTTTCTATGAGCCTCGCCGACTACAGCAGTTCCAGAATGTTCCCCCCGGGGGAGGGGCGAGTCACGGAAGAGGGAAAATCCGATGCCCCAACCATCTGACCCCCTTCCCACACACACACACTTAAATGTTCCTTCATGATGGGTTCCTTTGCAAAGGGGGAGTGGCTGAGAGCACAGACGGGAATCGAAGCCGAGATGAGCACTCGGAAATATGTTCTGCCTTAGAACATCAAAAGCGGAACATCAAAAGCAGAAAAGTAAACAAATAAACACCCGCCATCCAAAGAGAGAATCGATAAGATGCATCCCAACACCAGCCCTACCACTGATCAGTACCGCCATTCACACCCACAGAATCGCCCTCCCTTTGATATCTTTATTCACACCCAAGAAGCTCCCCTCCAAACGACGCTCTATGGTTTAACCCAGGTAGGGTCATATTGGCGGTCAATACCATGTTTGGGGATGGTGGGGGGATCTTGTGGGGACCCCGGGGGTTGTGGTCAGTCCAGGTCCTGGGAGTCACACAAACATTTCTCTTCAGTGTGTCATATGGAGTTGGGCTGTTGCCAGCGCAGATGTCGTGTCCATGACTTTGTGTGTGGTGTGTGGTGTGTGTGTGTACGTCCGTGGGAATGCGTGAGTAAGTGAGTCAACCACATGTGTGTCTGTACCGATCTGTGTTTTTCTGTGGGTACCTAAACATGTGCGTATGTGTGTGTTTGTCTGTATTCGGATAGGCTATGTAGGCTGAATAAGTGTGTGTTGGTGTGCATATCTGTGAGTGTATATCTGTGAGTGTGTGTGTGTGTGTGTGTATATCGGTTTGAGAGTGTGCGAGTGGGCCTGTGCGTACCTGTGCGTATGTAGACCTGCGTGGCCTGCTGCTGTTGCCGTCTCTTGATGCGACAGTACTGCTTCTTCAGGGCCCAGATATCCGTACTCATGCGTTCCTCCATCATGCTGTTGATGGCGGCGCGGTGCTCCGCCCTGCCGGCCACCCCCGCCCCCACCGCCCCCGGACTCAGCTCCCCAATGTTGCTCTGGTCTGGGAGGTGGGGGGCAAGAGGTGGGGATGATGAGAGTAGGGACAGAGACAAGGAATGACAGAGTAGGGAAGAGAGTTTGAGACGGGGAAAAGAGAGGAGGGGGTCGGCCGAGCAACATAGAGAGAGGAGGAGGAGGAGAAGGGGTGTGTAGAGAGCGAGAGGAGGGGAGGAAAGAGAGAGGATTTCGATTTACACGCCCGTATCAAAACAACAAGCAGAACAAGTCTAAAACAACTCTCTCTGACGAATAGCGCCGGGCAGACACAATCCTTTGTTCCTTTTAATGCCCTGCCCCCCTTCCTCTGCCTCCTCTCCCCCTCCCCCCTACCCCAGTCTGCGGCCCACGGCCTGGCCTGAAGCCTGGCGAGGCGGAGGGATCCCGCTCTTGAAACAGCAGGGGAGGACCGAGGTGATCCAGCACAGACGTCACGCTACCCCCGACCATCTACCCGACCATCTACACCCTCCCCCCCTCATCTCCGGTTGCCTGTCTAAGTGCTCACTCGGAGGCAACAAGGTCAGCACTCCCAGCACTTCTCTGGAGCCTGTCTGTCAGGAAGAGATAAAGAAGGGGGAGGATGAAGGGGCATCCGTCTGAAGGAAACTGGATAGTGACTGCATAGTACAGACACAGTGTCTATAGATACAGCTTCACACTAGTAGCAGGCCCCGATGACAAAATCCGAAATAAATATTTATCGTGGAAAGCAATGACTTACTGGACATTCAAGGCCATTTAGTGTGTTTTACCCTGTAAGTGCTTGCTTGTACGTGGAGCATCCTCTCTATCTGTCCGTATCGGGGTGCAAACTGGGGTCCTCTGACTAGGGAACGCGACAACGCCCTCTGTAAACACCTCTTCAGCCAGCTTCACCACCGAAAAGCTAGCGCTTGGATGGCGATCATCATTTTTTGTACATATTTTTTTTGTTTTAAGATTGAGTGCAATCACACAAATGCAATGAGTGCAATTACACAAATAAAGAAATGACTTACTCCTTTCCCAACCCTACTCAACAAAGTGGCCGATTTTTTTTAACTGAGAAGCGGGTTTAAGGGTTGCTGAGCACTTGGGCACGCCATCTTGGTTTGATCCAAGTTGAAGGGTCCCTGTGCACGGGTCAGAGAGACCTACCTTTGAGGTGTTTCTGGTATCTCTGGAGCTCGGGGGCCAGCAGCCCCCCCAGGGGCCCCAGGCAGCCCAGAGCCGTCACCACAGAGTCCTCTTCATCCATGTCAGCATCGTCATCACTGTCCCAGCCTCCCAGCCCACTGCTGGAACACAGCATCATTACCATCACCTTCATCATCATCATCAACATCATCATCATCATCATCATCCTCCTCGCTCTCTCAGCCTCCCAGCCCACTGCAGGGACATAATATCATCATCGCCTGCATCATCACTGGGGAGTTTGTCCTGTCTTCCTTGAGGGTTTAGGTTGGTCGAGGGGCAGTTCTATGGGTGTATGTGAAGCATTCTGTGACATCGCTTGTAAAAAGGGCTGTACAAATAAAAAAGTATTTTATCATCATCATCATCTCCATCTCCATCCCAGCCTCCAGGCCACTGCTGCAGTGTAATGATGCTGTCATCCTTATTACCGTTCTCTGTCATCCTCATTACCGCTCTCTTCGTCGTCACCCTTATAGTCATCATCTCTATCTCAATCTGTCAGGCCCCCCAGCATCAAATATGCATGGTCATCGTCATCATCATCATCAATATCCCATTATCCCTGGAACATTGCCATCATCATCCTCACTTACCAGACTATTTTCATAGTCATCATAGCTGTCACTATAGCCACGATCAGGAGGCACACACTGTATACGATCGTCATGGTGATAAGCTCAGGGCTGGCACAGGGAGCAGATTACCCTTAGGTGAAACAGCACAGCCATCCCATAATAGGACCAACAGCTCTCAGGGAAAGACTAGGACAAGAAGGGAGGTCTCTCTCTCCTGTCTCTCCTGTCTCACGGAATCTTCCAGGGTTTTCTATCTAACAGTTTGAGGATAGGAAAGAAGCAAACCAGGTTTCCACGCTGGCCGCTAGCCAAGCGGCCACAATCATCCTCTCTCACGACGGATTGAGTGTGATTACATCCTAAAGCCTTGGAGGCCCTCTGACGAGACGGGCAGGGGAGTTGCGTAACACCGGGCAGAGGACAAAATCCAAAAGTCGCCTCGGGGGAATGGAATTTAGTGTCAGGGAATCCTTCATCACACTGACAGACAAGTACTTAACTTACTCCATACACACATTTATACACAAACACAATCCCCCCCACACCTCCAAGTTATACCGAATGTGCCGCTATCACGTCCCTGCATGCTATGTAAACACACCACCGGCTATAAATGCAGCTGGAAGATAACAGCTGGGGGTTGTCTCGTTCGTCATTTGCATCGACTAAGGAATCGTCGTTGGGGAATGACTAGCCGGTCAAACCGCCGAAGATCCACCACGGAAGGGTTATGGTTAAGCACTGACTCTAACTATGAATTATGGGAGGGACAGACATGTCATCTCGCTGTACGTGCGTCTGTGTGTGTGTGTGTGTGTGTGTGTGTGTGTGTACCAACCTGCCATTGGCCTTGACGGAGGTGGGGAAGGGGGTGATGTTGTAGGTGTACTTCTCTCTGAGCTCAGCCAGCTGGGGGAAGGGGAACACTGCCATGGAGTACACTTCCTGTCAGGGAGGAGGTGGGGGGAGGGGGGGGTAGAGGAGGAGGAGAGGAGCACAGGGAAGGATGGACGAGGATGAGAGGGCACACAGGACTTAGTGGAGGAAACATAACTGACCTTGCTGCTGCAGCACATCAGTTTATAGTGGCATGAGGCTGTGACTGAATATGATACATGTACAGTGTAAAGTATGCGTGTACACGTTTGTGCTTGTGGTGATGTTTAGCTCAAAGTGGTGAAGTGTCTCTGTGCAGTGTAAAGTGCGTGTGTGTTGTTTCTGTGCGTGTAAAGTGTGTGTGTGTTTCTGTGCAGTGTAAAGTGCGTGTGTGTGTTTCTGTGCAGTGTAAGTGCGTGGTGTTTCTGTGCAGTGTAAAGTGCGTGTGTGGTGTTTCTGTGCAGTGTAAAGTGTGTGTCGTGTGTGGTGTTTTCTGTGCAGTGTAAAGTGTGTGTGTGTGGTGTTTTTGTGCAGTGTAAAGTGTGTGTGTGGTGTTTTTGTGCAGTGTAAAGTGTGTGTGTGTGGTGTTTTTGTGCAGTGTAAAGTGTGTGTGTGTGGTGTTTTTGTGCAGTGTAAAGTGCAGGTGTGGTGTTTTTGTGCAGTGTAAAGTGTGTGTGTGTGGGTTTTTGTGCAGTGTAAAGTGCAGGGTGTGTTTCTGTGCAGTGTAAAGTGTGGGTGTGGTGTTTCTGTGCAGTGTAAAGTGCGTGTGCTACCTGCATCATGTCAGTGGGCTCAATGAGGCTGTGTTCCAGCATCTCCTGCGTCAGACAGCCCATGGTGCTGTAGAACTCATCAGCTGTCTGGCAGTACTCGATCCTCCTGACACACACACACACACACACGGACAAACGCAAGCACAGAGAACCGATCCGAGCAGAATGTTAAGGCCTGACCTGTGACACAGTAAGACTACAGTGCCGCACAATGTGAACTAGTACGATGTGTTTGCAGTAATAATTAAATTAAATACGTTTAATCAATTATTTATGTGTCTTTATGTGTACGACTATATTCATGCATGCACACAGTATGTATTCATTAAGTGTGTGTGTGTGTATATGTACAGTACGTCTATCCTGAGGGAGTGCGTGTGCTCATGTACGCGTGCAAAGTGTGTGTGACGCAGCACTCACTCGCCCAGCTGCTCCCAGATGGCCAGGGCCACCCTCAGCAGGACCTCGGAGCCCTCGAAGAACACCGAGTCCCAGATCTTCAGCACGGTGGCCGGGGGCAGGCAGGTGGCGAACATGGTGAGGAACCACTGCATGGTGAACACGTTGGTCAGGGGCGGCTCGTAGCTGCCTGGAACACACACACACACACACACAGGTTATGTTATTATGTAGCATGCAAGAATTCCAAAAGTGTTGAAAAATACAAGGCGCATGCACAAACACACACACACACACACACACACACACACACACACCTCCGGCCTCGCGGTTGGCCGCCTTCTGAAGGTGGTGCAGGTGCTGCGAGAGGCGGGGCTGCTTGAGCCTCAGCAGGTCTCTGAACACGGCCATGTCCACTGACAGAGCACGCAGGTTGTTGGCAAAGTAGCTCTCCGGCAACACCTTGTCTATCAGGTAGATCATCACCTGGAGAGGAGGAGGCGGAGGAGGAGGTGAACAGGAGGATGTGGGCGAGGAGCCAGAGGACCAAGGGATGAAAAGAGGAGGAGGTGGAAGGAAGGAATGAACGGTAATGAATGAGAGGAGGAAGAAGAGAAGTTGAGGAGGAAGAGGGGATGAACAGAAGGGAGCAGAAGAGGAAGGGGAGAAGAGCAGGAGGAAGACATGTAGAGAGTGAGAGGAGGAGGAGGAGAAAGGAGAGGATGAGATGAAGAGAAAAAGAGGGAGAAGAGGACTTGACCAATGGATTTTCTTCTGTAAACCCCGTCTTTTCCGGTTGCAGTCAATGTAAATACAGGCTCTTTGTGTGTCTATGTGTGTGTGTGTCCACACCTTGAGCGCGTCGCTCTCACTGCCCTCCGTCACCTCCAGGATGAGGGCGGCCAGAACGTTGAAGCCCTGGCAGTAGCCCACAGTCTTGTTCCAGCGAGCGTACGCCAGCAACACCCGCTTCAGCACCACCCGGTCCTGCTCCCCCTCCTGGCCGCAGTAGGAACTGCAGCCTGTCCTATGGAGGTCCTGGGGAGGGGAGAGATACAGGAGTTCTGCTATGTCGTTTCATAGGTCGGTCACTACAGAGTTAACATACTGCAGGTTAACTGACGGAGTCGAGAATGAGAAAGAGAGGGAGAGGGAGAGGGAGAGGGAGAGGGAGAGGGAGAGGGAGAGGGAGAGGGAGAGGGAGAGGGAGAGGGAGAGGGAGAGGGAGAGGGAGAGGGAGAGGGAGAGGGAGAGGGAGAGGGAGAGGGAGAGGGAGAGGGATTGTGAATGGGGGAAATGGAGTGAGGAAAGGAGAGACAGTGAAAGAGTTACATCAAGTGGGAGGCAAACAGACAAATGAAAGAGAGAAATTTCGAGGCTAAAAAGGAGAGACAGAAAGGGAGAGAGAAAGGCGAGGGAAACTGCACTTTGTCCTTGTTCAGGGTAAACAAACATATCCTGAGTCACAGAGCTTCTGGAGTGAGGGAGGAGGAGGAGAAAAGTCATATTTTTTTCCGTGATGGAGTCAGGACTGACGCACAGCGGTGAGCAAACATGACCTGAGCTAAAGTGGATGTGACGCCACGACTCAGCCCCACAGACACACTGTTTCACAACACACACGCAACTCTCACCTTTCTGCTTGAATAGACAGGAAAACAATAGTCCACTTTAAAGTTGGCTAAGCCCAAAATAAGGGACATCCGTACACACAGACACGCACCCACACACACACAGACAAAGCAGACTGGTTACCTTGACGATCTGGATGCCGAGGGAGTCATCGTCAGGGTTACTGCGCTCGTTAAAAGCAAAGCGGAGCGTCTTCTCCCAGTCTATGGAGATACTGTGGAGGTACTGGTCGGCCAGGGTCAGCCAAACCTGGCAACGCACAGCACACCGAAAATGAACGTCAACAAACATCAGCACCACAATGACTGAATCCTCATGTCTGAGAATACAAAATGGTGCCTTTGGATTGGACACACACAGGAAAAACGTGCTCATACCCTCTTCCTCCACTCTTTTGGGATGCCTGTCGGCAGCCTGGCCACGGCCTTGAGGGCATCGTACCACTGTGAGGACACACACACAACCCAAGTCAGCTGAAGAGATACAGCTAGAACCATAAACATACAAGCAATTGTTTCCTCCCTTACCTGCTGGAAGCCATTTTTGCCCAGCGAGGGTTCTAAGGTAAACTTCAGCCTTGTGTCCACTCCTAGGGGAGGGGGGGGAGGAGAGGAAAAACAGAGAGTCAGTGATGAACTGTTAGATGAATGACAAAAGGAGTAACTAAATAAAATTATCATTTAAAAAGACCGATTCACGGACTGTTGATCCGTTGGCCTACCGTATGGCCGTCTGGAGTTTGCTCCGAGGAACAAGTCTAAAGTATGCTCTCACCGACAAACTTATATTGACTTGTTATTAGGCCTACTGAGAACTCTTTCTTGTCTATTGCGATCGATGCGTAGATACAGAACCCAGGACGTTTAGGCGTATCGGATGTTACATTCGAGATGTCGCTGTCCTTTCCTCCGGTGCTGATTCCAAACTACAATCTCTGGTTACAGAAAACCGTGTTCAAACACTCGCAGACACGAAAGTACACAAATACATCACGAGACACTCGGATATCTTGTTGCGTCCACCATAATGAAACGGAAATGAAAATCTGAGCTTTGGCTTCAATGGAAGGCCGATTCCCAGCGGCAGCTTCTCTGGATGAGCGCCAAGCCAGCAGCCGTAGCAAGCCGCCATTGCTCTCGCAGCGGCTAGAGACACAACTCGTAGCACCGTGGAAGACGGCCTGATGCAGGACAACTTTCTCGTCAGCAACACTAAAGTTTTTCTGTAAATAAAAACACTTAAACAAAACCCAACCTGCGTGCGTTTTGTCTTTGTCGTCCAGCTCCATTCTTGGCTCACCTCCAGTGTGGGTCTGCGGTCATGTTTACATTTGTATAGCGTTATTAGTGGCACTGACAAAGGATTACCATAGAGCCCTCCTCCTACTTCCCTGTCAAAGCTTAATACTGCTGCAGCTCTTCAAACACCCACACCGGCCACAGCACACGCTGAGCGCGTGGGCTACGATGTGTAAGTGACACCCACGAGAGAAAATGAATGAACGGACGGTTGGAATCTGACTTTACTATTTAGGTACCATATCAAGCTATGTGCAAGATGCTGGTTTTATCACTGGTGTAAGTCATAATACAAAAATAGTGTTCTAAATCAGCTAAATGAGTACAGACACTTATCGAGACAAGTATTATTTCAGCACCAAAACGGCTAGACAGCGACGGCGGCATCAGATGCTCTAGGTTACTTTTAATTTATAAAATTATAACAATGAGCAAACACATGTTGACATGTAGGATTGCTAAGGGATAGTCACACGCATATTTAACGGATCAACAGGTTAAGTTAACCCCACAGACTGGAAAACAATGGTTTCGAATATAGAACCCCCCCGCCCTTGTGTCACCTGGCTCGAGCGTGCACAGCAGGCGGGGCGCACTCCGAGAGATGCCGTTTCTTTTCTTGAGGACATTGCTAATGATATTTCCAACCCCTCCCGAAGCTTGCCGCTTTACACAAGCCCGCGATCTCCTCCCGGCGATTGTCCGTTCCTGACGCATTTGGTATCAAACAGGATCTCACGTTAATAAAGGCCAAGGTAAAAAAATCTCCCGCTGAGTTCCGTGTCTTCGTTTGAATTAAGCGTTATTTAACTCAATTAACGGCTGAGCTATAGCCAACACTGTCCCAAATGCCCTCCGATTGAGATGGAAAATGAATCACTGGAATTGATCATTGCGTAAGAGGCTCTTGAATCTCTCTCAGCGACGGATTGTTTACCGCCAGGTGCCCCCAGAAAAATAGCGACTGACTCATCTTCCATTAATGAGAAAATTACATCCGATGCCGTGCAAAGTACCAAGTTCAATGACCCGTGCATGGAAATGAAATGTAAGCCGTCCAAGAAGCGGCTTTTGGTCAAGCCATCCAAAGCGGAAGAAGAGATAACGCGAAAGAGAAAAGATGCGGGTTATGCAGGGGGGCTCACGCGCATCCTGTGTACATCCCCGTTTGCAACGTCGTATATGGGAGGGATGCGGTATGATGTAGAAATATGGAGCGGAGGGGTTGGGGGGGATGAGGTAATGGGGGCGGGCAGTGGAGGTAAGCTCGTGTGAGATGGGCAGGGCCAGATAATAAAAAGAGACGTCTTGGGTCAGCCCAAGTTTTCTGTCACTGCATGCTGCTCAAATGATGGAAGAAACAAATGTTTATTAAATGTTATTAGGGATAATGTCAGTGATGACTACTCTCTGCCCCTAAATGAATCAGGCAATTATTCTACAGTTGAGAAACCAGATTATTTTGACATTTGCTAAATTAACCATTTGGGGGGAGAAACAACATACAGTATATTGCATGCATGATTGTGTCAATGTTGTACAAATCTGGACTGCAAGTCAAATCAAAATGATATCGTGAGTATAGGCAGAGCAGGAGTATGTAAGCACGTGTGTATGTAGGCTCCATGGGTGCATGCTCATGTATGTGTGCTAGAACATTTAAATACGCCAGTGTGGGTGCTGTGTACATAGTGTGAAGTGTCCGTGGCAATCCGCCGCAATAAACGAGCCTCATGTCACATCACCATCCACCAATGGGTGACAGAAATACAATACATGTTTATTACTTCCACTTTATTTGCCACGCCGCGTGTGGGCTAAACAAAATAGGAAATGAATCAAAACAGATCAGACAAGCGTCTCACACAACGGATCTTTATTGTGGGCTTTGTGTAATATGGTATTATCCAACTTATGGTTACATAAATGGGGAGGGCTCTTTTGAATGACTATTAAATCTATCATTGGGGGGAGAGTCTTGTTAATCTGCTGTTGATTCGCTGCAGTCGTTTTAGCGTAACATCAGAGCCACATCCCATGTGAAAAGGTATATTAACAAACTGTAATCCAAATTTAAAGGATAGCTTACAGCTATAGTTTACACACTACTTTGCCTGTCAGAACCATAAAGTAATTGAAAGAGAGGGAGATAGAGAGAGGGAGGACACGTCGACTACACCCTCTGCCACTATCCTGTTTCTTTGGAACTCTTGTGTCTCACATGACTCAGGGCATAGCCTAGGAGATGCCCATGACTACCAGGCCTCTTCTCACAACAACAACAGGAAGCAGCAGAGGGGAGGAGCAGTCACTCCCAGGGCCTTCAAATACCCAACCCCCCCCCCTCTCTCTTTATAATTACATTTGATCTCACGTGCACAGAATAGTCGAAAAACATGCTCTTGCCAACTGGTATGACAAGCTGTTGCATGTCACATCAGTGATTTCTCCAAGGAGGAAATACGACGTTTCAGACTGTTTTGAACAGATAGACGGAGGTGGAACATGATACAGACTTCCTTTTAACAAAAGGCTCTGTTCTAAAGATTCCTGTCAGAAGATAAAGAGAGAGAGAGAGAGAGAGAAAGATCCTCTTTCTTTACCTGAATCACTTCCTCCTGAGGCAATGACAGTGCCACCTGCTCCACTATCCATGACACAGGACATGGGGAAGGAGAGCGCGAGCGAGACAAAGAACAAAGACAGAAAGGAGCTCAGAAAGGGAGAAAGGTCTGCCAGGACACGAGGAAGAGAGATAGAGAGAGATCAAAGAGAGAGAGAGAGAGAGAGAGAACAGAGAGACAACAAGAGAGAGCACACAGAAAGAGAGAAGGGAGATGAGGGGCCGCGGCGCTCTCTCTCTTACGTCTCTTCTGGGAGACGGCCTGCAGGCAGGCGGTGATGATGTCGTAGTTCTTCTGGAGCTTGTGGTGGAGGCGGTCTCGTCTTCTCAGCTGACGCAGCAGCTTGGTGGACTGCAGACCCGTGCGGTACTTCACCTCCTGGATGATCCAGCGCAGCTGCTCCGGGGCTGCACGCACACACACACACACACACACACACACACACACACACACAAGGACATAAGGATGCAGCTATGCTCCCAGTTGAAATTTGTATTTGAAATGTACATTTAGTCACATGGAGTCAGGGTCACAGAGCAGGTTTACCATGCCTGCCTTGAGGAGACTTACAGAGAACAAATATGAGAACCGTTGACACAGACTGACAGTAAATCCACATACACAATGGATGTTTGACTAGCCATGCATACCAATGAAGAAGACCCCTTCACTCAGGCTACAGGTTGCAACTGCACATTTTACAGTCTCTCTATAGCCCGTGGAGGCTAGGGTATTCATTGCACTAAGCTGCTAAAAAGTGTTTTCTAAGGTCCGAGTTTTGTGATAGTGAGTGCATATTTGTTTAGGAACAGTTATAGGGTAAGCCCCATACTAATTTACATGTCCATGCAACTGTAGATTATGCTTCGCCTCTACTGAGCTCACCTTTCTGAGCCAAATAGTTCATCTGGTGCCGCCTGGTGTGTTTCTCCTGCAGCTCTTGAAGGAAGCTGGAGCCCGTGTTACTGCGGCCGAAGAAGGCATCGGAGCTGGAAGCTTCCGTGGAGCTGTCCAGACTATCCACGCTTCTCCTGTTGCTGCTGTAGGTGTCATATAGCTCCACTAGCAGACAGTCCACGATTGAGGTGCGCGGGATTTTGAGGTTCTCGTCCTGGCCCTCGGTATCAGAATAGCTGCCAGTTTCTTCTGCGTTGGCACTTCCATTCAGGACCTCCTGTTCGCAATGAGTTTGGGATGATGTGTCATTTGAGCAGTCAGAGACGGTGGCGTTGCCGTGGCTTGATGTGGCACTCCATTTCTGAAAGGCGGAGAAGCTATCCGAGAAAGACGCAGCTGAGTTGACAAAAACTCCGCTTTCCGCTTCAGAGTAGATACTGTCGCAAATGTCAATTTCTAAAAGTTCATCCCCGTTTACTTCACGGGACGCCATTTTCAATCGATATCCTATTTGGCTTTTTGGGACTTTTGTTCTTGGAAAGTCTCAAGGTGTCATCTCTCTCATATGAACGGAGCTTGTAAGCAGGTAGCTTAGCTAAACTCTCAACAGGTTACACGTTGAAGAGGATAGAGTTCCGGGTGCATTCCATTCCTCTCCTCGGGAGGTAGCGCACTTGTTTCCTGAAACTTCCAAATGCTGTCTTGCACGTCCCTTCTTTTGTGAATAGTCCAGCCCACTTCAAAAAACTTCTGCTGCGCCTCTACCAAACTTTCGACTGCCTCTACAGGTGCAGCAGGTGCGGTGCGTACACATCTTGTATCAAACTCTCCTGATACAGAGTTGCAAGACCAGGCAACAAAATGACAATAATTTGGAAAAATAAATGTGAATTTAACATACATAGCCTACATAGGCTACATTACATGGGCCACATTATTTTAAGGAGGCATAGGACTACTCAAGACAGCTAATATGTGCCTTTGTGTTGTGATCAAATCTTACAGATTCATATTTTATTGTAGGCCTAGGCCTAGGCTACTTGCATTGTATAATAATTATTAGTTACATCAGCTACAAATAGCAGTGAAGAAAATCTGACATTGCTGGTGTAACATAGAAACATGAAATTAATGTGCTGTAGCCTGATCAGGGTCAGCTTTAATGCCCCCCAAATGGAATGATGTGCCCCTTTCAAAAAACAAATGTTGTTAAAGTATTTCATTGTAAGTATTGGCTATACATTGAATATCAAGATGGCTACACTTTCCTGCAGAATATGCAAGTATGTTCTTATGTTGACTCTCATAGCCTACATGCTTTGTAAATGCGTGCCCCCCTTGCAAAAAAAATGCCCCCCCCATTCAATTTGTTCTGGAGCCGAGTCTGAGCCTAATACCCTACAATACCATATAGGCTTTAAGTCAAACTGTTACAGGGTCACACAGGGTCAGGACATTTATGCTTGGAACAAGGTTATATTTAAATAAGAGAAGACCGTCCAAATATTTTTTTTCTAGGCTAGGGCTATTGAACGGAATTGGATTCGTCTTTAGATAGACTAAGTTTACAAACTTTTGTTAAACTCAAGTCATAGTGACATAATAGGCCTACTCCAAGCTTTCTAAAATCAGCTGACCGGTGTTTCCGTTGTGCCAAGCATAACACATGACGCAGGGAACAGGGAAGTGCTACCTTTAGAACTGAAAGGGATTCTTTGCTCCGCTCTATTCGGAGACGGTTCCCTAAAAACATTTCACGCTTTTATCAAGAAACGAATCAGTGGGGACAGACACAGCTTTAGCAATTACGATTTTCCCAGTGAAAATGGGTTCGATTCACCTCCGTCTTCCGACGTTATTGAATGTTCTCCTTATCTGCGTCACTTTGCTGTTAAACAACCAGTGTGTTGTTGCCAAGACATATCGCAGACCCAACATTGTTTTGATACTAACGGATGACTTGGACATAGCAATTGGCGGCTTGGTAAGTACATCATCATATCAGTTTCATAATGTAGATGGTCTGCATGAGAGAGTGTATTCCAAACCAATCGTATACAGCTAGCCATTTAGCTAGCATTCGCCAGATGAGATAGCAAATGCAGCCAAACAATAGCTAGCAACCTAGCTTGATTAGCTGTGTAATAATGTCTCGCTACTAACTCGTTTATGTAGACCACTTTGAAATAATCGTAATAGTATGTTTTTCGTAAAGTCCATTATGGCTTTCCTCAGCTAATAATAGGCCCTAATCCTGATCAAACCAACACTCTTAGCATAGACTTCATCCAAAACCAAACACCCCACCCCTCCTCCTTATTCTAAAGACATTTGGGTTAACCAGGGTTATTTTGTACTTGAACACATTTTGCAGTCGTTATAAATGATTCTATTTATAAGTTCAGTTACTCACTTTATATACTAAGTAATCTGAAGATGTCTTGTTTTCTTTAAGAAGTCGTTTGTGTCATAATGTTTAAATGGGCCCTTTTAGTTTTACACTCTGTGTTTCAGAATCCATTGATCAAGACCAAAAAACTTATTGGAGATGCTGGGATCTCATTCACGAACGCTGTGAGTACCCGACCCCCTCGTCATCTTATCTTAAATCCATGATCAAGGAGCAACTAGACTCTGAATCGAGGGCAGATAATGAAATGCTTTCATCATCCTCATCATCATCATCATCATGTGCCTTGTGACTAAGCATCCTGAATGCTGGTGCTAGTTCAGCCCCTTCACTTAGCAAGTTCCTACTATATATGGAAGTCAGTTCTGTTGCCTGAACATGTAGGATTGGGGGTGTCACATGCTGGTTGGCTGCTGTTTCACAACCCGACCTATCATAACCATGATCACATCAGATTTGAGAAGAAAATAATTAAAATACCTGCCTAATCCTCCCCTCCCCCAGTTTGTGGCCAGCCCGCTGTGTTGCCCCAGCCGGGCCAGCATCTTGACGGGGAAGTATCCCCACAACCACCATGTCATCAACAACACACTGGAGGGCAACTGCAGCAGCCTGGCCTGGCAGAAGAGCCAGGAGCCCCAGACCTTCCCTGCCCTGCTGCAGACCTACGCCGGCTACCAGACCTTCTTCGCTGGGAAGTACCTCAACGAGGTAGGCTACACCTCCAGGTTGCACAATATGTCAAAGGTGACATACTAGATAAGGAGATACTTGACCCGGACTGTCTGTAAGGGATTTTATTATTACTATTTTAGCATACCTGGTAATAGGTAATATTACTATATTTTTTGAAATATCTGTGTTTTTATTTTTTATGTATGCTTCACAGAAGTTTTTACTGTTAGTTTTTATCTACGTATCAAGTCGTAGGCTATGCTTTACCTTACATCTTAAGTCTCGCCCTAACTCACCTCACACCTGCTTGTCTGTCTGTCCTCACGCTTGCACAAGAGGTAATGTATTTTATTTCTGTACAGAAACTGATTGTGTGTGTGTGTGTGTGTTTTCCAGTACGGGAACTCTGATGCTGGTGGGATTGAGCATGTTCCTCCCGGCTGGGACTACTGGGTCGGCCTGGTAAGACAAACAAACAAACAGGTCCACTCTGACCCCCAGTAAATAAAATGGCCATGAATCAGCCACACCCTACTGCTCAACTCCCGTCCTGGCAAGGAGACCTTTCACCGTTTCCCAGATCATTTATCAGCCGAAGACATGCTCTCGTAAATGGGTCGTGGTTAGGGTTGTGCATGTGGAGATTGAAAGAAGGGCAGATGTAGGAACTTGCTGACGTCCCTTGGAGGTAGACTTGTGACGGGGTTGTTTATCAGACTGGAATGGAGATTAATTCAAATCAAATGTTATCTGAAGTTTGAACTCAGCGTGGAGCTCAAGTTTAAACAAACAAACAAGACAAACATGGAGGGAAAAAAGTCCCTATGCTTTCTCTTGAGTATGTATGTTTATTTATTTTTTCATCTTATAGGAGAGGAACTCTAAATACTACAACTATACTCTGTCGGTGAACGGGAAAGCTAAGAAGCATGGGCAGAACTACAGCACAGACTACCTCACAGACGTACTGGTGAGAACTCCACTTCCCATCCGTCCTTCCTCCCTATTCAGCATCTTCAAAACTTTATCAGACACTTGCACAGTAAACATTGCAATATCCATGTTACAATTACATTTTATGCAATTCAATTGGTTACTGAACTGTACTTTAACATTCTAACCCTGACCTTTCCCCAATCTGTCTCTACTCTTCTCCTTCCTTCACGTGTCTTCTCGCTTTCTCTCACTCTCTCACACACACACACACACAGGCCAACATGTCTCTAGACTTCCTACAGTACAAGTCCAACTACCGGCCGTTCTTCATGATGGTGTCCACGCCGGCCCCCCCACTCCCCCTGGACAGCGGCCCCTCAGTATGAGAAGAGCTACCCGGACGTAAAGGCCCCCCGGGACCCCAACTTCAACGTCCATGGAAAGGTAGCTCCGACCTTACGGGTTCTGTCCTCATCAGTTTCTGGCTCCTTTGCGCTACACTTGCAGCATCTCACACGCGTAGCCTTTAACCCTAAACCAGGATTCTTCTCTCTCCCTCTCTTGTGTGTGCGTGACCCTAATCCTGAATCATTCTCCTTATTTTCTCCTTCTCCCACCATAACCCTACACCCTTCTCACTCTTTCTCTCTGTCTTTTTATCCAGGATAAGCACTGGTTGATCAGACAGGCCAAGACTCCCATGACCAATTCGTCAGTGGAGTTCCTGGATGAAGCTTTTAGGAAACGGTCAGTCATCTTCCCCTTCTCAGTGACTTCCCTTTTCAAAATGGTGATACTAGCTCACTCTGCTGCTGCTGAAAGTGTGTTTGTTTGTGTGTCTGTCCTCCGGGCCTGTAGGTGGCGTACTCTCTTGTCAGTGGATGACCTGGTGGAGAAGGTGGTGAAGGGGCTGGAGGTCAGGGGAGAGCTGGAGAACACCTACGTCATCTTCACCTCCGACAACGGCTACCACACTGGTACACACACACACACATCTTATACCAACTACCAGACACGTCAGCAGGGATGACTGGCATGGCTTGACTGACTCTCTCTCTCCCTCTCTCTTCCCCTCCCTCTCTCTCTCTCCCTCTCTCTCTCCCTCCCCCTCTCTCTCCCCTTTCCTCCCTCTCTCTTCCCCTCCCTCTCTCTCTCCCTCTCTCTCTCTCTCTCTCTCTCCCAGGCCAGTTCTCCCTCCCCCTGGACAAGCGGCAGCTGTATGAGTTTGACATCAAGGTTCCTCTCATGGTCAGGGGCCCCAAGATCCAAGCCAACCAGACCAGCCCGGTAATAACACTGACCTCATGACGTTTTTAAATGCTTTGAGCTTCTAAATAGGCCCGAAATAAATGTGATTTGTTATGGGAATTTATCGGTTTTGTTATTCAAAATGTTTTGCTAAGTAGTTTACTGCTGTGCGTAGATGCTGGTGGCCAACGTAGACCTGGGACCCACCATCCTGGATATAGCGGGGTACGACGTCAACAAGACCCAGATGGACGGCATGTCATTCCTGCCTGTCATGGTGAGACCAGACCAGACCCACACACCATAACTCGACAACCACGCTACACTGGTGCTAATACCTGCTTGCCATGCAGGAGAGTACTGACTTCATGTGTGGGTCTGTACCCCCCTCCCTTTCTGTCTCTCTCCCTCTGTGTGTCTCTCTTTCTCCTCGCTCCCTCTGTGTGTCTCTCTCTCCCTGTCTGTCTCTTTCCCTCTCTGTCTCTCTCCCTCTGTGTGTGTCTCTCTCCTCTCTCCCTGTCTCTGTCTGTTTCTCTTTCTCCTCTCTCCCTGTCTCTGTCTCTTTCCCTCTCCGTCTCTCTCCCTCTGTGTCTCTCTCTCTCCTCTCTCCCTCTGTGTCTCTCTCTCCTCTCTCCCTGGCTCTGTCTCTCCAGCAGGGGCAGGTGAACAGCAGCAGCTGGAGGACTGACATCCTGGTGGAGTACGAGGGAGAAGGGAGCAACATCACTGACCCGGCCTGCCCCCTGCTGGGCCCGGGCGTATCGGTACGGAGAGGAGGAACTGGTGGGGGAGGGGAGGGAGAGGGGAACAGTGGGGCACTGAGTCAGGAGAAGGAGAGGAGTTTTTAGTGGAGTGGAGTTGATGAAAGGAGAAGAAGAAGGGGGAGGTGGGAGTGCTGATACTGACGTGCTCTCTCTGTCTGCAGGAGTGTTTCCCAGACTGCGTGTGTGAGGACTCGTACAACAACACGTACGCCTGCGTGCGCACCATAGCCCCCTCTACCAACCTCCAGTACTGCGAGTTTGATGATAATGAGGTAATGACTCAATGAAATATGTCATAATTGTACGTATGTATATAAATGTAATAACTTTGCTCAAACCAAATTCAAATCCAATCAAGCAAAGTCACAGAATACTTCAGCTTCCCATAGAAGTGCCTCGAAACCAACCCTCAAATCCTAGCATTTTAGAACCATACTTACACATTCACTGGGATGTACCTAGAACGACGCCTACTGCATGTCAGTAAGCTAAAACGTGATGTGCGCACGTGTGTGTGTGTGCGTGTACAGGTGTTCGTGGAGGTGTACAACGTGACGGCTGACCCCTTCCAGCTCAGCAACATCGCCAAGAGCATCGACCAGGAGGTCCTGGAGAAGATGAACCACAGGCTGATGATGCTGCAGTCCTGCGCTGGACAAGCCTGCAGGACGCCGGGGGTGTACGACACGCGGTCAGTGGAGGGGGCACACACACACACACACGTCCAGATTACACACGTGCATACTCAGCCGTGCGCGCTCACACACACATTTGACTATCGATTGAATCCTTAAGTTATTGTGTAATATATATTACACTTGTGTACGATATTATAATATCTATTGATCTATCGATTGAGTGATATCTTACACAAGTGTTGTACACGTTGATATACACACACACACACACTAGAAAGAGAGCCCTCGTTGATGTGATTGTGTCCCCCCCCCCTCCAGGTACAAGTTCGACCCCCGCCTCATGTTCGGCAACCACAACCCTCGCATCAGCAGACTGCGCCAAGTGCTGAAGTAAGATGGACTGACGGAAGAAGGAGAGGAGGGAGACGTAGAAGGGAGGGGGCCCCTTTCGTCCTGTTGTTGCCTTGTTTCTGAGAACGCCAACGGCACCTGGCCCAATCGATGTGGGGGAGAGGGAGGGGGGGTTTGGAAGGCTTGGAAAGGGAGGGTGGAAGGTCCAATATCTCTATACAACACTACAGCCACTTTTAACAGGGATGCCTTTTTGTACGCAACACTTGCCTGTCACTGCCGTACCGGGCACTCGGAGACAGGAAGTGACACAGCGTTTGTTGTGGACTGTCGTAATTCTATACGTGTTTGTGGTGAGTTTTGATAGGGCCTGGTGACATTTCATGGTTCTTTTTGTATTTTAAAAAGTTTTCGTTTGTATTTACTTTTGATGTCCAGATTATCTGACCTTAAGAACCAATGAATATCTCCATCACAGAGCCGGTGTGGCTCGCTAAATGTCCTCCTCTCCGCCGTGGATTCTCACGCACATGCCTACACGTGTACTTTTCTGGTATTGTTATCATTATCAAAGTATTTCTTTAACTGTAGGCCTTACGACTGACTGTTTTTATGATCTGAGAACGGCCCAGAACAAGGGACATCGCATAACCCGGATGTATTTTCCACAAAAGAGAAGCGGATGTTTATATTTTTTCAGAAAAAAGGGGGAGGGGGGGTAGACACACGACAGAAGGAGAATAGGAAGTGTGATTGTCTGGACTGAATTGAGGGAAACGGGCCAACGATGCTTTTACCCTGGATTCAGTCACACCAATCGAAACGGTTCCTTCCCACGTCACACACAAAGACACTCACATTTTCCCGGAGATGAAACGATAGTCTTCACGTTATATTGAGACTATACATTGTATGAGTTTCATGTGTTCTGCTGTTGATCACAGGGTTTGGATCATGAATGAGCCAAAGGGGAGGATCTGTGATGGTTCGGTCCTCCAAAGAGATTTTTCTATCGTTTTCTTTCATTTTTTGGGAAGGGGGGGGCCAAATCAATGGTCCCTTCAACTAATCTGCTTAATGTGAATTCTGTAGGGGAAAAATCTTTCCTGTGTTTTAGACAAGGGAATATTAGGGAAGGAGAGAGACTGATGCATGGTTTTATAGTAGAAATACCATGATCGTGCTCAAGGAAGACTGAAACCCTAAAGGGAAACTATCTCCTTCGAATATTACTAACTCCACCCTCGTCATGATAGGGCTGCCCAAGCTTTGCCATCTAATAGTCCCAGCAGTGCTATTGTGGTTCATTGAACATGGATCAAGTGAGTTTGTTTGAACTGCCAGTTGTTTGATTGTTGATTGACTGTTTAATTTGTTTGAAATGAATGGTAGTTCTGTTATTTACATCAAATATCTAGTCTGACTGTATTACAGGTGTAAGGTACTGAACAATACTGGACTGATAATCGTCACACACACACACACACACAGAGTTATGCTGTAAACCACAGGAACTGGTCAAACCCATTTCAGCTCATTCATGCACTTTCCAACTTGTGAAAAAGATATGTTTTTGCACATTATTTCTTTACATTAGTCGTTTTGTAACTAAGTATGCATTTTCTGGCTTGTGTGTTTGTCCATTAAACATATTCTGCGATTGGTATATGAATTAATTTGTCGGTTGATGACCAAGTCAGGAAACTGTATAGTCAGTTTGACACCTATTACACTAAAGACTCTGCTGCCCCGATTGGTTAATGGGTATATCATCAGACACTATGGTCTTAGCCAGAGAAGACAATGAAAAACAATGAACCAATTTACCAGCCTGCTTAGAAAAGCAGGGTGAATGTTATTTAATGTAAAAACATGTTATTTCATTCACATTCAACTCAAGCATTTCATAGTGTCAAAGAAGAGGCAACAGTGTTATAAAAGTCCAAAGTAGGACATGATCAGATAAGAGGCATTCCTCTGGTAACATTGCTGGCATGTCCACCCCCAACAGCAGGAACAGTGTGGGAAAAGATGAGTATCTGTCATTGATTCCACGGTTAAAACATCAGCTACACCACGTCGACGCGTTGACTTAAATAGCTGTTGTGCTCCTCCATGTCACAGTATAAAAATCATGTGTTTATCCTTTACCCTAACAATGCAGGAGGCTCTGACTAAATTATTTCCTGAATCCCTGAAAGATCCAAGTCCATCGTCTTTACCTTCTAGTAAAGTTCCTCAAGTTATCCCAGATCCAGAAAACCCTCCCACCATTCAGGGTTAAGACATTTGATCCCCAACCATACATTCCAGGTCAACCTCTCCCTGCTGCCCAGAGGCAAGGCTAGGCTAGCTCCACTCCTCCAGGACAGGCAGAAAAGGCAGGTCGGTGCTCCCCAAGTAGACCCTCCCGCGGTGCTGGAACGCATCGCTGACCGCCCAGGTGAGGCTGCCGTCCGGGTCATGGAGGGTGCCCACCAGCTGGGCGTCTGGTCCCAGCTCCAGAACCAGGCCGTAGCGTGGCAGCAGCATATTGTACCAGCTCAGAGGAACCACCTGGGACACACACACAAGGACGGGTTCTTAAAAAAAAACTAGCCTAGCATAAAGGTTAGGTAGGGTTTAGACCCCATCTGTCTGGCCATTAGTTCTACCCAGTAGGTGGCGGTAATGCACCAATGACATTGGAAGCCCTTAAACACAGAGGAAGGAGAATATGTGTGTGTGTGTGTGTGGAAGGGGGGTCTGAGTTCATAGCTTGCACCGCATAAGGAATACATAATGTGATCAGACTTAAATTAGCAGAACTCTGCACGGTATACTTGGTTATTAGGATTGTTTCCAGTTTAGACCATTTTATCATATACCATGTTCTGCCAAAGTTGTGCTTTACATCTTTATAACACAATATCTCTTTAGTACACTGTGTCTTTGGAAAATAAGGTTCTAAATACATAACATGTAGTTTAATCACCATAATAAAGTGTATGAGGCTGTCACTGATGTCCCCCTTTGGTGATCAGGGACTACACCCCAAAGTTCACTGAGATGGTGAAACTGACACTAACCTTGGCCAGGAAGCGCTTGACGGCCGGGTAGGGGGCAATCATGTCAAGGAACGGAGGCAGTAGCCCTGGAAACCGGATGGTTGTGATGCCAACCAGGAAGGTTCCATGGTCACTACGGCGAATGTTGTCTGGGTAACCAATCATATTGCTCATGACCACTTCCTTCCTGCCAGCCTTGGGCCCCTTCAGCCAGTACCTGAAAAAAGAAAACAACATATTTTAAAAAGTACAACATATATTTGTAACCCTTAATAATAATTCCCCTTCAAAACTATGCACTGTGCAAATATTGTATGCGAGTGTACAGTATGCAAAAAATTACAGTATTAAACCATATTTCTTCGCCGCGCTCAAATAAACGGTGCACCAAAAATGAACAGTGATTAATAAACGCCACCCTCGATTAAACGCTGCACCAAAAAAATCAGATAACGGTTATTTAATTGGTTAAATTAAAACACAGTATTTATTACTCAAGTAAATCACAAGTAAGTATAGGCTACAATATAACGAATTCGCCTTTCATCAACCCCAAGTTTGCGTGCTACAGATCTGTTGCTGTTGGTAAGTGCTATCTACACAACTTTCTGCACAAAGTTTGAAAGCTTAAGTGTAAGAACATTTCGGCATGCTGCTTCAAATTTCTACACAATGTAGACACAAACGCGACTTAAATTTACACTAGGCCTTTTTGTCTATTCTTTGTTTGTCTTTGGCCACACTGCAGCTAAAATTCACTAAATCTCTCGTACAAATTCAACGCCGCCCTTGAATAAATTGTGTAATAAACGCTGCAGCGTCGTTTAATCGAAGAAATACTGTACATACTGTATATAGTGTTCACAGAATTGTTTTAATTTAACCATTATTTATTCAGGCAAAGAACAGTAGGTCACTGTTTTATGTCTTATTTTCACCAGCAGCACTCTAGATGACAAGCCTGAGGATTTACATTGAACAGGGAAATAGAACAACTTCTCAAACACTGTGTGTGTGTGTGTGTGTGTGTGTGTGTGTGTGGTGTGTGTGTGTGTGTGTGTGTGTGTGTGTGTACCTGAGGATACGTCCCACGCTGGTTTCGGCCAGCAACAGGAAGTCCTCGTCAGGAGACAGCGCTATGCCGTTGGGCATGTAGAGAGAGTCCAGCAGCACACGCACGCTTCCAGACCCCGGCTCATAGGCCAGGAGGCGACCCAATCGGTTCAGCTCGATCACCTGCAGGGGCATGAGGGTCAGAGGTCAGGAACAGACATTAAGGGGCTTCTTTGAAGGCCCCAATTAGTGAGTACTGGCTGGCAAGTTCTGGCTGAGAATGTTTTGGTTCAGAGAGCCAAGCTTGGGGATTCTGGACCCGCTAAGGCACCACAAGGAAGCGTGGTGAATGGTTGCTGTGTCTCTCCGTTCCGTCTCCTGCACCTCCCTCTCTCACTTTTCCCTCTCTCATCCAGCTCCCTCACCTCCAGTTTGACGTGTCTGCGACCCCAGCGACTGGAGGAGTCGGTGAAGTAGATGGTTCCCGTCTCGGAGATGTCCAGACCGCTGAGAAACGCGAATGGGACACCGTCAGCACCTGGGGAACGGTACAAAAAGCTGTAAACACACTTCACTGCCATTTCCCCCTCTGGCATCCCTACCTGCCTACCTACCCTTTTACCTCATCTGGAGGATAAAAGTTTCAAAACATTATTCACTGAATGAACACAACAGCCAAGGAGATCCCAGAATGAAGAAGCATTTGATTGGTAACTGGTTTGTTTTGTCATTCTGACCCTCTCAAATGTCGAGGGGGTCTATTGACCTTAAAATGCCTAGTCTTTTCCCCAACTCCCAATTCCCCTAAAATGGATAAGAAAAGGTCAGTACAAGTTGATAAATACAAGAAAACCTCAGGGAGTTATGTGAGTTCAGTGAACAGTATGTGCTGGAGCGTTTGGGGCTGGTGTTGGACCTTGGGCGTTGGACAGCAGCAGAGTCTTGTGTCCATTCTGGGGGTCCACACTGTGCAGGCCCAGGTAGGAGTCAGCCACAATCAGCTGGCCCTGACTGTCCAGCCTGACGCCATGGGGACAGCCACACACTGGCTCGTAGTCACTACTGCTGCCTGAGGAGGATGGGTAACAAGAAGAGAGGATAGGGAGGAAAAATTAGGTACTGACGTGTTTGGGATACAGGTCCTGTTAGGTGCTCCAGGAAGTAGCTGTAACCAATCCAGACAGGTGCTCCAGGAAATATGTCACCGTCACCCCCTATTCAACCAGTCTGCATCAGATTAAATCTTTTTTCTTTACCTCTATAATTTTTGATATATTTTTTAATATATAACATGTCAACATTAGTTGTTAGTTCTGCTGCTTTGTCGGTTTTGTCTACTTTTTCTTGGCTTTGTTTTTGTTCTGTTGTGGTGAGTTTGTTTGTGTTGGGATGGTGTGCTGGTAAATGTTTTTTTTTGTGTTTTTTTCGTGGTCTCGCTGGCCAGTTGGACCTGTTTTTGAGGCCAGCCGGAGCGGAGACCGACGGCATTGTTTGAATTTTTTATTTATTTATTTTTGTTTTTTAGAGCTCAAATGCTCGGTTTCGAAAATCCCCCTATTGTGATGTCACAATGGGGAAGGTTACCTCCCCTTTCTCTGCTTTGCTCGTCCAAAGAATCTGGCCCGCCCATTAGAAACTGAGCTACGACTGTGTGAGTGTAACAAAATTATTTTTACAGTTCCTTCATCCGAGCCTCTGAAGACCCAGTGTCTTAATTTAATTTTCTCTGGAGTACGCCAACACAACTTCCCAAAGTTTTGTATGTGTAACCGGGTCATATTTAGAAGTTGTTCCGTTTTTGTTCTAATGGGACATGTCTCCTTTAAATGCCAGAAATCTAAGCTTGATTGGTGTCGTATTGAATCCTGGGTAAGTGGACAGCAGAGAGCGTGGTGCATCAAAGAAGGTGGCTGACTTGAGGGAAAGTTGGTGGTTTTTGCATAATATTACGTGTAAGTGGGACATCTGTCTTGAAATACTGTAATAGTAATGTAATAGCGTATATATGAGTTTGTCTTGGAAAGAATGTTTAATGTAGTTATTGGAGAAGTTCATGTGTTTGGCTAGGAAATTAAGTTTTATACGGACTGTATTAAAGTGAAATGTGTCATGTTTCACCTAGCAGATTAGCCATACTGGTATCAGCACACGTGTTGAGGATCGGAATGTGTGCGTGTTAACAGCATGTAAGTGGGTATTATTTCTTTCAACATACTGGTGTATATTTTGGTTTTATGTAATTGTTAGTGGTGTACTAATGATGTTTTTGTATTTGTCTTTTTAGTATCACCACTACCGTTTTGTACTGTTAAAAATATATCAGATAAAGAATCCTGCTCTTTATTTAGTTGGACTCGTGTGGTTTTATTCCCCGCCAACAAATTTTGGTACCAGGAGTGGGGTCACATTTGTCTGGTAGTTATTTAAATATCACGAAATAGCACGTTAATTGTGGCAGTAAACGGTAGTGGTGGTACGAAGTTGCAGTGACAGGGTGGACGGACTGAGCCTGGTGTGGTGCAGACGGAGGAAGTGGCGCCCCGTGGACTTCAGGCTAGCTGAAAGGGATTTCAGTACAGAGACTGATCCGCTGAGAGGGATTTCAGCACAGAGACTGCATCGCCTGCGACTTCATCCGGCCAGCTCGTCAAGTCAACTGCTCAAGAACTTTATCCTTTGAAAAAACTTAAAAGACGCGGTATCATGGAGGGAGCGGATCCTGCATTTGAAGACGCAGCTGACAACATGAACATTTTAGAGCAAATTGCTGAACTGAATAGGATGCAGCAGCAAGCAGCGGCATCTATTGCTGCCTTGAGTCAAGATACACCGAGGTCTTATGTTTATGTACCTAGAGAACGGCATATTACACCTTTTAGTGGGGAATATGACAAAGATGGCCGTGCAGTTGATGATTTCATTGAAGAGGTGGAGTGTGTATTGAGTGCCAGAAATCAGTCAGCAAATGATAAATATGACTCTGTCATGTCACTTTTGAGAGGGGCTGCTTTAGAAGAAGTGAGAATTCGTAGTGCCATTGGACCTAAGCAAGTCAGTGATTTGTTCAAATACCTCAGAGAAGCCTTTAGAGATAAGAGAGGCACAGCCCAGCTGCTGCATGACTTCTACCATCGCAGGCAGAAAGATTGTGAGGATGTTCTTGAATATTCACATGGTTTGTGTCAGATATTGAGAACTGTGTTAAAGCAAGATCTAAATGCTTTACCTAATGAGAGACAGGTTCTTAGGGATCAGTTTATTGAAGGCCTTAGAGATCCAGTCCTCAAGAGGGAACTGAGGAGGTTTGCTAGAGTGAACCCAGACTCTACTATGATTGAGGTACGAGAAGAAGCATCTTTGTGGTCGATAGAGGAGCTCCCTAGTCACTCAAAGATGGGTAAGACTAAAAACAAAGGTGATAGTGTGGATACAGAAGCCAGGTGCAATGCAGTCAAGGCCCCTGAACAGCAACCGGTGACTTTAGATGATCTCCTTAGAGTAGTAGCAGAACAAGGAAAACAGATCGGTGAGTTGACTGCTGCTGTACAGGGTCTGACTCTGCAGAAAACAAACTCTAGTGGTCAAGCCAGCACCAGACCCCGGGCTCAAATGAGATTTACTGATGATGGCAAGCCAATCTGTCTCAAATGTCAAGGAGAAGGACACATAGCCAGGAACTGTCCAAAGAAATGGAATGTGAGCAGTCAGCAAACCAGCAGAGAACAGGGAAACGAGGCTCCTCGGGCGCTGTGAGTCAAGCGATCCGGGGAAATACTTTAGACTCAGTCAAAGCTTCACCAACCCATGACCAATTCCTTGCCCGGGCTGTTGGTACATGCCCTGTTGTAGAGATGAAAATTGGCGGTGTCCCCACACGTTGCTTGTTGGACACTGGAAGCCAAGTGAGCACAGTTACCGAACAGTTTTTCCGCCAACACTTATGTGGTGAAGAAGATGATATGCTGTCCACAGCTGGTTGGCTCCGATTAACTGCTGCCAACGGTCTTGAGATACCCTATCTGGGCTATCTTGAATTAGAAGTAGAGACTATGGGCCTGAAAATCCCTGGCTGTGGTTTTCTAGTTGTTAAAGACCCATCAAGCCCTGAAACATCCGTACCTGGTATTGTTGGAATGAATATCATTAGTCAGTGTCGTCAGCTTGTCCATGCTGAGTTTGAGACCACTTTGAAGGGAAACCTAGATTCAGAATGGAGAGGTGCATTTCAGCGGGTGCAAAAATGTACTGTCAAGAAGCGAACAATAGCTAGGGTTGCGGGTAAAGAGAAAATACACATCCCCTCTGCATCAGTAGTTACAGTCATGGCAAAAGGACTGCCTCAGAGGTTAGAATGTGAACGACAGATGCTACTAGAGCCGGCGAACATGCCTGTTTCAGGCGGTCTTGTGGTCCTGCCCACCTTAGTTGATGCTAGCAGCAACACAGTTCCCGTGCAAGTAGTGAATCTCACTCAAGAAGATGTATGGCTTAACCCTCGGACGCGTCTTGGTGTCTTGTCTCCTGTAGAGTGCATAAGTGATGAACCACAGGTTAAAGTACAGTTTCACCGGATCTCAGCAAGTGCTGAGCATGTCTCAGTCGAGCAGAGTAGTCAGACCAGTCCTGGCACACAGGCTGTACTGGATAAACTAGACATTGGGGGTAATGAAGTACAACAAGAAAAGTTACGAGCATTACTGGCCAGATATATTGATGTTTTTGCTAGTGATGAGGATGACTTGGGGTATACTGACAGAGTCAAGCATGAGATTCAGCTAGTTGATGATGTTCCAGTGAGTTTACCATATCGTCGCATTCCCCCCAAATCAATACACTGAGGTCAAGGAGCATATCTCCCAGTTATTGAAGAAGGGTGTGATTCAAGAGAGCTCGAGCTCATACTTTGCTTCTCCGGTGGTAGTTGTGAGGAAATCCGATGGTAGCATACGACTGTGTGTTGATTTCCGTAAACTTAACCAGAAGACAAAGAAAGATGCTTTTCCGTTACCACGGATTGATGAGAGTTTTGATGCTCTGCAAGGTGCTGAGTTTTTCTCATCCATTGACTTAGCAAGTGGTTATCACCAAGTGGCGGTTGAAGAGTGTGACCGATATAAGACTGCATTTACAACCCCTTTTGGACTCTATGAGTACTTGCGTATGCCCATGGGAGTCTGTAACGGACCTGCGACGTTTCAGAGATTGATGCAATCCACAATGAATGACTTGACCTTCCAAATGATGCTAGTGTATTTAGATGACATCCTACTGTTTTCTAGGACCTTCAGTGATCACTTGGATAGGCTTGATATTGTGTTGAAACGGCTGCAGGACACAGGGCTTAAAGTAAAGATTGAAAAATGTCATTTCCTGCAACAGAAGGTTAAATTTCTAGGCCATCAGATTTCATCGGAAGGCATTGAAACTGATCCTGACAAAATCGTAGCGGTGAAGCAGTGGCCTGTGCCTACGACATTGAAGGAATTAAGATCTTTCCTAGGTTTCTGTGGTTACTATAGGCGATTTGTTGAACATTTCTCCCGGATAGCTGGCCCACTCCATGACTTGGTTAATCTTTGCCTTACATCAGGACCCCCATCAAAAGTAAACCAGTTAATGTGCCGTTTGTGGACCTCTGAATGTCAGACCTCTTTTGATGTTTTAAAGCAGCAACTCACTAGTGCCCCCATATTGGGATTTGCTGACTTCACACGTCCTTTTGTTGTTGAGACAGATGCCAGCAACCAGGGTTTAGGCGCGGTTTTATACCAGCAGCAAGGAGGGAAAAGGAGAGTAATAGCATACGCGAGCCGTAGGCTCAGAAATGCAGAAAGAAACGACAGAAATTACAGCAGTATGAAGTTAGAACTTCTTGCTATGAAATGGGCAGTCACGGACAAATTCAGAGGTTACCTGCTTGGTTCTAAATTCACTGTTTTGACCGACAATAATCCACTTTGCCACCTCGGTACTGCCAGATTAGGAGCGTTAGAACAGAGATGGATGGCACAGCTGGCAGTGTTCGATTTTGATGTCCAGTACAGGCCAGGACGGTCCAACAAGGCTGCGGATGCTCTATCTAGGCACCCTTTAGCAGGGGAGCATGAGCCTGTCACGGACGATGTGGAGTATGATGGTTGTGTAGCTATCTGCAATGTAATAGGAAAGGGGACTGCACTTGGGACAGAATTGACAACAGCAGGACTGGATAGCTATAAGATCAGGCAGGTTAGGGCTTTAGAAAATGGAGACCCTATTGTCCACTCTATAGCTCAGGGTAATACCCCTACCCTACCGGGCTACTCCAAAGAAGAACTCCGCTCGTTCCAGAGTCAGGACCCGGTCCTGAGGGTGTTTAGGACTTTCTGGGAAGAAAAGCGAAAGCCTAATTTTAAAGAAAGAAATGACTTGTCACAACCTGTGAGATCCTTACTGAAACATTGGTCACACATTAGAGAGAGAGATGGACTTCTTTATAGGGTAATTGAGGACAAGAGACATGGGGATTGCTTTCAATTACTGGTACCTGGTTGTCTGAAGACACAAGTGTTGGAAGGTGTGCATGATTCTATGGGCCATCAAGGTAGTGAACGTACTTTGGAGCTTCTTAGACAGAGATGTTTCTGGGTGGGAGTCCATGAAGATGTCAAGCAGTGGATTAAGAAATGTGAGCGCTGTGTGTTGACCAAAATGCCTAATCCTAAAATTCATCCTCCTATGAAAGCATTTTTAGCTAGCAGGCCTTTAGAGGTAGTGGCTGTCGATTTTACCATACTGGAACAGGCTCGTGATGGGAGAGAAAACGTCTTAGTTATCACGGACGTATTTACAAAGTTCACGCAAGCCTTCCCTACACGGGATCAAAAAGCAGATACCACAGCGAAAGTGTTGTTGCGGGAGTGGTTCATGAAGTATGGAGTACCTGAGCGCTTGCATTCAGATCAGGGGAGAAATTTTGAAAGCGAGGTGATAGCAGAACTCTGTAAGCTTTATGGTGTGAAGAAGAGCCGTACCACCCCGCATCACCCCACGGGAAACGCTCAGTGTGAGCGCTTCAACAGAACACTACACGAACTGTTACGCACCCTCCCGCCTGAAAAGAAGCGTAGGTGGCCAGAACACCTGCCAGAGCTGGTCTATGCATATAATGTGACCCCCCACTCTACGACAGGGTACTCACCCTATTATCTGCTTTTTGGTGTTGACCCTCACCTTCCCATTGATGCTCTTTTAGGGCAGGAGTCTACTGTTGAGCCTCGTCACGACTGGCTAGCTATACATCAGAGGCGTCTGAAAGACGCCCATGCCAGGGCCAAAGAGTACTGTGAGCAGAAAGCAGCTGAACGAATCTCCAGGTGTAATGAGAACGTGTACTGCCCCCCTATTGAAGTAGGCCAGACAGTTTACCTGAGGAACAGACCCCCAGGGCGAAATAAAATCCAAGATGCCTGGAAACCCACCCCTCACCGAGTGGTGAATATACAAGGGACTACGTATACAGTCGAACCGGTTGAAGGAGGACTTTTAAAGAGAGTAAACAGAGTTGACATTAGACCTTGTGTGCCAATGCCTGTTTACATGCCGCAGCAGGGAAGCAGATGCCGGAACACCCCCCCAGCTGCCATGCAAGAGATCAGTCCACACCCAGGTGAGGCTGTAGATGATGATGATGATGGTGTGTAGTGGTGCAACAGGTGACTGTCCCTCGTCTTGGCCCCGGTCCGAGTGGGACGCAGCAATCAGCCCTCCTGGATGAACCTGAAGAAACCAGGCCATATAACGATGTGCGCAGTCCAGACCCCGAGCTCGCTGAGGAACATGCAGAGCCTGGCCGTGATGGAGAAGGGCTGGAACTAGACCCTGAGCCGGATGAGGAGCATCAGAGGCCGGAGCATGGTGGTGAAGGTCAGGAGCTTGGACCAGTGCTTGAGGAAGACCCTCCTATACCTGAACTGGAGTCTGAGTCAGAATTGGGATCCGAGCCTGAATCTGACCCAGGGACAGCCCCCACCCCCCGAAGAAGTCAGAGGTCAAATGCAGGCCAACATTCAAATCTGCATCATGAGCCAAAGTCAGTGCTAGACTCTAGTCCAGCTGCGGTCTCCCAGATGATCGCTACGTTAGGCTCGGCATTCTTTAAGGAGGTTGCGAGAGAAGTTATAAAACTATTAGTGGTCACCGAGGCCGTTGACCATTAAGCAGGGGAGAATGTAACCGGGTCATATTTAGAAGTTGTTCCGTTTTTGTTCTAATGGGACATGTCTCCTTTAAATGCCAGAAATCTAAGCTTGATTGGTGTCGTATTGAATCCTGGGTAAGTGGACAGCAGAGAGCGTGGTGCATCAAAGAAGGTGGCTGACTTGAGGGAAAGTTGGTGGTTTTTGCATAATATTACGTGTAAGTGGGACATCTGTCTTGAAATACTGTAATAGTAATGTAATAGCGTATATATGAGTTTGTCTTGGAAAGAATGTTTAATGTAGTTATTGGAGAAGTTCATGTGTTTGGCTAGGAAATTAAGTTTTATACGGACTGTATTAAAGTGAAATGTGTCATGTTTCACCTAGCAGATTAGCCATACTGGTATCAGCACACGTGTTGAGGATCGGAATGTGTGCGTGTTAACAGCATGTAAGTGGGTATTATTTCTTTCAACATACTGGTGTATATTTTGGTTTTATGTAATTGTTAGTGGTGTACTAATGATGTTTTTGTATTTGTCTTTTTAGTATCACCACTACCGTTTTGTACTGT
>CAEFZP010000599.1:0-408581 GCA_903064625.1 Mallotus villosus
CTAGAAGAGAGAACAAAGGGCCTCGGAAACCCGGTTGAAGATTAAGGGGCTGCTCCTGCTCCCGAACGGGAGGCGCACGGTGAGAGCTGGGCAAATACCAATAATCATTTACTGGGATATGAGGTAACATGCAGACACACACACACACACAATCATGACACACACTGACGGAATCCAGCCAAATACACGTGGAATCAACAGCCAAATATATCAGAGGATAAGCGAGCATGATCAACTGGAGTTAAACACATGTGAGTACTCTGATCACAATCTAAAAGATATGGAACATGACTTAGACCCGGACAATAATTTCTTCTCGAATATTAACAATGACAACAATATATGCTGCTACTACACAGATGATCAGTATAACCGTAACATTACATCGAAGGGGAAATTATCAATTATACACTTCAATAGCAGAAGTATGTATGCAAACTTTAATAACATCAAGGAATATTTAAAGAAATTCACACAACCGTTCAATATAATTGCCATATCTGAAACATGGATCAACACGGACAAAGGGATAGATTTCGAACTAAATGGTTATGAACTCAGGTATAATAATAGAAAAAACAAGGGTGGAGGAGGAGTGGCAATATATGTAGATGTGTCATTGAACTTTAGGGTATTGGAATGTATGACAACTGTGGTTGATAACTTACTGGAATGTATAATAACCAATTCGGTTTTAAACGTAAACATGGTACTGATATGTGTATATTTGCCTTAAAGGAAATTTTAGACCGATATAATAGCTTGAACTCCACTATCTTTACGTGTTTTATAGATGCTTCCAAGGCATTTGATCATGTGAATCATCAGAAACTGTTCCTTAAGTTGCATCATAGAGGAGTGCCTAAAGTCATTATTAGAATCTTAGTCTACTGGTACGCTCATCAGTCTATGCAGGTGAAATGGGGGGATTCTGTGTCAGAACCTTTCTATGTTGGTAACGGTGTACGCCAAGGTGGAATCCTATCTCCTTTTCTTTTTAATGTGTATATGGACGAATTGTCACAGCAGTTGAATGCATGCAATACAGGATGTGTGATTGGCAATAGTCTCATTAATCACCTTATGTATGCAGATGATTTGGTTATATTTTGCCCATATAGTGCTGGCTTACAACAACTTTTGAAGGTTTGTTCCCAATACGGTGTGGATTTTGATATTCGATATAATGCAAATAAAAGTAATATTATGATTGTCAGAGGCAAAGAAGACAGGAAATTGGTATTTCCTGATTTCTTTTTTATCTGGTACTGCTCTTAAAGTATGTGATGATGTGAAGTATTTAGGCCACCATTTTGTTAATGATTTGTCAGATGATAAAGACATCAAAAGACAGTGTCGTAAGATGTATGGTCAAGCCAATATGCTTGCAATGTAAATTTAACATGTGTTCTACTGCTGTAAAGGTTGCGCTATTTAGAGCATTCTGTACCCCGCTATATACTGCCCATTTGTGGCGTGCTTACAGAAAAAGCAATATGAAAAAACTAACTGTGGCGTATAATGATGGAATGCGGATGCTTCTCAGAATACCGAGATGGTCTAGTGCCAGTCAAATGTTTGTAAATGTTGGTGTGCCTACCTGTCATGCTTTAATTAGGAATTTGATGTATCGTTTTATATGTAGAGTGACAGCATCACTAAACAGTATTATTCAGGCATTGGTCAAGCCTGGGTTTAGCTCTGTCAGGTTCTCATCCACACTCTGGAGACATTGGAGGGCATCTTTGTATACTGCAAGTGTTGTATGCTGATCTCTTGCATCTGCATGCATTAGTGTGCTTTCTGTTGTTATTTATGTTATTTATGTATTGAGTCTATTTTTTATACATTGTACTATGGATCTTCATGTGTCCTAAATAAAATCATATATATATATTGTGGCATCACCAGGGGACAGGTGGTGGAGGGACGGTATATTCCCAACCAAGAGAGGTGGCAACACCCCAACCTGGTGGCCGCGGCCCACACCACATCCCCCAGAAGCCCACACCAAGGGGACAGGTGTAGGTGTGTCAGCCACCTAATTAAGGGGGGAGGGGAAAGAGCAGGGGGGGAGAAAGCCAGGAGAAGAGAGAGCACATGGGAGAGAAAGCGGAACCAGAGAGCAGCAGATTAAATCCCAAGCCCGTTGGGTGAGAAAAGGACGGCCTTAAAGGAGAAGGTTTTTATGTTGAACTTTTTGTGGACTTTGTGTTTTTGGGATTTGCTGAAGCAAATAAAGTGCCATCCTCTTGAGAAACCAGTGTTGGAGTTGTCCTTCCCGCCCTGTTGCACTGCCTCACTATTGCCTGCCCTGGTCGGCTAGTCTCATGACGCCACAGATGGTGGAGAATGCGGGCACTGAGGCGGAGTGCGGATCAACAGGGGTGAGGACATAGAAGACCAAACGTTTTTCGAGACTTCAGACAAGCAACCCCCAAACGGAAATGGAGCAGCTGCTACAGATACTAGTGGAAAACCTGAGGGCTCAACAAGAAACCAATGCAGCCTTGGTACAACAGCACACCACGGCAAATCGCTTAAAGGAGCTGGAGATACAACAATTGGCCAGGGCAAAGCCAAAGGCTGGGGATTTTATCCCAAAACTGGGAGCAACTGATGATGTCGAAGCTTACTTGTATGCCTTTGAGTCTACAGCCACTCGGGAGGGGTGGCCGAAGAGGCAGTGGGTTGGACTTTTGGCCCCTTTTCTCACCGGGGAGTCACTCAAGGCCTTCCAGGATTTAGAGGCCAGTGTGGCTCAAGACTATGACCAGCTAAAGGAAGAGATCCTGAGTCGAAATGGCCTTACCAAATTCAGCCTGGCGCAACGTTTCCATAACTGGACCTTCCAGAATGGGATAACCCCTCGTGCCCAAATGCATGACTTGATTCGAACTACTAAGAAGTGGCTGGAACCAGACAGGAGAGGTCCGGCCGCCATTATAGAGACACTAGTGATGGATCGTTACCTGAGAGCCCTGCCTTATGAGGCCAAACGGATAGTGAGTTCCCAACAGTTAACAACCCCTATGGAGCTAGTGGAAGCCGTAGAGCAGTTCCAGGCTGCCTCAGAATTGCTCCGCCCAACCCCTAAAGAGCGGGTAGCTGCAGTTCCCGATCCGCCCAGCGGGGCGCGACAAAAACGAGCCAAACCAGTCAGCTCTCAGCCTAGCCCCCTGAACAGAGGTGGTTATTCAACGCAGCCATGGGGGTCCTGGAACCCAGAGCCTCGCCAGTGCTTCCGATGTGGCGAGTTTGGCCATATTTCCTGGCAGTGTGGAAAGCCGGACGAGCCAATGCCCTCCGCCGAGGCCACCAGCAGCAGCCATGTACACTTTGCGGCCCTCCTGGGAGAAAGTAAAGACCGCAGACCGACATGCCCAGTAACAGTAAATAAACAGAACCTAGAAGCATTGCTGGACTCTGGAAGTGCCAGGACCCTGATCCATGAGTCGGTGTTGGAGGCCTCTCCCCCGGCTCGGGGAGAACCAATTCCCCTCGTTTGTGTCCATGGAGACACCCACGAGTGTCCAAGTACCGTGGTAAAGCTAACCACCACTAAAGGAACGTTTACGGTGGAGGTGGGGGTTATCAAGAACCTGCCCGTTTCAGTCCTAATCGGACGAGACTGCCCAGCCTTCTCACTGCTATGGGAGGAATCCCAAAGGAAACTCAGTCGGGAACCCCGAAAACGTAAGGAGAAAATCAAATGTAAAGGGAATACAACCTGGGTTAATCTGGCTAAACCCCGCTCTGCTGCCCCTGTTTTAGCTGAAGCCTTTGCAGTGGAATCAAGTGACGCAGAATCGGCAAGGGATGACTCGGGTAACTCAGAGCCAGAATCGGGGCCCATGGAAGAGGACGGCGGGGCCTCTAGAATCCTGCCACAGCTCCAAGGTCAGTGAGGAACAGCCCAGCTACAGGATCCTACCCTGAGCAATGCCTTAAGAAATGTTCAGGTACTAGAAGGAACTTTAGTGGGAACCAGATTAACTCCTTCCTACCCTCACTTTGCTATAAAAAATGGCCTCTTGTACTAGGCCATAAAAAGTAATGAGAAAGTTATTGAACAGCTCCTAGTGCCACAACCTCATCGACCCACAGTCCTTCATTTAGCCCATACTCACGTGCTCGGGGCCCACTTGGGGGTGGAGAAGACTAAGGAAAGAGTATTACAGAGGTTCTTTTGGCCGGGCGTTCACAAAGAGGTAGAAAACTACTGTCGCAGCTGTCCAGATTGCCAGGTGAAGGCGCCAAAGCAGACTTACAGGAATCCCCTGGTACCGTTACCCATCATAGCAACACCCTTTGAAAGGGTGGGGATGGATATTGTGGGACCCCTACCCAAGAGTGCTCGTGGACACCAATACATCTTGGTCATAGTGGACTACGCTACCCGATATCCGGAAGCCGTGCCCTTGAGAAAGGCGAATGCGAAACAGATAGCCAAGGAGCTATTCCTTTTCTGCAGTCGGGTAGGGATTCCAAAGGAGATTCTCACTGACCAAGGGACCCCCTTTATGTCTAGAGTAACCAGGGAGATGTGTACTCTTTTGCAAGTAAAACAGGTGCGGACCTCGGTGTACCACCCCCAGACGGACGGGTTGGTGGAGCGATTTAATAAGACTCTCAAAGCCATGTTGAGAAAGGCCATCGACAAAGACGGAAGAAACTGGGACCAGCTTCTCCCCTACCTCCTTTTTGCTGTAAGGGAAGTTCCGCAGTCTTCTACCGGCTTCTCACCCTTTGACTTGTTGTACTCACACAAACCCAGGGGGCTTCTAGACATCGCCAAGGAGACTTGGGAGGAGCAACCCTGTCCTCATCGCACCATGATTGAACATGTAGGGGCGATGCGGGAACGGATGGCCGCGGTGATCCCCCTGGTGAAGGAACACATGGAGAAAGCTCAGAGGGACCAGAGGGCGGCCTATGACCGAACCGCTCAACCCAGAGAATTCAACCCAGGAGACAGAGTCCTGGTTCTGGTTCCCACGGTGGAATGTAAGTTTTTGGCAACATGGCAGGGCCCATTTGAAGTAATCGAAAAAGTGGGGGAAGTCAACTACAAAGTACGACAACCGGGAAAGAGAAAAGCGGAGCAAATCTACCATGTGAACCTCCTAAAGAAATGGCATGCTCGGGAGGCGTTGTTGTGTCTTGGCCCCCAGGAGTCAAAGGAACGGGCCAGGGAGGAAGTGCAGTGGGGTCCAGACCTCTCCCCTCACCAACTGCAACAAGCAAAAGAGCTAGTGGATGGCAATCAGGATGTCTTTTCAGCCCTCCCGGGTTGCACCCACCTGGTGGAACACGAAATACACACCCCTCCAGGAAAAACGGTCCACCTAAAGCCGTATCGGGTGCCGGAGGCCCGCAAGAAACTGATTGAGGAGGAGGTAAGAAAGATGTGGGAGCTGAATGTGATTGAGAAGTCTAAGAGTGCCTGGTCTAGTCCCATCGTCCTAACAGGCAAGCCTGACAACACCGTACGATTCTGTAACGATTTTAGAAAAGTGAATGAAGTGTCGGACTTTGATGCTTACCCCATGCGTCGAGTCGACGAACTGATCGAAAGCCTGGGCCAGGCCCGGTTCATAACCACCCTTGATCTCACCAAGGGATATTGGCAGGTTCCCTTGTCTGCCGATTCGAAGGAGAAGACTGCCTTTGCCACCCCTGGAGGCCTTTGGCAGTACCGCATGATGCCATTTGGTTTGTTTGGAGCTCCGGCCACCTTCCAGCGGTTGATGGATCAGGTGCTAGAACCCCATCAGGACTTTGCCTCGGCCTATCTAGACGACGTGGTGATTCAGAGTCCAGACTGGGAAAGCCTCCTACCTCGGGTGCAAAAGGTCCTGGAGTCCCTAAGACAGGCTGGCTTGACAGCAAATCCCAAGAAATGCAAGCTGGCATTCTGTGAGACCAATTACTTGGGATACACCATCGGGCGGGGCCTCGTCAAGCCTCAGGAAGCTAAACTTGGGGCGATACAGAACTGGCCCCAACCATTGACCAAGAAACAGGTGAGGTCATTTTTGGGCCTGGCGAGTTATTACAGGCGATTTATCCCTGCCTTTGCTACCGTAGCTGCCCCGCTCACAGAACTGACTACGAAGAAACACAGCCGGATTGTGAAGTGGAACCCGGCTGCAGAGGAAGCGTTCGGCAGTCTAAAGAGGGCCTTGTGCTCACAACCAGTCCTTACGGCCCCCGACTTCACTAAGGAGTTTGTGGTCCAGGCAGCAACTCTGAGGTGGGTCTGGGTGCGGTGCTGGCTCAGATCCATGAAGGTGAGGAACACCCCATTCTGTACCTGAGTCGGAAGTTGCTACCAAGGGAGAAGAACTATGCCACGGTAGAGAAGGAGTGCCTAGCCATTAAATGGGCCCTGGAAACCCTGAAATACTACCTGCTAGGAAGGAGGTTCACTCTGGTGACCGATCATTCACCATTGCAGTGGATGGCTAAGAACAAGGAAACCAACAGCAGGGTAACTAGATGGTTCCTAAGCCTCCAGCCTTTTAACTTCTCTGTTGTTCACAGACCCGGGAGGCGCCATGGAAACGCAGATGCCCTGTCCCGCCGTGATGCCTTCTGGGCCTCGTTTACCCTGCCGAAGACGTCAGGCCTGGGTGGAGGGATGTGTGGCATCACCAGGGGACAGGTGGTGGAGGGACGGTATATTCCCAACCAAGAGAGGTGGCAACACCCCAACCTGGTGGCCGCGGCCCACACCACATCCCCCAGAAGCCCACACCAAGGGGACAGGTGTAGGTGTGTCAGCCACCTAATTAAGGGGGGAGGGGAAAGAGCAGGGGGGGAGAAAGCCAGGAGAAGAGAGAGCACATGGGAGAGAAAGCGGAACCAGAGAGCAGCAGATTAAATCCCAAGCCCGTTGGGTGAGAAAAGGACGGCCTTAAAGGGGTCACTGACTGCAAAACCGTTTTTACCTTGTCATAGTTGAATAACGACAGTTCGGTGGGTAAAATGAACATACAGTGAACCTCAAAGTCCATTGACACTTATTTCCCATGCAAATCTCAAAAAGAAAAAATCTAGCTGTAGAACGGTAGCTTTTGCAAAAATCCACCCTCGGGACGTCGGGAGGGTATCGCGCATTCAATTGGCTCTGGTCTGTGTCTGTCACGCCCCAAAATGTACATGCAGACCAGCCCACTCACTGGTGTTCTTGCCCAGTCCGAGGTAGCGACGCTACGTTTCTAAACACATCAACATACCTTACTTAGCAAATGACTAGCTAGACTAGCTGTAGTCGGCATTAGAAGGGAAGCTTCCAAAAAAATTGCCAGAAAACGAAAGCAGTCTAGCCTTTTGCTGACGCCTGTCTAGATTATCTATTCGAAATAACTGGAGAAAGGCTGTGCTAGATACAGGATACGTTAGCATTGCTAATAACTGTTATTGACCAAATCATACTACAGTTTGCGGTTCTGATGAACATAACTAAGGTCGGAACGCACCTCTTTTCAGCAACAGCTTCATAGCAAATCCTGCTTTACATATTCCCAGGTTTTTAAAACCGTCCTTGGTGAAATGGTTCGCGCAACTGCACAGAGATCTTCTATGCTACGGTATAAACAAACATCAGCCATACCCGTCTAGTCAATGTTAACTAGACTCAAGCTCATCTGTTTTTCATCGGTGATTTGCAAGGAATGTAAGAACAGCTAGATAGCGAAAACACCTATACGGTAGGCATGTAAACCAGTTTAGCTTGCTAACGCAAGAGCATGAATGTGTTATGATTTAGCCTAGTTTATTGGCAATTGGATTTACGTTATTTCATGTTCCTGACTATGTTTCATTCAAATAAATAACCCGTGTTGTTATGTAAATCTACAATTCAGATGCATGTTTGTCCAGATCTATTTTTCAGTAAGATAGCTAGAGCTAACTGAAGCTGTGTTGAATCACGATAGTTTCTATGCTAAACTGTAGTGCTAACGTTACCCACCTAAGGCGATTCTGTTTGCTTCGACAACAGACGTGGAAACTACCGTAATCATTTCAAATTATATCTAGTCAATCTGTTGAAAACAGTGTTGTGTAGACACAATAGATTTATTTGTACGTTTTTATTTCAAGTCGCCACCTTCTTGTTTCAGTGAGTGCTGTTGGCCGTCTTTGCTCCGCAGCTTCGCTCGTTGTAAACCAACCAATCAGCGCACAGCTCATCTAAATACCAATGATATAAGGGAAAAAGCTAGCGTTTTTTCCCGGGAAAAAAATGCTGGATGTAAAGAGGGCATAGAAAAGCACCCGGGCCATTTTCAGCCAAAACAATGTTACATACCCTATTCGGAGACCTTAAGGAACAGTGTTAAATACTCAAAAAACCCAGTCAATGACCCCTTTAAAGGAGAAGGTTTTTATGTTGAACTTTTTGTGGACTTTGTGTTTTTGGGATTTGCTGAAGCAAATAAAGTGCCATCCTCTTGAGAAACCAGTGTTGGAGTTGTCCTTCCCGCCCTGTTGCACTGCCTCACTATTGCCTGCCCTGGTCGGCTAGTCTCATGACGCCACAATATATATAACAATTTAAATCTGCAAGGAAAAAAACAAAAATGTCATAATAAACTGTATATATAGGGCTCCTGAGTCAAGCATTGAAATATTTAAGGACTGGATAGAGGGCATGTTTTCTCAAATAAACAGCAAAATCGTTTTTATCTGTGGAGATTTCAATATTGACCTGTTAAATCCTAATAAACACAACATTACAGATGAATTTGTCAATACCATGTACAGTATGAGCCTAATTCCGAAAATCACTAGACCCAGTAGAATTACATCCCATTGTGCCACTTTGATTGATAACATATTCACAAATGAAATCGAAAACAATGTAATGAGTGGATTATTGATTAATGATATCAGTGACCACTTGCCAGTCTTTACCATCTATGACTGCAATTACAAAAATAAGCTAGATAAACAAACGGAATACAAACGAGTGAAGTCAGAAGAAACCATCAATGCACTAAAAACGACTTGATGGCTCAGAACTGGGACATAATATACCAAGCAAATGAAATTGACGGTGCATACGAAACATTTCTAAGTATATTTAGGTCATTATATGATAAAAACTGTCCAATTCAAGAATACAATAGACTACTAAAATATAACAAATGTCCATTGATCACAAAGGGATTACAAAATGCCTGTAAAAAGAAAAACACACTTTACAGAGATTTCATAAGACATAGAACTAAAGATGCTGAGAATAAATATAAAGTATATAAAAATAAATTAATCGATATTATAAGAATAAGCAAGAAAGAATATTATAAGAAAATATTAGATGATAACAAGAATAATATTAAAGGAATATGGAATATACTAAACAGTATTATAAGAAATAGCCCTAGGTTAATAAGTTATCCTAAGTATTTTATTGATAAGGATAATGAAAACTATAATATGGATGACGTAGCTAACAGTTTTAATAAATTCTTTGTAAATGTTGGACCTGAACTGGCAGAAAAAATCCCTGATCCAGGGACATCTGGTGAAAGCTATGATAGATCACTGGAAAGAAATCCCTACTCAATGTTTCTCAAAGCAGTAGAGGAGAAAGAAATATTGGATATTGTTACAAAATATAAAAACTAAAAGTCTACTGATTTTAATTAAATCGACATGACATTGGTCAAGAAAGTCATTGTGGGTATTTCAAAACCATTGACGTTTATCTGTAATTTATCATTTCAAACTGGTACATTTCCAAATCAAATGAAAACAGCAAAAGTCATACCACTGTACAAAACTGGGAACAAGCATCACTTCACCAACTACAGACCTGTCTCTCTACTTCCACAATTCTCCAAAATATTAGAAAAAATCTTCAACAATAGACTGGACACATTCTTAGAAAAGCACAAATTAATTAATGACAGTCAATATGGATTCAGAACCAACAGATCAACATCACTTGCATTAATAGTCAGTTGAAGAAATTATAAATGCTATTGAACAGAAAAAATATGCAGTAGGAGTATTTATTGATATCAGAAAAGCTTTCGACACAATCAATCATAAAATTGTATTCAATAAACTGGAAAGATATGGAATAAGGGGGATAGTATTGGAGTGGATAAAAAGCTATTTAAGCAAAAGGAAGCAGTTTGTGAAGTTGGGCGACTGTTCATCATCATGTTTGGACATTCCATGTGGCGTACCCCAGGGGTCAGTGCTGGGTCCGAAACTGTGTATCATGTATATTAATGATATATGTAATGTTTCAAATGTATTGAGGATGGTTCTATTTGCTGATGACACTAATATTTTCTGGGGAGAATTTAAAACAACTAGAAGAAATCATCAATAAGGAAATGAGCAAAGTAAAAACATGGTTTGATAAAAACAAACTATCATTAAACTTAAGCAAAACAAAAATAATGTTATTTGGTAACTGTAGAATGAACACGAAAATAAATATTAATATAAATGGAGTTGAAATTGAAAGAGTTTCCGAAAATACATTTCTTGGGGTTATAATAGATGAGAGATTAAGTTGGAAATCACATATTACACACGTACAATCAAAACTATCAAGAAGCATTTATGTATTAAACAAAGTAAAACAGGTTCTAGATCAAAAATCACTCCGTATTCTCTACTGTTCACTAGTCTTACCATACCTCAGTTACTGTACAGAAGTCTGGGGCAACACATACAAAACATCATTACGTTCACTCACTATTCTTAAAAAAAAAGCAATCCGCATTATTCACAATGTGAGATATCTGGATCACACTAACCCATTATTCATACGGTCAAAATTATTAAAATTCACACATCTGGTGGAATTTAAAACTGCACAGATAATGTTTAAGGCTAGAATCAACATATTACCCTTAAACATACAAAAATTATTCAATGATCGTGAGGGGGGTTATAATTTAAGGGGAAAATTTGATTTCAAAGTGAACAGCGTCCGTACGACCAGGAAAACGTTTTGCATTTCAATATGTGGTGTGAGACTATGGAACAGTTTGAGTGGGGAGATCAAGGAATGTCCAAACATTAACCAGTTTAAAATAAAATACAAATAATTGATTTTCACAAGGAACAGGGATGAAGAAGGTGTTTAACATAGTGTATATGTTTACATGTATGTATATTTGTATATATTTGACGGTATTTATATAATATTGAATGTTTAATTAGGTATTATTATAAGATTAATTGACAATATTATTAGATAAATCCAACAATATTATTAGATAAATATGCAGTTGGTAACAAATTGTATCATATTGAAAATGAATATATATTAATATGTACTATTTTTTTTCAGATTATTATTATATCATTAATAAGGAAGACAATAGTCATTATAGATATATAAATCAGGGAGAAGGGGTGAGATTAAATACGTTTTCTTCTTCTCATCCCTTTTCGAACAGGTAAAGCAAGTGCAAGACAGTTTATTTTCATTTGTGGTTTTCACTGTGTGTAAATATTACTTTAATGTAACTGTCCACTTGTTTAATTTATTTTGTTGTTTATTATTGCTCTTTTTGTTTTTTATTGTTTACTTGTTCGAAATAAAACCTTTTTCAATTCAATTCAAATAAAACTGATTCTCCCATTTCATCCCAAGCAAGTGCCATTGGGACGGGTGAACGGGGACGATTTTGAAAGCGTTGGTGATGTCGGCTTTGGAAAGCCAGGCACCGGGCCCCGCCATCTTTATGAGTTTGATGGCGTGGTCCACAGTGCGGAGCTCAAGTAGGCTGCTTAAGTAGCTATCCCCCTGGGGATTTTTGGCTAGCGGCACGGCAGCTGGGCTAGCTTGCTCGTTGCACGATTTGCCGGGTTCGGCCCCTCCATGATTGATTTTACCGATGGTCGCATTTTTCTGTCAATGATCGCTTCGGCACACGCTGATTTGGCTTTCCCCCCCTATGTCTGTCACTCAATTACGTTTTTGGGGCGTGTTTCAGTGGCAGTTGGTTGGTTACTACTGTTATAATTAGTAGAACAGGTAACCGGTCGGTATCCAGGCCCTTTTAGGAAAACGGTGCTACTACGCCGCCGTGCAGGTTGTGGTGTGCGCCCCTACCCAATTGGGCGCCAGCGTACATGTCAGGCGTTCGTCCTTTACTGCTGCCGTCATCGATACTCTCGGTGTGCATTTGCAAATAACTGGTGGTGGTGGCAATGTTGTGTCGTGTAAACTGCTTCTTCTGTCTGCAGGCATCAATGCCCTCTCCGTTGTTGGTGTATACCAGGCTTTCCGGTGCATGCAACACCATTCAAAGGGAATCGGTCTTCCAGCATCGCAGGTTGTCATAATACATTCAGGACAGCGTCCTCTAACCTAGGCTGGCTATTGCGTATACAACCATTAGGCTACACGTATTCATGTGGGGTTTCGGTCCGCGGCCTTGCAGGCCTTGCAGGCCTTGCAGGCCTTGCATTTCAGGACAGCGTCCTGTCTAGCCTAGCTGGCTATAGCGCACATACTATCAGGCACGTAATCAGGGCGTCGGTCCTATAACGCATGTCACACATCATACATGGGGGCGTGGGTCCCCTGGCCTTTGCTGGCTATTGCACATTCAGGGCTTTGCTAGCCCCGGCCTTGACTGGCTATTGCACTTCAGGACAGCGTCCTCTAGCCTAGGCTGGCTATTGCGTACATACCCATTAGGCTAGCGTTTCATGTGTTCATGGGGGTTTCTGTATGTGGCCTTGCTGGCCTTGCATTTCAGGACAGCGTCCTGTCTAGCCTAGCTGGCTATAGCGCACATTACCATCTGGCACGTAATAAGGACATCTATCCTCCATAGCTAAACGCATTCAACACATCGTACATGGGGGCGTGGGTCCCTTTGCCTTTGCTGGCTATTGCACATTCAGGGCTTTGCTAGCCCCGGCCTTGACCGGCTATTGCACTTCAGGACAGCGTCCTCTAGCCTAGGTGGCTATTGCGTACATACCCATTAGGCTACACGTTGGCGTCGGTCCTCTGCCGGCGGGCTATCGCATTTCAGGGCGTCCGCCTTCTAGCCTTGGCTGGCTACTGCATACATCACTTGCATTGCTATCGTCTGGCTTCGTGGGTAGCTATAGGATCTGTCCGTGCCTTGCCATCTCCTGCATGATCCGGCCCGGGTATGTATGTTATTGGTCATTCTGTTATAGGCTACTATCGTACTTATTATGGTCGTACCGATTGGTGCTGAGCACCATTTCGGTCGGCATTTCCTTTTCTGTGTTTGTGTTGCTTATTCCTCAGCGTTTCATGGTTCCATCCTGTTGGTGAGTATGTTTTAATTGAATTTATTTGAAACTACCACTTTTGGGGATTCTTCTTCGGTTGTTGGGCAGGCGCCCTTTGATCAGAAATTCCCTATGGGGTCTAAGCTCCAAACACTTGTAGTACATTTATCATTATGTAAATAAACATCACTTTACTCATCCAGGTCTCTCCTGATTGAAATGAAGCACAGCGCAAGTTCAGTCAGGCAAGACCGATCCCTGCACTCGGGCATACTCGGTTATGTACTACTCTCTCCCCCCGCTAAGAACGCTCTACAGTTCGATTAGCGTTCCAGTCTATCAATTAACACTGTCACATGATCCCGTGCCTTTAAATACAATCCTCTCCCTGTGTAGTTTGTCCATGCTATCAAGTGCGCGACCCTCCACCTCCCCGTCGCCACCCGGTTCCTCGTCTCTGCTCTTCGACTCGTTGGTAGTCGGCTGCGCCACCGCCACCAGTGTCTGGACTCCGTGGGGGATTCTTCTTCGGTTGTTGGGCAGGCGCCCTTTGATCAGAAATTCCCTATGGGGTCTAAGCTCCAAACACTTGTAGTACATTTATCATTATGTAAATAAACATCACTTTACTCATCCAGGTCTCTCCTGATTGAAATGCTTTAGCAAAAAAACGTTGGCTGATTTTTGTTTTCAAAATTCCCGAGCCAAAATTCCTGTGGAAAATTTCTGGATATTTACCGGAAACTTTCCGCCCCTTTGCAACCCTATTTAACACATCATTTTATTCAGTGTGTGAAAGAGAAAGCTGGTGATCTGCTGGACCAATTTATGAGCGGGCAGAGCGGCCCACCGTGAATTCTCCCGAAGGAACGAACGCGCTTCGGCCCAAAATCAGATTATATTTTTTGGCGTGAGAAATTGGTTGTGTGGCGTGAGTATGTGTGAAAACATGCAAAAGCATGTGTCACACGGCGAAACCGTGAGAGTTGGCAGCTCTGGGTAATCAGTGTGAGGGTCTGCACATAGCATTCACCGCATACCTGATATGGGTGAAGTACATGTAGGCTACTATGGCGAGTTGTAGCAAGCGCGGAATTAATACTACACCTTACAGTTTGATAGATAATTAGTTGTGCGTATAAACATGTGTAATAGGTGCATATATTACATTTGATAAGGCGTGCGTATAGGCAAGTGCTCTATGTGCTTCGAATACTGTGTCACCACAGCAACACCTGGGCACACCTGCCCGCGTAGACGCGTGAGCTCTTTAGGCTAACAGACCGACTAACAACACGAACATCAATGACATATTGACTAAAGCAAGTTAATTGTCGGACAACGAGTAGGGAAAAATGGCTCTGCAATAGTTATGAGCATGTTCATCGTGGCACAGAACAAATTTGGAAACAGCTGCGATCCCTTGATGTAACCGATTCTAACCCATGCCTAAAGAGCTCACGCATCTAGGCGGGCATGTATGTGTCAAGTGCCTGCCCACTAATAGGACAACTCTCGAACACTCCACCCACTACAGGTTTTATAAAATCTCTAGCACACAACTCCAACATGGATTACCAGGACAGATTAGATTTATTTCAAAATGTAATCCACTACAATAAAAAATTGAAGGAAGACCATTTACTCCCGATATAATAATCCCCCAATACACTTTGACTGTGGCATCTTCCATGTCTCAAACATTTTCTCAAGTCTCTGATATAACATTTGCGACATGGGAGCCTGTGAACTCCTGGTAATGTAACACTGCTTTCACCAGGTTTCCCTAAGGGTTTATGCTAGTGTTTTGTAAGGCTGCATTGCAGGCATCTGTTTACAGTTGAGATGATGTCTTGAGTAGGCCTGTAATTATTATATTAAATAAAGTTTAGTTAAACTAAAGATTGCTTCATATATCTGATTGAATGTGTGCTCATTAAAAGATAAGAGTGATAAAGCGGTGAAATCATTTAACATTGTGCTTTTTAAATAATGATTTCATTATTTTCCTGGCACAAAAGGGTAAAGGAATAACAACAAAAACAAAATAAACAGATATCGGTATCGGCTATTGGCTAGATTGTTGTTTTAAACATCGGTATCGGCCAATAATTTCCATATCGGTGCATCCCTAGTTATTATTACTATTTTGATTCATATTGGCTTAGCAACATTCAAAAACAGTTTACTGTTAATTTTAACTATTGTAAGATTCATTTTTTGTCGCTTCGGACTAAAGTGTCTGCTAAATACAATAACCACAACCCTTCCCAAAAGCTACAATAAAGCTGAGAGTAGTATATGCCCTGGAAAAAAGCATTCTTACAAGAGAAGCAGTGTACCAACTTACTTTTTGTTGATGATTTGGAGGTCATACAGTACACAATGTCCATACTCAAGTGCAAGTAACAGTGGAAAGCTGCATTGTCCTCTGAACAACACTGGATTATTAACATACACCTTTTGATACCATTTTACCTATGCTTGGTGGCCGCAGTGGTTAAAATAGGGTAACCTAGTAATACTGTGTCCTCTGTGGTATTGTTCAATGTTACTGATAACAGTTGATTGACATGTATGTTTAACCAATAGGAAGCCGTATGTTGATAGGCTTGGGACCAATAGGATGAGGGAGGGAGTGCGGGGGTCAGTTACGGAATGAGCAACTGATTAAACATGTCAAGCTTAGTACACAGTCTGTCTCACGCGCATTATTAAGCGAACCTGACATGGTGTCAGAAGTGCTGTGTAGCTAAAACAGGACATATAAAAGTTGTACTACTGTAGGGACGTAGTTAAAAGTTCGGAAGAAGTGTTCAGTGAAGTTAGATGAGTGATAACGAGCAGGACCGGGAAGCAGCTAGCATGGCGGCTAACACTCCCAGCGCTACGTTTAACATCCAACCCCTGGAGCCCTTTGATTTTTCCAAGCCGAGCGACTGGACAAAATGGATTCGGAGGTTTGAGAGATTCCGTCAGGCAAGTAACCTGTCTGCAAGCTCCGAAGTCAACCAGGTGAATACCTTGATATACTGCATGGGAGATGACGCAGATGACGTCTTGAGAGGCTTAAAACTAAGTGCTGCAGACCAGCATGTATACTCAGAAGTGAGAGATGGGTTTGAGTCTTTCTTCATTGTTAGAAAGAACATTGTATATGAGCGCACTCGTTTTAACATGGGCATGCAGGAGGCAAATGAAAAAGTTGACGTTTTTGTAACTGCTCTACATGCATTAGCAGAGCACTGCAATTATGGGACATTGCATGACAAGCTAATCAGAGATAGGATTGTAGTGGGACTGGCTGATGCAAGGCTCTTCGAACGCATGGAAATGGATCAGGATTTAAACCTGGAAAAAGCCATTAACATGGCAAGACAATCAGAGGAGATAAAAAAGCAACAAAACACACTGAGGAGTGATGCCAGTAGTTTAGTGCAGATGGATGCCGCCACTGTGGACAGAGTGTTTGAAGGCAGAAAGCAAAGAGAGAAGCCCAAGTTCAACAAATACAAAAGTGATGGAGCAAAGTCACACTTCAGCAGCCAGAGTAGACATCCACATAACTCCCAGTGCTACAAATGTGGTGGCCCACCTCACCCTAGACATGAGTGCCCTGCCAACGATGCAAAGTGTCATTCATGTGGGAAAAAAGGTCACTTTCAGCGTGTCTGTCAGGCAGGCGAACACGTGGACGGTATTGAGACGGAGGATGAAAGTTTCTTCCAGGGCTCTGTGACGTCCGACAAAGCTGCATGGACCGCAAACATAGGAATAAAGAACACCACAATCAAGTTCAAACTCGACACCGGAGCAGATGTCACTGCTGTGTCACAGAGTGATATGAACAGAACAGAATATTTCTTCTGCAGCCTGTTCTTCTGAAAGCAGAGAGACCTTTGCTTGGTCCCGGACGGATTCCGCTGGATGTGTCAGGGTTCGTCAGACTGCAGCTGAGGAGTGGAGTGTGCACTGTGTGTGGACTATACTGGCTTGAATGCGTATGTGCGCCGTGAAAAGTACATTCTGCCGTCTGTGGATCAGTCATTCGGAATGCTTGCTGGAGCAAAAGTGCCTTCCCTTCGGCATCAACTCAGCACCCGAACACTTTCAGTGCATGATGGCGGAAGTCATAGAGGGGTTGGAGGGTGTGGTCTGCCACATTGATGACTTACTAGTGTGGGGGGCGGGACCAAGACGAGCATGACACACGACTCCATGCTGTGCTGCAGAGTGGAGAAAGCAGGCATCACCCTGAATGTGGAAAAGTGTGAACTCTCCAAGAGCGAGATGGGCTTTTTGGGCCACATCATCTCAGTCACGGGCATCTGGCCCGATCCGAAGAAGACGGAGGCTATCACGGAGATGAAGGAGCCAACAAATGTGAGTGAGCTGAGGAGTTTTCTCGGCATGGTCAACCAGCTCGGAAAATTAATTCCTCAGCTGGCTGAAAAAGACAAAGCACTCCGTGACCTCCTCTCGAAAAATTACTGCTGGGTGTGGGACACTGACCAGGTAATGGCGTTTAAGGAGCTGAAGGAGGCACTTGCTTCTCCTCCAGTGCTGGCCATGTATGACCCAAACAGAAACACTTAAGTATCAGCTGATGCATCATCATATGGCTTGGGAGGTGTTATCCTCCAGAAGATGGACGGTGAATGGTGTCCTGTGGCTTATGCATCGCGGTCACTCTCTCCAACTGAACAACGCTATGCACAAGTTGAAAAGGAGGCTCTGGGCCTCACATGGGCCTGTGAACGGTTTCGGGATTTCCTCCTGGGAAAGCATTTCATCCTGGAGACCGACCATAAACCTCTTCTCAGCCTACTTGGAGCCCAAGCACTCGATCTTCTGCCGCCAAGAATCCATAGCTTCAGGATGAGGCTCATGCGCTACTCATACACAATCATACATGTGCCAGGGAAGTCACTCTGGACAACAGACACACTGTCATGCTCACCTGTGACAGCGAGCATGTCCCCAGATGAACATGAACTGATGGAGAGCACAAACATATATGTGGACTGTATCATTGGACATTTGCCTGCCAGTCCCAGTAGACAATCTGAAAGAGCAGCTCAAAGCTGACAGTGTCTGCTCAAGGGTCATGATGCTGTGCAGAGAAGGATGGCCAGCACATGTAAAACAGGAATCAGTGCTGAAAAACTACTGGCTAGAGCGAGCTACACTCACAGTGGAAGACGGTATGCTACTAAAAGACTCACGGCTGGTAATACCTGCAACACTGCGGAACGATGTGCTAGCCAAGCTGCATGAAGGACACCAAGGTGTTGTGAAATGTAAAGCACGTGCACGCCATTCTGTATGGTGGCCAGGACTCAAGTCAGCAGACATGGTACTCAAATGCAGACCATGCATACAAGAGAGACACGATCACAATGAGCCGCTCATGCCCTCAGAGCACCCTGACCGACCATGGCAAAGGTTGGGGGCGGACCTGTTTGAACTGGGAGGTAAGACGTACTTACTTGTCGTAGACTACTTCTCGAGATATATTGAGATTGCACCCGCTCACACCAGGTCCACTGACATCATCACTCATCTAAAGTCGATCTTCGCTCGCCATGGCATCCCGGAGGTGACGATGTCAGATAACGGACCTCAGTTTTCTGGACAGGCCTTCGCCTTGTTTGCAGCTACATATTGATTCAGACATGTCACCAGCAGCCCGAGGTTCCCGCAAAGTAACGGGGAAGCAGAGGGTGAAAAACCTTCTAAAGAAGGTAGATGACCCCTATCTGGCTCTACTCGCTTATAGAGCCACTCCTCTTCAGGATGGATACAGCCCTGCTCAGCTTCTCATGGGCCGACGTTTACGCACCACGGTGCCAACTGTTCCCTCTCATCTGGACCCTACACTGCCTGACAGCAGCACACTGGCTCAGAAGGAAAAGGAGAAGAGGATGTCAGATGCTGCACACTACAACAGGTGTCACCGTGCAAAAATGCTCAGTGTCTTGTCACCAGGAGAACATGTATGGGTCACCGACGCTAAGACGTCTGGAACTGTGATCCAGAACCACTCTACTCCAAGACCTTATCTGGTGGATTTACCTTAGGGGGTGGTGAGACGCCACCGCCTGCATCTGATACCTCTACAGACGCCTACACAAGAGAGGACACCACCACAGCAGCACATGTCAGAGCAGGCTCCCATGTCACCTGTTGTGACACCTCCAGTCTTATCTGCAGAGACTCCCAATCGCAGAACTAGTTCTGGGAGAGCCGTCATTGAGCCTGCTAGGCTTAACTTGTGAACTGAAATGAAGTGAAAAAAATCTCTGAAATATATGTTGAGTTATTGTTGTGTTATGATTTCATGGATATGTGAAAGCTAGTTGAAGCTAATAAGTGTAGTTAAAACACTTTATGTTACAACGTGAGAATTCAGGGAACAGCAGTTGTTTAATTAATGCACTTGTTTCATACAAGTTCCAATGTTCACTTAAGTGCCTAACATTGTTTTCTTTACAGGGTTCGACTGGTCTAATGTAAACAACAGTTTACTCTTTGTTATCTTAAAAGGGAAGATGTGGTATTGTTCAATGTTACTGATAACAGTTGATTGACATGTATGTTTAACCAATAGGAAGCCGTATGTTGATAGGCTTGGGATCAATAGGATGAGGGAGTGAATGCGGGGTGCGGGGGTCAGTTACGGAATGAGCAACTGATTAAACATGTCAAGCTTAGTACACAGTCTGTCTCACGCGCATTATTAAGCGAACTTGACATCCTCCAATTTAGCTAGATAATTTATTTTATTTTCTTATATAGTGTTAACTACTAGCCTTTAACCTCTTAACAAATCAGTTGTGTGGGCGTGGTATATGCCCATAATCTTCCCATTCAGTACTTCAATCAGTATTATTCATGTTATTGGATGTTTGCAGTTACGACATAAGGCACACATAACACACACACAGCCTCCCTCCCTTCCTGAGAGTCCCTGTTTATTTGCCTACTCCGTACCACTTTGTCAACTACTCTCTCTTCCATCTTTTCCTCACTGGCTCCCATGGCCCTGTCATGGTCACTCTCCTCCTACTCGGCTTTTTCCCTGACCCTGTCAGTATGTTGTTTCTGCTTCTCTGAGCCAGCCACCTCTCCTCCTTCCTCTACAGGTAATGCTGATGTTGAAGCAGCTAAAGCCACCCCCAATGTTCGAAATGTTTGCACATTTTGTGGCATTCGTCTGTAGATGTATATTTTTCTCCTCCCTTAACTTTTCTGTGCCTCCCTTGCGCTTTGGTGGTCATTTAAAAATGTTTGCGATGCTAAACTTTAACGATGCTAAACCAGCATACGCATTAGCCAACAGCTCGTGTCTCAGGGTCTGCGGGAGGCGATATTATGAATCAGGGGAAGGGGGTTCCTGGATTTGATTGGGTCAGGCCAGGGCCAATAAAGAAAATTAACCAATCCCCAGGCAAATGCCCGGTATGCCAGATGGCCAGTCCAGCCCTGGTATGCGGTGAATGCTCTGTGTGCAGTTACGCTGACACTGATCATACCCCATACACACAGAGCATTCACCGCGTACCTAATATGGGTGAATTAGGATACATATTAACCAGTGGCACTGAATATGCCCCATAGTGTATATGTATGTGCGTAGTATACAAATATAATGGGTATTCCCATTCTGGTTCCTACTGTACATTCGTTGACACAATCAACGCCTATTACTCAGTTTTACATTTTGCTAATATCTCAGAATCAGAATGGTTTTATTCGCCATGTAGGTTTACACAAACCCAGAATTTACTGTGGCCAGGAGGACCAAACAATAAACATATACGGATCTTCAATTAAAAGTATAAAAGTACAGTAGTCTAACTAATCCTAGGAACTAACAATCTAAAAAATCTAATAATTTCAAATGTAAATTATCAAATATAAATAAAAAATATGTAAAAATAAGAATATGAATGAACAATAGTGCAAATAGGTGTCGGATGTAGGGTGGCTTGTGCGTAGTGCAACAGGTGTCGGATGGACTAACAATAGATCATAGTTAAATATCAGTGGGAGTCCTTGGCCTTGTTGAAGAGGCCAGTAGCGGTGGCGTGAGGTTTTGGTCCTGATGGACCGCAGCCTTCTGCCGGATTGGAGTAGCTGGAACAGAGAGCGCCAGGGTGGGAGGAGTCGGGTGTGCATGTCCTCGATGGTAGGCAGATTTCAGCCAATCATCTTCTCAGCAGTGCGGATGATACGCTGCAGTCTGCTCTTGTCCTTGGCAGTGGCAGCAGCGTATCAAACGGTGATGGAGGAGGTGAGGACGGACTCAATGATGGCTGTGTAGAAGTGCACCATCATTGTCAGGTTGGATTTCTTCAGCTGCCGTAAGAAGTACATACTCTGTTGTGCTTTCTTGGTGAGGGAGCTGATGTTCAGTTCCCACTTGAGGTCCTGTGAGAGGATAGTGTCCAGGAAGCAAAAGGCCCACAGGGTGATGGGGGTGAGTGGGGCTGTATTCTTCCTGAAGTCCACACCCATCTCCACTGTCTTAAGAGCATTGAGCTCTAAGTTGTTCTGGCTGGACCAGGTCACCAGCAAACTTCAAGAGTTTAAAGGATGGATGATTGGAGGTGCATCTGTTGATGTACAGGGAGAAGAGCAGAGGGGAAAGGACGCAGCCCTGAGGAGATCCGGTGCTGATGGACCGGGAGTCAGAGACTTGTGTTCCCAGCTTAACGCACTGCTTCCTGTCAGACAGGAAGTCTGTGATCCACCTGCATGTGGAGTCGGGCACGTTCAGCTGGGAGAGCTTGTCCTGAAGCAGGGCGGGGATGATGGTGTTGAAGGCAGAGCTGAAGTCCACAAACAGGATCCTGGCGTAGGATGCTGGGGAGTCCAGGTGCTGTAGGGTGAAGTGGAGGGCCATGTTAACTGCGTCGTATACAGACCTGTTGGCTCTGCAGGCAAACTACATGGGGTCCAGGAGGGGGTCTGTGGTGGCTTTGAGGTGTGCCAGCACCAGGTGCTCAAAAGACTTCATTAACACAGAGCTCAGGGTCTGTAGTCCTTATGTCCTGTTGGCCTTGGCTTTTTGGGCACAGGGAGGATGGTGGAGGACTTGAGACAGGCTGGCACATGGCTTGTCTCCAAGGAGGTGTTGAAGACGGTGGTGAACACCGGAGACAGCTGGTCAGCACAGTGCTTGAGGATGGCTAGAGTCCGGCCCAGCTGCTTTGCGGGGGTGCTTCCTCTTGAAATTGTCTTTCAAATCTGCAGTAGAACTCATTCAGGTCCTTGGCCAGTTGGGAGTCGTTAACGGTGTGGGGGGCTCTGGGCTTGTAGATGGTAATCTGCCTGAGCCCTCTCCAGACAGAAACAGAGTCGTAAGCAGAGAATTGGTGTTTTAGTCTCTCGGAGTACAGCTGTTTAGCCTCTCTCGCCGACTTGCTGAACCTGTTCTTCGACTCCTTGAATCTGTCTCTATCCCCACTCCGAAACGCTTGCTCCTTCACCAACCTCAACTGTGAGTTTTGCAGAGAACCTGGGCTTGTCGTTGTTGAAGTTCACCCTGGTGCGTGTTGTAATACAGCAGTCCTCACAGAAGCTGATGTACCATCCAGACTATTGGTAGCAGTCATGAACAGTCCCAGTCAGTTAAGTCCCAAACATGCCCACAGATCCTACATAGCCTCACTGGTCCACTGTTTTGATGTCCTCACAGCAGGTTTAAAGAGCTTTAATTTCTGCCTGTATGCAGGAATCAGGTTGACCATGGCATGGTCAGAGTGGCCCAGTGCTGCTCGAGGGACGGCGTGGTAGGCTCTACTGACTGTGGTGTAGCAGTGATCCAGAGTGTTCTCTTCTCTGGTGTGGCATTTGATGAATTGTCTGTATTTGGGGAGTTTACTTAAAGTCACCGAGTACGATAACCAAAGAATCCGGATTTGCTCGCTCCACACTCAGAATCTGGTCGGCGAGCATGCCTTGGGCCTCTTTAACCTGAGGACCCAGCCGCAGGTACACTCCTACCAAAATGAGTGAGGTGAGTAGAAAGGTTTACAGTTTATAAAAAATTATTCCAGGGCCAGGGAACAATGTTGCAGAATCACGGTCACATCTACACACCAGCCACTGTTGATGTAAAAACAATACCACCTCCTTTAGTTTTGCCGGAGAGTGCAGTGTCCCGGTCAGCTGTCACGAGTTGAAAGCCTGGCAGTTGTAACGTGGCGTCCGGGATCAAATCACACAGCCATGTCTCCATGAGGCACAAAACCAAAGATGAAAGAAAGTCTATGTTTTTCACCATCAGTTGCTGAAGTTCGTCCATTTTGTTGCACAGTGAACGTACGTTGGAGAGAAAAAAACTAGGAATCACTGTCCCACGCCTGCATAGCCGAACTAGCGCTCCCGTTCGCTTTCCCCTTCTGCGTTTCACTGCTTGAGCAAAACCTAGTGGGGCTTTGACTAGAATGCCCGCTAATTCTGCCGCTGGGAGCAGAAAAGGGGGAAATAAATCCACAGAAGTAGTTTCCCTGATGTTTAGTAGGTCGTCTCTTGTCTCTTGACATCTTGGCAGAACACTGAATTAACAGACAAAACAACACAGCACAGGGCACACCGATAGACCGAGGCAGCCGTCGGCGGCTGAGAAGTAAGCAATTTAATCAGACTCTCAGTTGCAGATTCATAAAACCCAAATGAAGTCAACAAATCATGTTTTACTCTCAGTAGTTGTATTTCCTGTCTAAAGATGGAGCCTTGGTATTATGGTGTTTTGACCTTTCAGTTAAAATACAAACAGGTTTTTAGGCTGTGGTGAGTGTCTCTTTGATGAAAGAGAAAATGAGTGGGAAATCATGAGAAGGGAGGAGAACCAGACTCGTCGACATGGCGCTGTCCATTTGACAATTAGCTCAACACACCAGAAGAAGATACTACGGTTCAACGAATGATCAGGGGGAGCTTTCGAAGCAGAGGCGGAGGATTAGAGCCTGAATCCCGTGTAATTGGGTCCGCTGGGCAAGACTCTTAGAAACAATAAGCTCACAGAGAGATAACAGGCATGATTAGGGTCAGTGGTGGTAGACTTGTGGGATTGGGAAGAGGAAAACATGTTGACCAAAAAGTGTCTCTCTTCCTCTCTTTCTGTACATGTGACCCATCTTAGTGTGCCGTACAATGTCAGGTGCAGCTTAATTATAACCCTGGAACCGCACTGCTCTCGTCCTATTGGCCTGCCTGGACAGTCACATAATAGCCAGGTGTGTCTGCTGTATATGTAACCATGTAAGCATTCCACCAGAGACCAGAGAGCATCTTTTTTTCAACCTTCACCATCTCAGACTCCTTCTCCTTCCTTCCTCCTTCCTTCCTAACTTTCCTTCCTTCCCCTTTACTATACCTCTGTGCTTCCCTGTTAGTCATTCTTCTCAATCTCCCTCTCCTACCACTCTACCTACCTCTCAGTTCAACTCTCCTCCCTTCTACCTAGCCCCAGCCTACCATGAACTACACATCCTCTTCCTCCGCCTTCTGCAGTGTCAGGTCTTACCTCTGCCTCTGCGCCTCCTCCAAGATCTTACTCCTGATCCCAGCTTTTGGTCTCAACATCTTCATCCTGGTATCGCTGCTGTCCTGCCTGCTGGGCAGGAACAGCAAGATCAAGAGCAACGTGGCCGTTTTCATTGTGGGGAGCACGGTGTGTAACCTGGCCAACCTCGCCCTGTGGCCTCTCACCATCCACTGGGGGGCCCAGGGCCGCTGGGAGCTGGGCTCCGGCCCCTGCGAGCTGATGGTCAGCCTCAAGCACCTAACCAGCTCGGCCTCCTTCCACTACGTCTCCTTCATCTCCTTCTCCATCTACCTGACAGTGGTGTGGGGCTGGGGCCCGCTGGTGGACAGCAGGAGATTTCTGTCCCTGCAGCTGGTCTTCCCTCTACTTCCTGTGGGGCTGAAGGAGCTGGTCCAGTGGATCCTGCAGAGCCGTGTGGAACACTTGGATCCCGTCAACCACACCTGTTTCTCCTTCATCAACGACAAAGTCATGAGGGTTCTAGTACTGGTCAAGATAGTGGTGTTCTTGCCGCTCAACTTGTACTTTTATGGTCATCTGCTCCATACCATCTTCAGGAGCGCCCAGACCATGCACAGAAGCCAGGAGGCCAATAAGAGACTGGCCAAGGTGTTTGGTTTGATCGCTCTCATCACTCTTCTTGCACATCTACCCGGTAAGGCTTAGAATGAAATATATTTGTATCGTTGTTTTTACAGTAATACACTTCAAAAATGCCATATCAAATTTAAGTACAAAAATATTAGCTATGAGCATGCTTATGCTTTAAACAAATACATTTGGCTGCCAGTGCAGTAAGAACATTTCACTTTCTTAAAATAATATGTTAATTAATTACTAATGTGACTTACTAATAATTACTATTATTAAGTCACTAGACTTCACTAGCCATTTATACTAGAAACAAGTACAACTAGATATAACATCTAGAAACAAGATGATCACACTCAGATGTAGAGTTTTTGAGTGTAGTCAGTAGTTACATTCCATTGTATTCATGGCCACAGTGTGTAAAGTGTGTACATCATTTGTTTGTCATATAATTTCAGTTTTAAAGCAGAAATGTGCTATGTCGATGAGCCTTGTAAGGTAGGGCCATTTGATAGTGCATTTATATTTCTTAGAATATTTATATTTACAAGTCAGGTAGATTCTGGTTGTTTTTGAACCATAGAATATTGGTTGAGTGACGAAAATCTTAAAAAAAAACATTCTGCTTGATGAAGTCTGTTTGTGTATGTCAGCCTCCTCAGCCCAACTTGAGACTATGTATCAACATCTGTAGCAGAGACATCAACAATAAAAGTTACGTGCATAGTAGTGATGCACTAGTTTCGCATCAATGTCTCAGTTTTGTTCAAGTTTCCCTGTCCTCTAAAAATACGCCATTTCAAACCAATGACTGTAAAAATAAAGTTTTAAACACTGATAAGTGTTTACTAATAGGAAAGTGTTTTTTGCCAACTGCACCTCCACGCTCCCCTTTCCACCTCACCCCCTCTCCTCCTGCTCCTCTCTTCTGCTCCCCTCTCCTTCTCACCCCCTCTCCTGCTCTTCCTCCCATCCTGCTTCCCTCTCCTCGTCACCGCCTCTCTTTCTCCTCCTCTTCCCCTCCTCCTCCCCTTTCTTCCTCTGTCTCCCCCTCTCCTTCTCACACCCTCTCCTCCTGCTCCTCTCTCCTCCAGGTGGTGTGTTCTCTCTGATGGAGCAGCCCTCTGTCTGCCAGGAGATGGTGAAGGACTTCTTGATGGACCTGCCCCTGATGTCCAGTCCTGTGGTCCTGCTGTGCATGAATAAGGAGCTGCAGATGCACTGCCATCGGATGCTGCAGAGAAGACCACACAGGTCTCAGCGCTCCAGGGATTTGGGTAGCGGCTCAGCCGAACTCCACAAGAACCTGACCACAGAGGAGACGTTAGTTACCACCACTTAGAGCTTGATATGGTTGATCACTTAGTGAAATCTAGCACTGGTATATGTGCAGGATCTTTGTGTTTGTGAATGTACAATTCATTGATTGATTATGTAGACAGATGGATTAATTAATTGATTGAACACACCAGTCGACAATAGGACAATGCAACACTACAAAAAAGCTATTGATCACCGTCAATTCAATGGGTCAATGGTTTAGGGGTATTTACATCAAAATACAATAAAAAAAGATGAGCTGGTCAGAGTCTGAAGGAACATGTGAATTGTTTTTATTTAAGATTGAGAGCCCTAATTACAGTGTTTTTCATTGTTCTTTCATTGATATATAAATGTATTAAGATTCATATTATTACATCCACAATTACATTATCAATAAAGTGTAACTTTATAGATTGAAGAAGTTTCAGTAAGTTAGTAAAAGCGCCAGAGAAGGTTTCTAATGGTTAAATGGGGACATCTTGTGGTGTTACACAGGACTTGTGCAAACCAATCGTACTATACGTCTAATAATCAGTGTGTCTGATATCAGATTTTCTGTAAATGTAACCAGTGTGAATCGGTGAAACTCACTCCTCAGGTATGTAATGAGCCACCCGCATCACTGAAGAGCTAGCTTTTCTTTGGTGTAGTTGGTAGTGGTCGCGGTTGGCAAGTCGGAGGTCGTCCGATCGAGCCCAGCGAGTGGCTGTCGACGCCTCGTCGGACGGAGCGTGGCTACGTTCGTTACATACCCGTCACATATACATGAAGCTTGTGTCTCAGTGAGGTCAAGATGTCGCCCCGTGGGCCCCTAGAAGGACATATAGATCTAGGAATGTACTCTGTGCAACCTCTGGAGAGCGAGGAAGTAGATAATGGTCTCCAACTCAGTTATGACCGCATCACCTGTGCCGTTTCCCCTGTGCATTATTCGTGGAATGTGTACTGTATAAGGGTATGTTTTGGTGGTTACTATATCTGTACTGTCCAGCTAATGTATATAATTGCTATCTGAGAGACATGTTTCTCACTCATGCCCATCACTCTGTCGTAGACTGATGGTGTGATCCGAGCTTGTGCTAATAAAACCTAGTCAACTCTTTTTCATTTGATTGTCTTTCTTGGCCTATCTTCTGACAGTAAAAGTAATCTAACAATGTCCAAAATGTCAGGTGTCATGAAGGCACATACATAGGAAATTACCTCCTAAAAATGCATACAGCTGTTTCTCCAAATAATTTTAGATCTGTAAAAAAGAGATAGAATTTGCAGAATCGGTATCATGTATCATCTCTTAACAAAGGCATTCGCACTGAAATTAATAACCAGCTGCTTTTAAAGGGGCTGGATAGTGAACAGAACAACAATATGAAGTGGTTATACTTTCAGTATAGATCATTGAATTTTGTTAGAACTAAGGGCCTCATGAACTAACGCGTTTGCGCCCACTTCAGGCGTATTTGTTTCGCAATTGGCGCGTAAAAGCATGGCGAGGTATGTACAAACATGCCGCAATGAGGTAAAAGCGCAGACTGCCTGTGAAAAGTGCGGCTAATTATGTATTCGGCGGTATGTAAAAAAAATTGCTGTTGAAAATTCTCCGCCTGTTAAAAGCAGGCGTAAACCAGGATGCACATATGCCTCCTGGTGAAATGGCAGCCATAACCCGTGCAAGACGAAGACATAGGTCAAAGGATTTTTGCCACAAGGATCACACTTTTTGAGTTGAGTGAACACAAAATCATTACACGTTACAGATTAAGCAGCCAATGCTGTCCATATAGGTTATAAACAGAATCGGTGACAAAGGGCAGCCCTGGCGGAGTCCAACCCTCACCGGGAACAAGTTCGACTTACTGCCGGCAAAGCGGACCAAACTCTGGCATTGGTCATACAGGAACCGGACAGCCCCGATCAGGGAATCCAGTACCCCGTACTCCCGGAGCACCCCCCACATGAGCCCCCGAGGGACACGGTCGAACGCCTTTTCCAAATCCACAAAACATGTGTAGACTGGTTGGGCGAACTCCCATGCACCCTCCAGGACCCTGCCGAGGGTGTAGAGCTGGTCCACAGTTCCACAGCCAGGACGAAAACCACATTGCTCCTCCTGAATCCGGGATTCGACAATCTGACGGACCCTCCTCTCCAGGACCCCTGAATAGACTTTCCCAGGGAGGCTGAGGAGTGTGATCCCCTAAAGTTGGAGCATACCCTCCGGTCCCCCCTTTTTAAAGAGGGGAACAACCACCCTGGTCTGTCAGTCCAGAGGCACTGTTCCCGATGTCCACGCGATGTTGCAGAGTCGTGTCAACCAAGACAGCCCTACATCATCCAGAGCCTTAATGAACCTCGGGGGCGGACCTCATCCACCCCCGGGGCCCTGCCACCGCTGAGTTTTTTGACCACCTCAGCGACCTCAAACCCATGTCCTAAAATGAACACTGGTGGAGTTTGTTTGTAGTATCTATGGCAACCAGAGGACTACACATGGTTTTACTTTACACGAGTGAACTACACTAGCTTGCAGAAAACAACTATTTCGTATTATATCAAGGGTACGTTTTCTTGCTGTACTAGTTAACAGAAACAGCGGTATTCACTGTAAAAGCTGCTATCTACTACTCTAAAAGCTCCCTCATCTAGTCTAGCTCTGATAACTTTTTTTCTGACGAAGTTTTGTCTGAGAATTAGTTTTTTTTGATGGCGTTAATAAGAAGGCTCCAGAGGAAGAGGCTGCTGGCAAGGAAAAAACGATGCCCAGTGTGTAACCACTTCTAAAGAACCAACAGAACCACAGCATCCTTGGCTACCACACAGGATACACTCAGATCAATGTGGCAATCAAGTATTCTGCATTCTAACATACTACTTAAAAAAGGTAGAATCTTAGATAAATGTAGGCTATGTTTAATCTTACAGGAGCTGTAGAAAGACAAACCATAGGGGCCTAACTGTGTTCTATGGTACAAAGTTATTTGAATTTTTTGTTTTTAGATTTTATATGGAGGTTTGTATAGATTAAACCTTTGTATTTGTTCATGTTATGCCATAGAAACAGTGCTTTAATTTAAAATAATGTTACAATTTACAGAGTGAAGTGTCGTGTTTTTCTTACTAACATAATCCAAGTTTGTGTTTATTGCATGGAAAATTGAATGAACAGTTAAAAAAGGATACGGTAAGAGCCTGGTAACACCACGGAAACAAACACGGCTTCCTTTTACAGTACAGTTTCAGCTTACTTAATGAGTAAATAGCCATGTTTTACCTGGTATCAGAAGAAGAAGAAAGAATCAGAATCAGAAAGGGATTTATTGGCCATGAAAGTTTGCACAGACAAGGAATTTGCTTTGGCAGGAAGGTGCATACGATAAACATATAGTAACCTAAATGTTAATATGTGGACTATCTATACTAAATATCTATACTATATAACTATACTATCTATACTATCTATACTAAAGTGGAATTATAATTAAAATAAAATATACAATAAAATATAAGTAGCCTAATTTACAATATAAAAATACAAAAAATACAAATATGACAAAAAATGCAAATGTACAAGATGCAGTAATGTAGTGCAGAATATTAGAGTCATTAAAGTAAAGTCATTAAGTCATTGTGAACCCTTGGCCTTGTTGAAGAGGCCAACAGCGGAAGGGAAGAAACTGTTTTTGTGGCGAGAGGTGTTGGTCCTGATGGACTGCAGCCTTCTGCCGGAGGGGAGTGACTGAAACAGCGAGTGGCCAGGGTGGGAGGAGTCGGCCACAATCTTCCTCGCTCGCCTCAGGGTCCTCGAGGTGTGCAGGTCCTCGAGGGTAGGCAGATTGCAGCCAATCACCTTCTCCGCAGTGCGGATGATACGCTGCAGTCTGCTCTTGTCCTTGGCAGTGGCAGCAGCGTACCAGATGGTGATGGAGGAGGTGAGGATGGACTCAATGATGGCTGTGTAGAAGTGCACCATCATTGTCTTTGGCAGGTTGAATTTCTTCAGCTGCCGAAGGAAGTACATCCTCTGTTGTGCTTTCTTTGTGAGGGAGCTGATGTTCAGTTCCCACTTGAGGTCCTGGGAGAGGATAGTGCCCAGGAAGCGGAAGGACTCCACAGTGTTGACTGGGGAGTCACCCAGGGTGATGGGGGTGAGTGGGGCTGTATTCTTCCTGAAGTCCACAACCATCTCCACTGTCTTAAGAGCATTGAGCTCTAGGTTGTTCTGGCTGCACCAGGTCACCAGGTCGGCCGCTTCCCACCTATAATCAGACTCGTCTCCACCAGAGATGAGCCCAATAAGGGTGGTGTCGTCCGCAAACTTCAGGAGTCACTGCGGAACGTATATTACAAGTTCATTATAAGGGTAACGTTGACAAAGTAATATTCAGTTACAAAGGATATGGTAAGAGCCTGGTAACACCATGGAAACAAACACAGCTTCCTTTTACAGTACAGTTTCAGCTTACTTACTGAGTAAATAGTCCAAACATGCGCAAGAACTTACCCAGTATCCAAGAAGATTTACTATGATAGTAGAGGAAAACTCTTCCCGCGGAGGTAGGTATAACAGCCAAGTAAATGAGTATGGCCATCATCGATAAATGGATCTGAAAAGGTATTTTATTGGAAAGTATAATCTTATATTCTAATTAGACGTGGACTGTTACCGACATAAACCTTACGTAACTGCAGGGTAATAGTATAGTTTTTTCTTAGTAATTCTGCTGGAGCATGGCCGTCCTTACATACTTAGTAGCAGTGGTATTTACCCAATAACACATTATAATTTACCATATATATCTCCTGTAGTTACCAACTTACTACCAGCGGTATTTAAATAGTAACATTTATATGTTTCCAGGTAAATACTAAGTTTTGTTTTCTGTCTTTACCTAATTATGACCATAGAAAATTACCCAGTAATAACCAGCAAGTTAGTATTTAGTTAATGGGTAAATACTTCAAATGATCTTGGTATTTACCACCTTGGCACCAATCGGTAATACCCAATAATACACAAAATATACCCTTTATTTTCTATGTAAATACCTAGTACTTAAGGGACTGTAAAAGGAAGGGTTACCCAAATAGGGTATATCCCAGGCTGTGTTTCAAGTTAGTGTAACACACACCTTGTCCTCTTCTGGCAAATATATTTTTAATGGCCTGCTTTACGAACGTTTGTAAGGTTTTACTTTAGAATGACCACACATCCAGTGCATGCGGAGAAAGAACAACAGTTTCCTGGAATAAATGTCGCCTAGCTCTCAATAGCTGTAATTTCTCTCACCTATGGGAGTTCTCCTATGACTTCATGTTATTTATCAGTGACTCCGACAGCTGTTAGTAGCTCAGAGTAAAAAGTAACATATTTTCCCAACTGAAAGTTGCCCAAGACATAACTATCCACCATCCATCAATTTATTGTATCTCTAGCACTGAATGTCCATCTGTTGTTAGTACTTTTCCAATTTGATACTAGGGGGCACTGTTTACTCATGTTTGACAGTGTCGATGTAACAACATGTTAAAGCTTGAAACCATGAATGAATGAGTGAACAACCTTATACCTGTACATGACACTATGGGAGATAAATCGTTCTGGAAAGTATATACAGTAAATTATTGAGGTCACGTTTCTAATTTCAATGTTACATTCCACGTCTCTTGTTATTACCCCAGCCTTTTACACACAGACACGTAATGCACCCACACAGTGTTGAAACAAGAGATCACTATCAGCCTTGTGCTGAGGATATAACCTTCAACCTTATTCACATCCCTGTGGAATTTTACACACCATCCGGTGGACGCACACCCACAGACACACACTCACCTTTAAGAATGGTAATGACTGCTGCTGCCCACATGTTAACTAGCCAAACTGTAATTAACATATTACTCACATTCTCCCCTGGTTGGTGCAGTCCATGATTGGTGCAGTGCAGACCTATCGCTCTCAGCAAGTGTAGGAATAAGAGCCAGGGGAGAAGGACCATAATAATGTACTATTGTTCTGTGTATCTTTGTGTGCTGTTGACTGGAAAATGTGAAACACTTGGGTAGAGGATGCTTCAGTGTTGTTTTAGTTGTTTTAGAAAACAAGCCTTTCGATTGTTGGCTTTGTTAAAATAAACTACAAATAATACCTCTATACAATGCAACTGTATATTTATTTGCTCTGCAAAATACAGTTAATTACCCAAAGAGAAGTATTTCGTTTTTGGTTCACTGTACATGAAAGACATGCAACATACAAGTGACATCATTCTAACTTTTTACAAGTGTTGTACAATAAAATGTAATGTGAAATGTCCCTTACTTTGGTGGTTATATAAGATCTTTCCTCGAATCAAAGAATCAGTTCAGGCCAGCTGCAGCAAGTGTCTTCAGTTGCCTAGCAACTCGGGCCCGGAGTGCTGAGTGCTAGTTTGTGCGGCTGTCTGCTTGTGGAGGTAAAACTGGGGGCAAAGCACTTCTAAAATAGGTTTAATGTAGGCAGTACACAAACTTTACTTCAGGACTCTTGGTTCCCGGACACTTCACCCAAACATCCTGTTGCTGCATAGCTAAGCTTCTTTCAGACCTATATAGACGGAGAGCACAGTGGCAGGATGTAGCAGGAGACTGACTGAGCTCGCTGCACGGCGCATGCCAAACACTGTGGTGGTAGTCGGAAGCTACAAGCTCATGAGGCCTTGCTCAGATTACTGATGTTAGTTGAACTGATGTATGTTTGCTTTGCTGAACAGTTGCTGCCTGTTGCTGGACTGATCCGTCAATTTCATCGCTGTGGTGTGGAGCGAGACATATCTGGTGCACCCAAAAATGTTGCCAGTTCTTGCAAAGTAGCCGTTCGCCAAGGTGTACCTGTTACCTGTTTTACTCTGTCCCTAAGCAACCAGTGACCGTGTTGTAAGCATGAAGAATGGCTTTAGACACGTTCGTGGTGTCCTTAATCAAAAGGAAGTATGATTTCATTGTAGTTCTTAGATTCACATGTGGAACGCCCAGACGCCTGTGGCAATGGTTACTCTCTTCTTCAGGTTTCCTTCGGTGTGACGGATACGCTTCTATAAAACAATTCCATGTTGCCTACAGCAAATCAACCTCTCTGTTTGGCGCTTCTTCCCTCTATTCCAATGTTCATTAAAGTTTCATGGCTGATTTTATACTTTGATAGCATATGCATATTGTATGTCAGGGCTGTGGAGGCAGGTACTGTAGCATAGCAAAGGAGTATCAGTAGTCTGCGTACTCTACTGAAAACGACTATTGTACATGGCCGATATGAAATCCAGCAATGAGATCCTTAGCAGATGAAGGACAGAGGAGAGTGAAAGAGGGTATGAGAAGAGAGGACGCTGGACAGTAACTCTATGGCAGTAAATCACCTCAGAAGCAGTAGCCTTCTGTCTACATCCTCTCAATATGAACAGTAATGTGGCATACTCACTTTCGTCTCTAGACTGTCGGGCGTATGTTGCAGCTCAGTCTCAAACACCATGAAAGGAATAAAAAAAGTATTTTTGTTGTAAAGTTCATCAATCACACGTACAAGGCAACGCAACTTATCTGATATGCTATTAAATTCTTCCCATACACTGTCATGCTTCTCACTTTCTGTTGACAGGCTGTATTTCCAATGCAGGGCCATCTCTGATGTGCCGTATCAGGGTTGTGATGATGACGAGAACCCAGGTTGAGCTGATCTACATTCAGAGGGAAGGGGAAATTCAATCTCCTGGTTCCGCCTTTGCTGTTGGGCTATTCTCTTCCATTGATTTCTAATCAGAGACTAAAATTGGAATTTGGCAGGTACCGTTGTTGGATTCCTTCCTACAAAACAGGTTGTTTTCCCCATCATCTTTTTTAAGGAGACAGTGCTTTTTTCTTATCCTTTTTGCAGGCCCTCAATAACACTACAGCAACAGCAAGAAACATGTTTTAATGGAAATGCTTAACTAAACTCACAACAGTTGGATGAAATCTGCAAAAATATGAAACGTTTAATCAAATTTCTGACCAAATTATTTTGCATTTTAAGTCATTAAGTTATTTAAAACTGGCTACCAGATGTCAAATACTGGATCAGTAAGAACATTCTTATTTCCTCTTCCCTTCTTTCTCAGGCACCCCGTCTTTCTCTCTATCTCCTCTTTTTTCCTGTCTGATGTTCCTTGATGCATTTGGGCTACTCTCCTCTTGCCTCAAAAAAATCACTTTGTCACATAGCGACGCATCATTTCACATGCTGAATTTTTTAAAACTGGAACTGAAAATCCTTTCTGAGCATGCAATATCCATTAGGGGGGAAAATTATTCATGTGGATCTTTTGCATTATTGAATCCTTGATGAAGAGAAATGTGTGGGTCCTCACTCCATCACCACTGTTACGCCCGGACATCATTCCTATTCTTCAGGGGTGAGGGCTCATTTAAGCTTCCCCCTGAGGTCACAGAAGGTAGCGTTGTTTGCAAGAAGGTGTATGTTTGTGTGTGTGTGTGTGTGTGTGTGTTGGAGGAGATGAAAGGTTGGCTACACCAACCTCTGACCAGTACTCAAAATATGCATTTAGTAATTCAAGTGTTGGCTGGAATATCTACTTTGGAGCTGGGACACACATATCAATTATATTTTCATTCTTTAGACATGGAAGAAAACGAGAGACAGAGGGAGAAAGACAGAGATGGGAGAAAGTGGGAGGCTGATAGAGCGAGAGAAAAAGAGAGTAGGAGATTCAGGCTTCTGTTTCTGGTGGAGGCTGAAATCTGTGGAGCAACTAGTCTGCCTGCCTGTCTATCTGTCCTGCCCCAGCTCCAGCCCCAGCCCAGGCCCCAGTCTCTGCCCTTGCACCTGTCTCAGCAGGACTACTAGATCACTAATTAAAGAGGATAAATGAATGTACAACACCACACTAATCACATTTAGCGTTCAGTTGCTCAGTTTAAACTAGTAACTGTGTCTGTGCGTGTCTGTGACGGTACTGCACAGTATGTGTGTATGTGTGTGTTTGTGAGGGTTTGCGTGCGTGTGTATGTGTGTGTGAATATAGATGTATGGGAGAGGCAGCAGTTCAAAGGCGAAGGAGCTGACCTTTCACAGGGAATCAACATTGTTGCTGATGCTGCAGGTTTACTACACCAGCCAACCTTTATGGTACACACAGACACAAAGCAGTGTCATCTCTGTCTTTCAATGTTGAGCAGTGCACAGTACAGTAAGCTTATTAACTAAACTACCGGTAAGCTAAGTTACACTTCAGCAGGCATTCTCACTCAGAATTCATTAAGAGAACATTCAATGCTGGTTTAAGTCAAACTGAGCTTGTGAAATACAAACTTTGTCACTTGCAAATCCATTTCCTCTCGTTCTCGTTTTTTCTGCACGCTTTCTACTTGTTTATGTGTGGGATTTCCTGTTATTTCTTCTCTCTTTGATCAATAATTTACATGCTTTCCTTCTTTGATACTGTATGTACCTTCATGTTTTTTTTTCTTCCTCCAGTCCCAAAGCCCTATACTTGACGCTATTCTCTTGCTGAATTTGTATTTATTTATTTATTTACAGGAGCAGTGCACATTAATAAACATTATTGTAAATCCGCCTGAATTAGCCGATTGGCAATTTTCCATCTGTAGACCCTTAAAAACTGCTGAGACCATTGCTAGTTTGTGCTCAGACTGGATGTTCTTTCTCACAGTATTGACAAGTCACACAGCAAGTTATTTGTGGGCATGATAACATACTGTTTCTGATCATGGTTAAGAAAGTGTCTCTTTAAAGTTTTAGTTCCTTTGCAGATTCACAAAAGTGCAGCAGAAACTGTGTATTGCACATGAACATGCACATAGCCCTACAATGTTGAGAGAAACCTTCTGAAATCAAGCTGCTTGTAAAAAAGGAATATGTGGCCTGTTATTTAAACACTGTGAGCTGTCCACCGTTCACAATGCATACAACTCTGTACAGTACACCCCCATGCTGTTAAAAATAACCTGGAAAGGGGTTTTATTTTCGACCCTTTTCACAGAGGGTACAAGAACAGGTAACATCCACTGCTTTCGTAACTACTTTTGGTGATGCATGTTGAGCTTGGCTAGCTAGCTGGGAGCCTATACCTTTCTTCGACTATAGCTTCAGGCACCAAATATTTCAAAGGCAGAAATAACAATACAGTACTTCTGAGAAATGTATGTAAGCATACAGCCTATCTGGGTTTCAGCAATTTCTTTTTCAATCAATACGGTGACGTTGCTTATGCTAATTTAGCAAAGCATCATTTATTATGAGCTTTATGTGTAAATGCCAATCACAACCCTTAAAACCTAACTGGGTTTATGCTTGTCAACCCGTATCATATGGTTCAGTAAAATTTAAAATGTGTATCCATGTATCTGTGAGGAGAGAACAAGAGAGAGAAATAGCTTAAAGAGAATAAGAGAGAAGGGGGAAAAACTGAGAGATAGATCCACAGTGTTAGACTAAAGAGGTTCCATCTCTTTCTCTCTCTCTCCCTCTTCTCCACCTGTGCGGCCAAGCTCCTGCTCGACTGACATTGGCAGTGCATTGTGGGAACCCATCTGGTAGCGGTGTTGACAGGAGGAAACCTGCTAATTAGTTCCCCCTGTCGAGGGGTGGGGCCGCCAACAGTCCCCAGCTGTCAGCACATAGTCCCAGTGAAGAGGGGGAAGAGATGGAGGGGCACAGGGGTATGGAAGGAGGAGATAAGGGTGGACACAACACACATGGGAGGAAAGAGAAAGAATGAGAGAAAGAGAGGGGAAGAGGGGTTGTAAGACAGAGAGAGCGAGAAACAGAAAGAATGAGAGAAAAAGAGAGAATCAAAAAGAACGAGGGAGAAAGCAGTTCTGTTCCATTCTCGTCAAGAGAAAGTGAGAGGTAGGCAGATAAAAGGACAAACTTCAAGCATGGAAGGAGAGATTATGCTTTCATACCTCCACCTACAAGGGGCATGCAGAGAATCCACTTTTTGGGGGATCCAGATTTGATAGAACTGGTTTATGCACCTCTCTAGAACAGAGAATTTTCTAATGTTGAGCTCCATATTAGATTATATCAGGGTTGTAAAGGTGTTGGAAGGAGCCACAACGGGCTTATGGTTACAATGCATTGTCTGGTGATGGATTTGGCCCTTTGGCTCTCTCCGTCAGTAATAGGCCCATTTCATATTCCAGGTGAGTTTAGGTCAATGGTCTAGGTGAATTTCAACAGAACCATGAACCATGTGTCCTAACAAAGTTCCTACGATAGCTGGCATGTGCATACATGGTGCTCGTTTGTTCCTCCTTCACCAACTATTGTACCACAATGTTGTTAATGCGTGTCCATTTGAGATATTGTATACAGAAACCAACCAGAGAACCAACCACCAGAAACCAGGGTTCCATAAGCGGACAATGAAATCTAACGTTCCAATTTTGACGCTGCTGGGGATATTGTTCCAGAAGCACGCAGGGTGAAATTGGCATTTAAATCTGCTCGCATTGCCCTGAGGGACCTTTACCTTGTACCGGTTCAGAATAATCATTGTGGAATAATTGACTCTGAGTTCACAATGCCAATGCATACATTTATACAGGATATAATTAGACTTTGTAGTGCTGATTTGAGCTCTGAGTGTGTGTGTGTGCATGTGTGTTTTGGGCCCAGGGGCATCTACACTGACCCTTGTTTGTCTCTCCCTCAGGCAGAGATGATCACAGACATGCAAACATAAACACACATACCTTTACATACAGGATTGAACACAAAGACATGTATGAATATCTAGCGTTCTAATTCTAATCTATCACCAATCAAGACCAACGTTTAGTCTTTACCCTCTTTGGCCCCTTAGCATCATACTACCATCGCAACAGGGACTTCCTGTATGGCAGATCAATCTGAAAAGAACCGGGAGCATGAACCTATCCTTATCTTACTTACTGATTTGAACTTGTTGAGTTGCACCAACCCTGCTCTCTTACGTCAAGTGTGTGTGTGTGTGTGTAAGAGAAAGAGAGGGAGAGAGAGAGAAAACAAAAGAGGGAGAGAGAGAGGGAGAGAGAAAGAGAGAGGGAGAGAGAAAATGAAAGAGGGAGAGAGAGAGGGAGAGAGAGGGAGAGAGAGGACAAGAGATAAAGAGGAAGAGAGGTTCCTAGATGTTCAGTACTACAAGGTTGTACAAACGCAGCTGTAAAGACATAGAAGCTTGGATTTTAACCAATCAAGTGCCTGGGTGTGTACCAGCGCGCATGCAAGGTTGGTGATGTGTGTGCACTCGCTTCTGCCATCCAACACCACGATTGGCATTCCACTGAACTCCCTGCAGGGTTCCAAACAATAAATATGGAAATATGAACATAACAGCCAAGCTTTTGTCTAACCGCCGTTTGCCCATTGCACAGTTTAGTCAAGTATCACTTCAGACTAAACAGACTGCCTGACTAGTAGCACACACAGTCAGATTGAAGATAGCTTCCCTGGCAGTCATCATATCAGACAGCCTGCTTTACAGTTCTCACAATCAAAGCATATTTACAATCAGGGGCACTGGTCATGCCCCTCTGTGAACATTATCCAGCAATGAACTTGTTGTTTGACGAGAGATAAGCAGTGATGCCAGTAACGCGCTATTTATAACGTTACTCTAGTCTGACCACTTTTTTCAGTAACGAGTAATCTAACGTTACTATTTCCAAACTAGTAATCAGATTAAAGTTACTTGTCCAAGTCACTGTGCGTTACTATTTTGTCATTAATAGTAAAATGTATATTTAATTTCTTCTTGTGTCTCTGGGAGTGAAGTCATGTAGCGTATGTAGTTATATAGGATAGATATTTAGTATAGATAGTCCACATATTTAAATTTAAGGTTACTATATGTTTATTGTATGCACCTTCCTGCCAAAGCAAATTCCTTGTCTGTGCAAACTTTCATGGCCAATAAATCCCTTTCTGATTCTGATTCTATGCGACAATTTAGTCACGTTTTCAGCATGAGGGTCACGTCACGTGTATAGGCTACATAGACCTACTACGCAGCGACACAAACAACGGAGGAGGAGAGAGAGAGATGCGCATTTTCGAGTTGGAAATACAATCACTATTTTGACTATTTGGCAGCTAAAGATGGAAATATCAAGGTTCGTTGTACTCTGTCCTGTTGGCGACAAAGTGCTATCAAGCTACAAAAACACAACGTCAAATTTGAAGAAACATTTGGAGTTGCAGCACTGCACAGTCAAATTTACAGAGCAAATCCCGTTTCTGTGACTAAGGTACAACCACGGGTTACTCGCTCCACTGTTTCACTCATAACATGCGATTACAACATAAGATTAGGCCAAAGTTACAAATGTAGACATGTCGGGTTCATGCAGGAGGACGCGAGACCTAGCGCGACTAGCAATCGTCATCACGCGTCAAGGTACACCCTCCTAATAGGGCGGGGTATAAAGCAGGGATCCCGGCTCCTGCATTGCTAGTGCAACACAGATGCTCTCGGTCTCCTGCGGCCTCCACCTCCCCGGCCTCCTCCCTTTGTCTGGCTCTTCTTTTTCTTTCTCAGGGGGAATGCGGTCGCTGCTCTCTGCCCGGATGTCGAGACGGTGTCTCAGGAGACGGTGTCTCAGGAGACGGTGTCTCAGGAGACGGTGTCTCAGGAGACGGTGTCTCAGGAGACGGTGTCTCAGGAGACGGTGTCTCAGGAGACGGTGTCTCAGGAGACGGTTGTCTCAGGAGACGGTGTCTCAGGAGACGGTGTCTCAGGAGACGGTGTCTCAGGAGACGGTGTCTCAGGAGACGGTGTCTCAGGAGACGGTGTCTCAGGAGACGGTGTCTCAGGAGACGGTGTCTCAGGAGACGGTGTCTCAGGAGACGGTGTCTCCGTTGGGTGCGGCAGGGAGCCGTTGCGAGCATGTAGCCTTTTTTGGGGGGAAATTTAAATTCAACTTAAAATGTCAGGAGATACATGTACATTACTTTAAAAAATGCACTTCTGATGAAGTGAGTGTTGGCAAAACCGGTTGTCAGTTTTAAATTGAGGCGGCGGGGGTGTTTTTTTCGGCAGCTGCTGAATGTAACTTGTAATCTAATTTAGTTACTTTTAAAATCAGGTAATCTGTAATGTTACTTTTTAAAGGAGTAATCAGTAATCAGATTACTTTTTCAAAGTAACTGACTGTGGCAACACTGGAGATAAGTATAAGAGATAAGAGACCATGTGGGACTCAAATACATTTTGAATTTGTACATCCACAATTAAATTAGTAATTAATACATGTACATGGACCTAGGCATGCTCATGTGTGAGAATATCACGTTTGTATCCATGTTAACATAAGTACGTTCATGCACATTTGAAACATGCAAACAATGTATGTGAAACACTTAAACATAACAGATTTAAAAAATATGTGTACAATATTTTCCCGGCTTGAGGCAAAGGCCCCGGGGGCTGTTGCACAAAAGTAGAATAAAGATATCCAGGATAACTGAAAAGGCGCTGCTTGACTTACAGTGCGTTCACACTGCAGCGACGCGAATCGCTTGCCATCGCTCGCCTTCCCACAATGCACCACGCTCGGGGACGTATCAACAGATTAATGTAGAATTGTAGTTCTCTAAAGTTACTGTTGTAGTTGTAATGGCCAAGTATGCTGACTTGGGTTTACGTACTCGCAACATCGATCAAAATACAACTTGTATATACGAAATACAAAACTGTTTAATAGACATACACGTTGACATGTTTAAAAACTTTGTATTATATTACTCGAAGTCTCAGCTAATCTGTCGATACAACTAGGGAGTTCCAGCCGGGCTAACTAGCTAGTTACCACAGAACGAAGTTACGTAATGTACGAGACTGAATTTGAAAGTTAAAAAAAACACCAGGAGCACCGACAACGTCGGCAACCCTGCACCAGGCCTCATACTTGTTATGAATGTATTTGTACGAATACAGAGACGTATCGTACAGTACTGGATATGCAGCCACACAGGCGATAAGTTTCTCCTCCATCTTGAAACCTAGAAAGCTAGAAATGAAACAAGCAAACACTCCGATTGGCCATCGCTAGCGAAAATCGCTCCTCATTTGCATAAAGTTGAGAAATTCTCAACTCTGTCGCGTCGCTACCCACACTGCACCACGCAAGCGATTCGCCTGGCTCCATTGAAAATGAATGGAAAACATGTTGTCGCTCGCATCGCGTCGCTGCAGTGTGAACGCACTGTTACCCCTGGTGTCCACGGCACAAATGGCATGCGTTAAATCATTAGGGAAAAGTCGCCTGGGGGGCGCGGTCAGAAAAATCATGTTTGGCTGTAGCAAACTTCGGTTGCAGTGCTGCTGAGATTGCTGTCCTCCAAATCACACACACGACAAACTGATTGGCTCTCAGCAGGCAGCAAATCGCTCTCATTTGCATGAAGTTGAAGAATTCTCAACTTTCTGCAGCCAGCAAAGGCGATTTTTTCCTCGCTAGGCAGCAAATCGCTTCCATTCATTCCCAACGAGAGCAACGCGATAACGCGTGCCGTGGACACCAGGGGTAGTGTGATCAGCTCATCGCGGCTTAATCGGTTGCACGTTTGCCGAGCCAGGATGAGAAGGTAAAGCTATGTCAATTCAGGTGTACATAGTTGGGATAAGTGCAGCGTCACGGATTTCTTAAATAGACCAAGGTCTCGATCACAAATTCACTGATGCAGCACATGCGTGCAGCATATTTTTCACCCGCTGAGCAACAATTAATAATATGTACGATCAGCAAGACTAATATGTTATAGCCTACAAAATACGTAAAATACACGACCAAGACTATGAAATGTGAGGACATGTAATAAAAATGTCTGCAAAAAATTTTGCAGCTCAGCCCAGTTTGTGTGGGATTGCGCAATCCGAGAGGAGGCACTCTAGTCACTTCTTTCCCCGTATTTTCCCCGTAAATACTTAAATTCAGCGATATTGGCCATAAACCCCTTGGAATCATTAAATAATTATATTTCTATCACATATCAGTGGACATATATTATTATTTTATGTTATTTGTTTTATTACATGTCATGATGACACTGCCTCCCCTGACCGCACGTCACTGCAGGTAGCCTACTCGTCCGAAAAAGCTAACAGGTCAGATTTGTCCCGAAACACCCTTTCATGTCTAAAAGCAAGTCTTAGTATCAGTGCTTCTTCGTCCAATGTCGTTTAGAAATGGGAATGCCATGGTGCAAGAAGAAACACAGATGAATAGGACTTTATATATTGCCCTCATCACTGACTTTATTCAACCATTTCTAACCATCTAAACAACTGCAATAGTAGGGTTTAATAAAGGGTTCAAATCTAATGTTAATAAAAATAAATCGGAACACATTCAGAAGACAACGAAATAACTGCTAAATACGTTTATTTCGGATCAGAGCGTCCGCTGATTTAACACATGAGACTCCAGAATTAAGCTTAGCCTGACTGTTAGCCTGCTCTGGAGCAGGCTAGCTGCAAATAATAAATCTCCATGGTTACTTGGCTGGGTCAAAGTGCAACCAGTCAAAGCTAAAGTCATCCAGGATAACTTGAATATCCCGGCTTAATCGCTTATCCTGGTTTCATGCAACAGCCCCCCGGTGGACGTGGGTGGTATAGACCACTTTTATGTTTACCAACATTCAGGATGCGCGCGCAGCTAGGTTTCAGAAAACCGGTAAAGGATAGCATTTACAATGGCAAAAGGACCACACGGATCATACAAATAGTTAGATTTAAAAGACCAAAAAGTCAGAGGAGGACAGCCTTACGCCTGGGACACACTGCCAGCGATCGGCTGCGACGCGCCTGGAAGCGCCGCCTCTTTTCTTTCGGCGCCCATGTTAACAAATGGGACCGACCACACTGGCTGCGAAGCGCCCCGATCGGCTGCGAATGCCTGCGATCTGCAGCGATCGTTTCGACAGCAGGTCGAATTTTTTCGCGAGAAGCTTGTGAAATCGGCTGCAGGATGATGAAATACACCATATAAGTTGATGTATTTGAATAAAAAAACATGTTAAGATTTTACTTCATTAATTGTAGACTACGGTGAACATTTGTAAAGTTGTAGACTTTATATTTTTTTACTAGCCTATACTTTGGAGACCTAGCGTTACGTACCAATATTCACCCTATATTAAACCTAATTACACAATTTTGGTAACGAACGGCCTTTACATGTGGTTACCCTGATGAAAATAAATGAAAATACACAGATTGATCTGTTGAGCTAGCATGCCCTTAGCTGTTTTGTTTGTTTGAGAGAACCGAGTTGTGTACACACGCGTGCAGATAAAGCCTACCGAGAGAGAACCCCCAAATCGATTTCTAAAATCTGCGAGAAATTCAAGGAGTACGACATCAAATTAATTCTCGAAGTTGAAAAGCACAGGGAGTTGTATGACCCCAGCAACAATTTTACAAGGACAACGTAGAGAAGGAGGGCGGCTGTTGGAATAACACGTTTAATATAGCCTATGCCATGTACCATGTCAGTGAAAAAGGAAAGCTCAGAGCTGAAAGGCTTGGTGGCTGGCGCGGAGAAATTCGCGTCTGGTGTGAACAGCTTTTGCTCAGTCGTAGCCGATCGTAGCCGATCGCGGCGCGTCCAGGCACTTCGCTGGCAGTGTGTCCCAGGCGTTAGAGAGAGAAAAAGCGATTCCCCATTGATCTGTCGGATCAGAATTTTGATTTGGGTCACAAAAGTCTTGACATTTGAGTGAGAATGTCGCCCGGTACAGACCGCATAGTGGAGCGGCAGCCATGTCTTCGCGTCATGTCACAAAGTTCATAATTTTACAGTTTTACAGTCAATTCGACATCTAAAAAGTCGAGCAGGGCAGCTTTCAAGAGATATGGGAATTCTGCTTTTAGCCAGCTGGTCCGATTATTTTTGTGATTTGTTTAAACTGGCAATTTGAGTGTGAGACTGCGTCCCCATTAGCCTCAGTCAGACTCGTCGCTCACTGGCAGTGTGCACAATGTTGTATTTCACTCCAGAAACGTCAGAGAGGACTGCCTTAACGTAGATACGAGCCTGCTGAAGATAGCCAGCACATTGGATTTCTTTAACCAAGCCTGTTTCATTACTCATTTTCCTGAGAAAGCGACCTCCGTTAGCCAGGCTAGTTTTGCCCGATCACTTGGTCAGGCTATTTAAAGCTATGGGGGTCAAGTGACTTTTGTGCATTGACAAGTGAAATGTAAATGTACTCGTCCAAAGGACAAGTGCCTCAAACAGTTAATGTCAAGCCCTGTAATCCAGCGAACAGAGATATATGATGACCTGATCGACACTCCAAGTGTATTATACAGGGGAGAAGTTCGTCTTTTGCAACCCACATGCGCAGTTCAGCCAGCTTGACAGTCGTGTGACGTAGGTTTGAAAGTGGTCTAAGTCAATTTCCCGGCACATTTGCAATGTAATGTGTGACGTGTATGTGTATGCAATGATGTGCACACCGCCCCCTACCGAACAAGATGGGTAGCTCGGTCAGCAGGGAGCTGAAAAAGAGCGGCTACTGACGTCACTCTCAGAATGCTTTTTCGTTGTCGAATTATGGGCAGTTCTTTGCAGGTAGAACACGAGAACGCAAAAGCATTCTGAGCGGCGCAGCAGATTTTGATTATGGTATAAAATGTGCAGTGTTGAAGGAGACAATGCAAATAGGATGATTGCATCCTAATTTCATTTATGGGTCAAATAATGCAGCCACATTCTTAAAATGAAAAAGCATTTCGGCAAATGCATTTGAATGTTTCAATTTGACATTTCAAATTGAATTTTGGAATCTATTTGCTGGGGCATATTTCGAAAATTACATGTCAAATGCCTATTGCTTTTTCATTTGAATTAAGTGAAAGATTGGGCAGTGTTGAAAAAGACAATGCAAATGAAAATAGGATGATTGCATCCTAATTTAATTTATGGGTCAAATAATGCAGCCACATTCTTAAAATGAAAAAGCATTTCGGCAAATGCATTTTCATTTGAATTTTGGTCACGATTTGCTTCCATACTCGCTTGCCTCACAGATCACTTTCCATACAAATGAATGGGGACGCCATCTTTAAAGACCTCGGTAGCTTGGTCTATTTATATAGGTCTATAATTTGCTTGCATACACTGTGCTAGCTGTGTTATGCTAGCTGGTTTGGTTTTGAATGGAAACAACGGTGGCACACCAAATTCAAAAGCCATAACTGAATTTCAGGAATAGTATTATGCTGTTGTTGATAGACGTTAACATTCGGGGCTTCATTTGTCTTTATTTTTAACCAATAATAATCAATTAATGTCAGTTTCAACGCAGTTAATTTTCATCAATAGCAACAAAATATTATCACACATTCCTTATTTTTGTAGCCCCTTGATAGTATTTCATTTAACATTGCATTTGTTTATTGTTTTTCTGTTCAGATGTTGGAAACTAATGCTGTTAAGTTTCATATATTTTATATAATAATTATTAACAGACTGTTCATATTTAGCCTACATCCAATGTCTGTGAGCTTATTGTCTCATAAGTTTTATTTGACCTTTGACCTATCGTCTGTGAGGTATATGTATGGGGAGGAACGGAAGAAGATGGTGGAGAGCAGGTCCAGAGTTTGAGTTGCCAATTAGGGGACCATTGAGTGACTGTAACCTGTAATGTGCGGGCTGTCGGACAGATAACTCAGCAGCAGGTTGCACGTGCATTCTGGACTTGGGACGAGACAGGAACCGAATTCAAGGAGCCTTTCTTTTTCTTCTGGACACTGAGCTACTTTACTCTTCACGCCACAAGGTGGCTGGTGCACCACGAGTTGCCCATCGACTGAGGGAGATCGCACGGCGTAGCCTACACTAGCAACGTTCTACAACAATCAACAGACTTTTATTTCACTCTATTTTCAAGTAGCTAACTGTGGTAGGCAGAGAATAACCTTGGGGTAGGCCTATTGATGTTTCTACAGAGTATATGCTTGTATTAAACAACGTTTATTTTCGTTAAGTCAAAGGCCCTGTTTTTATTCAAAATAGTAGGCTAAGGAGAAAGAACTCAGGGCGCCCTAACCAGTTTTTAAATAGGGTCCAATTGCAGCGCTCTCTCCTAAGGCCACTCTAAACCAGAACTCTCTCCTCAGGCCTCTGAAGCTGGAACTCTCTCCTCAGGCCCCTTTTTTCATGTTTATCCGAGGTATTAGCGCCACCGCTGGTCGGAGGATACTGTAGGCTATTTATATTAATAGGCTAACTTACATTGAACTTCAGTTTTAGCATAAGTCAATAGTGTTTAACATATCGGAAATTAGCATTGTGGCTAGTGTCAAGTATTGCTAACATTACGAACATGATCACTAAATATTGTTTTCAAATGATTAAATTAGCTGGCTTGAACCACATTTATATCATAAACATACAGATAAAGGGGAGATCATTTTTAGGTTTCATTTAGAAGACTTTTGGATAGAGGCGCGGATTTCAACTTCCAGTTGCAGGCGATTGTATGACTGATCCAAACACAGGAGGCCAATAGTCGCAAACAACTTTATGGTACCATAAAAAAACATAGTAGCCTATTTATTTAAAAATCGAAACGTGTGCTATTGTGAAATAATGATATCTAATACTGCTAATCCAATGCTGCTTCATCAATCACCACCTCAATCATAAAGATGTGCACCACTCTAGTTATTTATAGTTAAATTCTATATTAATATCATATAACACGTTATCTTACGGGGGGGGGTCATGGTCAACTTGAACCTGATTTGTGTTACCACTGACACTGAAGGAACTGTATGGATGATGTGGTTTGGGGGGAGTGAGTTTTTAGGTGAGCACACAGAGTCTTGGTCAGAAGGCTCCAACGGCAAGGAGTGGAGTGAGGACATGAAGCAGGGGAGAAGGCAAGGGGGGTGAAGTGAGGACATGAAGCAGGGGAGAAGGCAGGGGGGTGGAGTGAGGACATGAAGCAGGGGAGAAGGCAGGGGGGATGAAGTGAGGACATGAAGCAGGGGAGAAGGCATGTTTGATGCAATACCAGTAGTTTATTTTCCTTTTATTTGATCTTGATATTTATTTCCGTGTGCTGCATCAGAAGACATAAACAAATTAGCAATACAATTACAATTGAGTAACGGAGTGGTCAATCCAATCAAACAACAAACGTGTGCGAAGACACAATCCACAACTAAACAGCAAAAGTGACAAACAAGAAACAAACAATCCCATATGGCTCCTGGCACGTCTAGGAACAAAGGCATTAGGGCAACAGAGCACATCACCAAGCCACCACAAAAGGCATACAAAGTAAACAATCAAAATGATGAATTGACTTGACCACTCACGTTAACTTTGAAGACGCACACTTCAGGATATGTGGATATAACAAGGAGACAGGACTAAGCTGGAGTTCTGGCAGGGATTGCAAAAAGGGTGGACTGCCAGGTGAACTAACTATTTATAGGCTCCGCCCCTTAGCCAGCAGGTGGAAGTTGAATTGCTAATTGAATAAGCCCAGGTTCCAGGGAGTCTTTTCAGACACAATTTTCACTGCAGGTGCTAGACACGGTAAGAAAGGACTGGTGATGAGAAGCATACCCATTCTTTGGACACATTACCAGCTTCCCTTATTTTCTCCAGTTCGGGAGGTTTTATGTCAGGCTGTTCCCTCCCTTTAAAAACATTGAATTGCTTAAAACCAAAAAAACAATACCTGAAGAAACTTAAAGTTCTTTACTTACCCTCACACAACATACACATGTATAGAGGCCAATTATTGAGACCAGAAAATATTCAACACACCTTACAATTCTTTGTTGATCTACTCATAATGTAATTGTATTCGTTGTCAATGCAGAACAGTCACTGCGGTTACATGCATTCGAATTACTGGCTTAATCGGATAGAAATAGAATTATCCGTTTCTTGTAAACACCTTAATTCGAATCATTGCGATCCGATCCGATCCGATCGACACCCCTGGGATAACTCTGTCCGATTCGATTGATAATTCGAATAACGCATGCATGTAAACGCTTAATCGGACTATGAACTGGATTCAGCGTCTTTGCGCATGCTTGAGCCACCCTCCCAGGTCGTGACACGGAAGTCGAAAAAGGTTGTCGCTGCCAGGAGCTGGCCCAGTAGAAACATACAAACAACGCGATATACAACCCAGAAGACTTTGTGTTTGCTCTTCATCAAGACTGTTCGCCGAGACCTTTGTGGTACTGTGGCAAAGTGCAACCACATATTGGTGGTCTGAATTAAATTATCCATGTTCTTTCGGCGGCGTCTTCTCTACTTTATCAATCTAGCCAATATCGCCGTTTGCATTCGCAGTAGGCTACTCCTACTGTCATCATGCACGGAATGTAGAGGGACGTAGCGTCACCTTGCCATCTTTCTCGAAATGTTGATGTTGTTGTCATAAATATATGTAAACGCCTTCATATATATATATCTATGGTTGTTGTTGTTGGTAGTGGTGAAGAGGTCAAGCGGAAATGGCTGTATCACCACTAGTTGTAATGAAAACAGCGCCACGTATCGGACTGGGATATGACATGCTTTCGGCCAATAATTCGATTTATTCACCGCCATGTACATTCGGATAATCCAATACCGCCAGAGAGTAGCATTATTCGAATTAAGCAAGATTCGAATTACTACCATCATGTAAACGCACTGAATGTCTTACTTGGCTTCTAACATCGCCTCTTCATGAACCCTTTTCAGTAACCTGCATTTTATTATCTTAGTGCGAGTTGACTGTGGACGGGCCTAAAGAAAAGAGAATATGTTACGATCACAGCTATGCCACACAAACTGAAACATATACATTTAAAGCTGATTAATCATTGTGTCTTAGTTTTAAGAAATTCTAAAATGACTTACAAGTTATTTGTAGCTTATTGATAAGAAATGATGCAATCAAACAATGAATACAACACACCAGGATGTCTTCAGTCTAGAATAGTAAAACAGTCAATGATACAAGTGCAGCTTCACAAAGTTAAGAGTGACAGATAGAGAAAACGAAGGCCTTTGTGAGAACAGTCTTGAAAGAAGTCAAGCTCATCTGTTCTGAAATGAATACATTGATCACATTTGGAATATGGAATATATGTTTAGTACTATTACACATCTTTATGATTGAGGTGGTGATTGATGAAGCAGCATTGGATTATCAGTATTAGATATCATTCTTTGACAATAGCACACGTTTCGATTTTGAAATCAATACAATGTTTTTTTTATGGTAGCCTACCAAAAGTTGTTTGCGACTATTGGCCTCCTGTGTTTGGATCAGTCATACAATCGCCTGCAACTGGAAGTTGAAATCTGCGTCTCTATCCAAAAGTCTTCTAAATGAAACCTAAAGATGATCTCCCCTTTATCTGTATGTTTATGATATAATGTGGTTCAAGCCAGCTAATTTAATAATTTTAAAACAATATTTAGTGATCATGTTCTGTTAGCCATACATAACGCTAGCCGCAATGCTAATTTCCGCTTTGTTAAACACTATTGACTTATGCTAAAACCGAAGTTCAATGTAAGTTAGCCTATTCATATAAATAGCCTACAGTATCCTCCGACCAGCGATGGCGCTAATACCTCGGATACACATGAAAAGAGGGGCCTGAGGAGAGTTCCAGCTTCAGGGGCCTGAGGAGAGGGTTTAGAGGGGCCTGAGGAGGGAGCGCTGCAATTAGACCCTTCTCATTGTTTTTAATTTAAATTGTGCTCAAAAACGAGGCAGGAGGGGCGCTACATTTTTAACAGACGTGTTACAATAGCTTCCAATCTTCCATAAACTTGTGTAACACCCTCATTTGCCACGCGCCAAACGTGGTTAGAGTGAGCATTATTCCATAAACACTTCACTAATTGAACATTACTAAATAAATGCTTTGTTCATTAACATCAAATATATTAACTTGTTAGATTAACATAACGATAAATGAAGCCATCCCTTCAATTCACCGACCACAAGACAGATATTATAAACCAAAGGAAAACTCAAATAGGCTACTGAACAATTGTCCAAGGCTACATCCTTCACCCACTGTACTCCCCCCAGTACCTTGTTATTGCTTGTATGCTATGTTGTCAAATAAACGTTTGAGTTATTTACCTCCAGAGAGTCCAGACAAAGGAGAAAATAAAGAGACTTAGAAGACATATGCCTATGTTCTCCCACAGCTTCTCCATGCATTTGAGAAAGAGGCGCGAATATACTTTTCTCCAAGGTCCTGGTGTCGGCAGACCGTCAAGAGTAGGCCCAAATGCTCATATTGTCCATATTAGGCTACTTAACAATAGTCCTTTGCAACAACACGTTGACGTCAATTGATGTTATCTCTTTATTAATTACAGGAATCTGTGTGTGCGGGTACAAATTAAAATGGGTTTTGTTTCCCACGATCAGAGAAAGAACCGGGTGTCCTCTTTATAACCCAACGCAGTGCCGCGATTGACGTTGTTTGGATAAGCATTTTGACATTAAATGCCTAATTAAAAATAATGAAAAAAGAATTCGCAGCAGCTTGGCTTGCTCTCCCCGTCCCAGCCCCATCACTCGGATTGGTCCTCTTCAGCGAGTTTTATAATAACATTGTCTCAAGAACCGTGCACTCTGCAAAGTTCATATTTACAGGTGTCATAATCCAACGGAGTGCAGTAGCTACCGCGATTGAACTAATGCGATTGAAATTCGAAAATAATTTTTCGTAAAAATAAATAAATAAAAACGTTTACAAATATGATATACCAAACTATTTAAATAAGAAATGTACTGTGTTAAGGTGTTAAATGTGTGTGGGAGACTGTAAGTCCCTGTCAACAACCACTTAAAGGGGTGATTGACTGTTTTTTTTTGTATTTTACACTGTTCCTTAAGGTCTCCGAATAGGGTATGTAACATTGGTTTGTCTGAAAATGGCCCGGGTGCTTTCCTATGCCCTCTTTTACATCCAGCATTTTTTTCTCCGGGAAAAAACGCTAGCTTTTTCCCTTATATCATTGGTATTTAGATGACGGTTTTGCAGTCAGTGACCCCTTTAAATGTGACCAAATATAATATATTGCCATTCGTTATCACTGAGATAAGCCACTCCCCCCTGGAGGGGCTCCGGCCTAATGGAAGTCAATGGGAGCTCTCATACTTTTATCATACATTTGAGAAGGACAGCTTCTCATTGGCGGCTGAAAGGGGCGATCCCGGGGCGCACTAGTTTGTGCCCTGAACAACGACATTGTTTCTTACTAGACTATTCGTCGAATCAGAGACCTTTATCATTCCCTCACATCCCATATAAATCTCACGTATCTACGAGAGCAACATAGCTAGCAAAGGAGGAGGGGACGTACACCCGTAGCTTCTCCTCAAGCCTGTATGCTAACCGGAGCTGGTTAGCTGGTTGTTCAGTGAGTAATGTAGCCTACTCTTCTAATTCTACTCAAATAATTTTCTTCTCATTGTGGGGTGCTATTTTAACTGCGCCGCCCAACTGCCGCCCAACAAAAAATCACCAGCCGCTACTGTCTACAACCGATAATAACCTGCTTTCGAAGGGGCTGGATAGCGAACAGAACGACAATATAAAGTGGATGTAGCCTACTTTCAGGATCAGTGAATTTTGTATGTATTTTCTTATGTCAAATCTGCCACCACATTGCAAATGCAGCCTACAAGCGCTGTATAGTAAATTAGGCCTGCAATTATGAAAACTGTCTCAACCATTGTGCATGATTAACTTCTGTTATTAACTCAGATGTTTGTGGTGGTAAGACAATTTAACAGAGAACCAATATGGTACATTTTGATCAACATAACATGAGCAATTCATAACTTAAGGAAACAGCAGACAAATTAAGTGTACATAATCATTTGTATGAATGTATGTGACGGGTATGTAACAGACGTGGTCTTACAAGTTCCGTCAGAGTTTTCCGGGCCGTGTTCATCCTTTAAGGCCCCGTCACACCATAACGTCCTGGTCAACGTTTTCTGAACGTTCTAATCGTTCAATTTGGACTAACGCATGACTAGCATGGGACTGACGCATGACTAGCGAAGGACTGACGCATGAGGAGCGTGTAACAGCGACCAAGTAAGACAATCTGAAAACTATTAGCGTGTGGTGACGTGTCACTGGCGCGCGACGACGTGTACCTAGCGTGCAACAAATGATAAGTCAACCTTACGCCTGGAACACACTGCCTGCGATCGGCTGCGATCTGCTGCGACGCGCCTGGAAGCGCCGCCTCTTTTCTTTCGGCGCCCATGTTATCAAATGGGACCGACCGAGCGATCGTTTCGACAGCAGGTCGATTTTTTGCGCGAGACGTTTGCAAAATCGGCTGCAGGATGATGAAATACACCATATAAGTTGATGTATTTGAATAAAAAAACATGTTATTAAGATTTTACTACATTAATTGTAGACTACGGTGAACAATTGTAAAGTTGTAGACTTTATATTTTTTTACTTTTTTACTATACTTTGGAGACCTTCGCAATATTCATCCTATATTAAACCTAACTACACAATGTTGGTAACGAACAGCCTTTACATGGATGCATGCCCGTAATTGTTTTGTTTGTTTGAGAGAAACGAGTTGTCAATGGTGCACACAACACAATTGCGTGCAGATAGCCTACCGAGAGAGAACCCCCAAGTCGATTTCTAAAATCTGCGAGAAATTCAAGGAGTAGGCTACGACATCAAATTAATTCTCGAAGTTGAAAAGCACAGGGAGTTGTATGACCCCCTGCAACAATTTTACAAGGACAACTTAGAGAATGATCAATGTTGGGGCGGCTGTTGGAATAACACGTTTCCTAAATATAGCCTATGCCATGTTTATGTACCATGTCAGTGAAAAAGGAAAGCTCAGAGCTGAAAGGCTTGGTGACCGTCGCAGAGAAATTTGCGTCTGGTGTGGACAGCTTTTGCTCAGTCGTAGCGTATCGTAGCCGATCATGGCGCTGCGCGTCCGGGCGCTCCGCAGCCAGTGTGTCCCAGGCGTTAGACGAGCGCGTTGAGCGTGTGAATAGCGACAGAGTTGTGTTTTGCTGGCGTGTGGGAACCTTCGAGCATTTTCAAAACTTTTTTTTTGTACCAGCGTTCACAAATAAATCTAACGCGCGCACACATTTTCGTGATTCACAAATGTAAAGAAATTCTCAAATAAATGACCCCATTACAAACAGGACGCTCACATGACGTGATGCATTTTTAGTCGCATATGTGACGTTTGAGAACCTAAAACTCTGTTTAGCCTAGTGCACACATGCAAACACAAAAACTGTTTTAGTGTAAATTAAAGGCCAAACCGCATGAAAATATATGCGTTTTTCCTCTGTGTAAACAAGGTCTTACTTGAGGAGTGAGTTTCACCGATTCAAACCGGTTACATTCACCCCTCTTAAACTCACTCCGGCGGTTAGCTGACGCTACCCTTGTGAGATCCGGGTCACAGAACCAATGTGACGGGTATGTAACAGACGTAGCCACGCTCCGTCACGGTGTCAAGGTGTCGTTCGCCACTCACTGGGCTCGAACGCACAACCTCTGACTTGCCAAGCGTGACCACTACAAACTACGCCATAAAAAGCTAGCTGTTCAATGACGCGGGTGGCCTGTTACATACTTGAGGAGTGAGTTTCACGGATTCACACCGGATACATGTAGGCTACCACAGCATTGGCAATTTGACTATAGATGTAAAGGGTTGAACAAGTAAGCCTACTTCAGAGATGAAAGAGAATTTCAGGGTGTGATCTGAGAATTATAGGTACCAAAACCACAAGAAGAACTGTAGAAGAACACCAGCTGCATCACAGGCACTGCACTATCTATCTATAATTCTATAAATCTGTGTGTGTCACCAACATCATCGCGGGCACTGTACTCTAATTCCATAAATCTGTGTGTACGTGTCACTAATTTTATCATGGGCACTATGCACGATCTATAGTTCAAGAAATCTCTATTTGTGTTTCACTGACATCTTAATCATCGACTGCATCACGGGTACTGTGCACTAGTATAAAGACAACATAATTATCATTCATTAAACTGGAAACAATAGTCACAAACACGAAATACATTTGAAAAAAGTTTATTTATAAGCTAAATTCTTACCTTGGAAAAAATCCCCAAATACTTCATTGTTTATGCTTAGTTCTGCCATTTCTCCTCTTGTCTCTTCCTGCTGTCACTGACTAGTGTCACTCAGCACGGACCATCAGACCCCACCCCCTCAGACAGTTAGAGCTGACATGCTAGGGACACTGCATTTATTTTGACAGACTGTTACAGCAAAATTCACACCACACATATTGTTTTTTTGTCAACATATCGCTACAAAATGGCTGGCGTTGCTTATGGAGATACAGTGGAGATACATGTTTTTACAGAAACGCCTGGCCTAACAACCCACATATGTCTGTTAACAATGTATTTAGAAGTTGATTTTACAGAGGGTCAACCACAGGGGTGTGACGGGTATGTAACGGACGTAGCCACTCCGTCCGATAAGGAAAATGTAAAGGTCCCCATTACATACCTGAGGAGTGAGTTTCACCAGTTCACACCGGTAACAGAGGCACTTGACAGAAATGTTCAAGCAAGTGGATGGCTGTAACCCATGCATGCAGGACCCATGTGGGTATGCTTTACGTCAGGCAAAGCTATATCCAAATGGACAATATGCAAACGGTTCCTGTATGTAAATATCGCGACATCGCTTTCTGTTGATGTAAACGTAGGCTACAAATGAAAAGAGCACAGTTAATGAAACCTTGAAATTATGTTTCGTGGTTTCTGGCAAGTAGACTAAAAGGTAGGCTATCTGTCATTGGAGTTCACAACCCATTCCAATCCGTTGGGGGATTTGAGGGAATCATGCTGTGCAAATCCAACGTGACCCCCGCTTCATTAGCGGAAAACAGAATCATAATGTAAGGCTCTAGTCATCTTCTCTTTGAGAAGTCTAAAAAACACTTTCCCCCGCATGCTCCTACTTTTCATGTATGATGTGTGGTTACCTAGTAACTCGTCTCCATTGGCGCACCCGAAAAATGATCTGAGTTCGCGCAGCGCGCTCTCGTGGAGCTCTTGTGGAGAGACCTCACGAAGAGTGGTGGCTAGAACATCAAACGCGCGGGGACTGAGCATCGAAGGAAAACAGAGGGCAAAAGCACGAACATTTTCAACGGAGAGAGGATGCTGAAGGATCTTTACGTTGAAAGGACATTCAAATGATCACCTCGACGCTAGAGTGCAAGGATAGATGGGAAGAACATGAAGTATTGAGAGAATAGATACACTGAGCCAGTCTTTAATGTTTAAGAAAATAACAGGAATGGGGGAATTGGCGTCTCGTCAAGGCAGGTGAGTCACAGCAATACTCACGCTGGTCCGGGAAAACTGTTTTCTTTAGGATGTCTAGGTGTTTTTTTAAATTATTATTTGATGTCTTTATAGCTGTCCAGTGACTTGTTCGATTTTTACAAAATTAGGTTACAATAGTTAGAAGGACACCACACTTCAATCAGCCGCATATCATGATTGCATGCATGTTGGGTTTTATTTTTGATGCCGCGCATGAAGCCGGTGCAGATTTGAGGTTTATTTTGGTAATTTTGTTAGTCTCATTTGAGAACGGGCACGAGGGCTTGTGTGATTATGTTTGAAACTTTAAAGTATTATGTTACGTGTTACATTTACGCAGTAATGAAAGGAGAAAGTGATATGATTCCAATACCGGGCTGTTACAGCTTGTGATGAAGCACTTGTTACTTAAGTAGCCTACAACGGATCGTGCGTTACAGTGTATCCATTCCTGTGGTTTAGAGGTTATTGCGCCGATCTAAATGTCCACAGAGCGCACACAACCTGTCTTAAAAAACCTAGGCCTGTAATGTTCTAATGTATCTGTTTCTGAGCAAAATGTAGTTTGAGGAGGTGGTAACCAATCATCTCCTTCCAGCGGCGTATGTGGTTGCAAGTTTTTTTGGGGGGGATGATCGGGTGTTTTCTTTTGCCTTTCTAGTCAAGATTGGCAAAAGGCTAAATTATCTTGCCTTTTTTAGATGTTTTAAATAAACATTCCTTGTCAAAATTGCCAGAGTTATAGGCATATTTCATCAACATCGTTCTGTGGAAGCTTTCTTTAAGTTAACCGTAATATCAGGATAACATTTTGCTATTTTAGTGGCTCGATCCAGGCTATTAATGCACACAGTATTAATATGGTATTGCTGGATCTAGTTGACGGATATACAGATTTATGTCATGAGGTAGGATAGCCATAGTCTTATGACTTGAACAGTTATTGGAGAAAAGTTATAGGCAAGAGAAAATCTAGTTTTATGCATTCTTGTTCTGTCCTGCTTCATCTCACTCCTCTCAAATCTCCAAGAGCAGCTTCCTAGATAAATGGGCCCATTGTAGTGGTTGGTTGAAGGAATAATTAAGTGTGTGAGAGTTGAATCGCAAAAAGGAGAGAGGGAAGAGAAAATGTAGTGCAAGAGTTGTCATGGTGACCCCTGAATAAGCAACGTTGTGCTTGCCCTAAAGCCAAGAATAGGCTATAGGCTAAGATGCTAAGATATTTGCAATTCCTTTTGTAGTCAAGTCACCTTTGTAACATGATGTTGAGTCTTGCCGAGGGGGATGCACAGTTTGCCCTCACAAGGCCTGTAAAAAACGACAACCAGTTTCATCCTGATGTCACTTGCTTTCAGATTTGAATTCTGTGGAATTTTACTGTGATCCGTTGCATGTAGGCTGATCTCCATTGCCAATGTGTATTGTGTCCATTTAGATGTTAAGTGTGCTGGTAGTATTATGTGGTGGATTATGCACGCTACCGCTTCACTCTGTCCCTCTTTCTATTTGTATTCCAGCCTCGTAAACCTTTTTATTTATTTATTTTACTTCCCTGCAGTTTAAAATCTGATTCCCCTCTCTTTGAAACAGTCCGTTCTTGGCATGTTTAGATCATGATCACGACAACATATGATGTCCAAGTGAAAGTACAGAGGAAATCTAAACGGACTCACACCTACACACACACAAGCAAACACGTCCACACATTGTCTCTCGCTTGGACACACAAACTTCAGAACAACGTAGGTACCTCAAGGTGATCTCAGTGTGCAGCAGAGAACCAGACTAGGGAGGTTGGGAGTCAGGCTTGTGCTGTTTGCAGTGGTGTAACCTCTCAGCTTTGCAGGGCCTCACTCCTGAGAACCTCTGTCTGCTGAAAGGTAATTCAGGCTTTTTCCCTTACATGGATACACCTGGGTGAGGGCAGTGCTGTCTGCCTGGCTCATGACTGGAGACTCCTGCTGTTCAGAATTTAACAACTCTTACTTTACAAGTAGGCTGCAGCACCACGCAGGCAGTGGAGAGTGGGGGTCGAGGTGGTGTACTTGCATCACAGAACTTCACGTTGGTATTGCACTCATGTACGATAAAGAGTGCAAACACATGTACTTCTGTGCTTGTGCGTGTTTGGTTGTGTGAGTGCACGTGCATGTTTCTTAATGTAACCCCAGTTATAGCCGAGAAATACGGAACAGGAGGAACAGGGGTGAGACGGAGGTGTGTGTGTGTTTTATAACCCTGCTTATTGCATGTGAGGTGTCGTCAGTGAGCTACATGGAACAGGAACTACATTTGCCCTGACAGGGTTCCCCTGACCTTGTCTGAAAATATTTCTTATATTTCCAAAAGCAGCCTCAAAACTTCAACCCCCACACACAGACACGCAAAATGACCCCCAGGCCAAACGTGCAACCGTTTCTGCTTTTCTTTTCTCCTCTCCTTTTTGCTGACACATTGCTGTAAGATAAACAAATGGGGAAAGTGGTGATGTGGATGTCATATCTCCGGTCTATGAGCCTATGCAGATGAGAGGCCCGACACTTCCCAGGTACAGCCCGACAGATAGAGGGGCTTCCTGAGTGGCGATGCCTGAACAAACTCTAATCTGAAAATGACATGTCCCGAGGTTTTACAACAAAACAGGTGCAAAATTGAGATGGATGTGTTCAGATGCACACGTATGAGTGTGTCACTGCATGGGTGTGTGTGTTGTGCAGACTCAGGAGGGGGAGGGAGATGTGGGGGGCGGAATCATTTAGAGAGAGAATTCATTCTTTAAGCTATAGCCACTTAAAATGGAAATGATCTGAGAATTCTCTGGATTCTTTAAGTGCTCTTCACAACAGTGGCGTGGGGTGCTGACGAGGCAAAAAATAAGTCACATCTCTTAAGTCAAAATTGGTGTGTATGGAGGACGATGGAGAGAGAGCATGCTCCTAATCCCGCCCGCCAAAGCCATGGATATAAGGGGTGATTACCGGAGAGAAAGCGAGAGAGAGAGAGAGAAAGAGAGAGAAAGCCTGCCTCCTCTTTAGGGAGAGAGGATGCCGTTTCTGCTGGCTGTCAAATTATGAGCCCGCCTCTTAACGGAGCCATTATGTTTCAACACTTCCAGATTTGGTCTATTTCGCATTTAGCTCTTCTAATGGAAAGCCTATGCACAGGCAGGTTTAGTCATTCTTAATGGGAATGTAATTTTGGTAATAGCAGCATTCAGAAGTACGTTTAAGAGATTGAATAATTCAATGACATGCTTGTGTATGGTGTGTGCAATAGCAAATCCTCGAGACACATAGATAGCCAGTGCCTGTAGTTGTATATGAGAGCACACTGATTATTCTGCATTATCTGTTGACCGAGAACATATCCCTTGACTACTGGGTGTCTGTGCCAGGGAACAGCGTCTATCTGCTAAACAAGATGCCTCTGGACATAGTCACTCTGTCTACTTCACAGATGTCGCTCTGTGTGTCTCCTCTTTCTGTCTGCCAGAAGTATGAGCTTTGTAAAAAAGAGAAATCTGTTGTTTTAATACTGAACACGCACAGCCACACCAGAATCAAAGCCTCAGAGAACAGGGCTTTTGGGTTTAAATCAAGGACATCCATCGTAGTACGCAGTGGAAAAGAGGAAAAGAGGAGCTATTTCTGATTGTTTTCCATTTAAAAGAGTAGAGAGCCTTTTAAAAATTCATAGTGTGGAGAGAGTAGTGAAGTAGTAAGAGATGGAGAGTAGAGCGGTAGAGAGAAGAGAGAGATGTGTGTGTGGGAGGAAGTAAAAGAGAGGACGGATATAGAGATGGGAGTGTTGTCACAGTGAGGGAGGGAGATGGAGAAGGAAGATGATGAGGAGGATGTCCACTGATGCTTGTAGTTGTTTCATAGACACAGTCATATCAAGAGAGACTCCCGCCATAATTGCCAATAAAGCAAAGAGTACAGCCACACAGAGGTTCTATGAAAATCTGTTTATTTAAGGCAGTTGGCTTGGGGATTATGGCTTTTTCTGCCACAAATGTTTGCAAACAAGTGTCGCTGGGGGAAACACTTGTGACAGGAGGTGAAAGGTGGGACGCAGATTACAACGGTACAGTGCACCTGAAAATCACCACCGATTTAACAAAGCTATTTCACAGTTAGTGTTGTTGTGAGGGACAGCTGCGAGTGTTTGATGTCAGGTACAGAGTCCCACTGCATTCCAGGACAGGGAATCAGAAAAAGAGGTGATGGAGCAGCATAACTCCTAGAATTAGAACAGATAGCCACAGTGATAAGGGAGAAAGGGTATAATTTCATGAACAGAGAGCCAAAGAGAGATAGAATAAGAGTTGTGAGGGAGCGAGGGGGTTGAATTCCTGGAATAAAGACAGAGAGGCACAGGGAGGGATGAGGGGTATAATTCCTGGGGTAAATTAGTGCCGATAAGGGCTGAGTGTGTACCTCCAGCCTGCCACAGATCCCCCCGGGGCAGCCTCTTTAAGGAGCTTAGTCAGAGGAGTGCCTCACGAAGACATGACATGGAGCTACGCTGAAGTGCCTCCATCAAGCCAACCCTCCTATGTGGGTCACTATCCTTCACAGGCTTAATCCCACTCAGTTGATTCACTCTGCTTTATTAATTCTGGGTTTTAAAGAGGGAATGCTGGTCTGTCGGTTTGCGGTGCCGCATATGACAGGACAGCAATGGGAATAATGGGGACGGAAGGAGCTTGCTGGTGACACATGCAAAGTGTGTGTGTATGTGACGATTGTGTTGTGTGTGAGATTGTATTGTGGATGTGTTGGCACTGCTTATGTGACGTATCAGTGTGTGACATCTGTTGTGTTTGTGCATGTTGGTGCACACGAGTGTACGTGTGCTACTTGTGTGTACCATCTGCAGCGTGTGTGTGTGTGACTAACATCTGTTGTGTGTGTATGACATCTGTAGTATGTGTGTGTGTGTGTGTGTGTAACATCTGTATTGTGTATGTGTGTGTGACATCCACAGAAGTACACCACAGTTCCAAGTCCCAGCTTTGACATTTATCCCCAGCCTCATCGGTAAGACTATCCCCATCCCTGTGTAAGACTGTGAACAAGTGCCTGGAACTCCCGAAGATGCAACGATCCAGGAGGCCAACTCCAGAGTCACTAGGTCACCTACACACAGGGGGAAATTACTTACCACCTCAAATTCACAGGCAGCTTTACCCTCGACTTTGTGAGTATTTATAGTCTGCTTTCTTCTTCTTTTATAGTCTTTTTTATCATTAGCTTCCCTCCTGACTCGAGTGGTGCTGCTTTGGTTGAATTAGCAATGAACTCAGACCCTAGCTGTCTGGTCAGACCAGAGCCCATAAGGTAGTGTGTGGATGTGTGGGGTGTGTGTCTGTGTGTAGGGTGTGTCTGTGTGTAGGGTGCGTACAGTATGTGTGATGTGTGTGGTGTGTGCGTGTACAGTAAGTGAGTGTTGTATCTCTGTGTGTATATTACTGTATGTGTGTGTGTGTGTGTGTGTGTGGGCTGTATGTTCCGGTTGTGTGAGGGCAAGAGAAGGGTGAGAGATAAGACAGTGGTGTCACTGGTGTGTGTTAACCTCATAATACTGACAGATTACAGATTTAAATATTTTAAATCTCAGAGAGCACATGCTGCTAGTGATGAAGAGAGTGGAAATGACTGCTGGAATGTAAGAGATTAATGGACTCCCCTTTCTCTCTGTCTCTCCCTCACTCCCTGTCTCTTTGATTTTCTCTCTCTCTTTCTCTTTGCTCGTTGTCTATTTGCTCTCTCATCTCACATGCTACTCACTCTCTCCTTCTAATTTTTTCTCGTCTCTCTCTTTCTTTCTCACTCGTTCTCTTTTTCGTCCCTGGTTGCCCATCATACACTCACACAGCCAGAGGCATAAGCAGACACTGGCCTCTAATCATACTCGCTCTCTTTTTCACTCTATGCCCCTATCTCCTGCAAGCTCATACACACACAGACACACAGAATCAGACAAATAACCCCCCTCAGTGTACCTTGTGCATTCATAATGTGTCACACCATCAAGAGATTCTTCAGAAGTATGTGTGTTTCTGTGCTTGTGCATGTGTGTGAACAATTGTGTACAATCCCTGTCTGAGTTTCACCATATACAAAACTGTGAGTGTGTCCGTGTGTGTGTGTTTGTGCGTCTGTGTAAAGGTCACAGAACTGACGTAGTGTTTCAGCATCAGGGTCTCTAATATTACCTTCCACATTGTACCCAAGGACATCTGGTCCTCTACCAGGTCTATAGTTTAGCCTATTATGTTTCAGCTGCTAGCTGTAGCTTGCTATTTTAGCCTGTTAGTTTAGTCATATCAAAAAGTGTCTTGTACATATATACGTATTCCTAGTTTGTGCAAGAAACCCAGCATTTAAAGTGTTTTATAAGCAAATTATGCACAGACTGCTTTGTGCATCATGCAGAATTTAGATTACTACTTAGTCTGCATTTTAAATAGTATTCAACATAATAAATATACACAGATACAGATATAAAGTATGCACTGTATAACATAAATGAGATAACACAAGATACAACATGCAGTAAATGTATACAACATGTAGTGTATAGTTGTGTACAGTGAACATGTAGTTCACGGCATGCAGCAGGACAGGGCTTCCTTTGTGTATGATTGTTTTTATCACCTTGTATGAACAGCCAGCTCCCTCTGTCTCTTTCTCCCTGTGCTGTAGTTTTGTTGGAGGGTTTCTGTGCATCTGTCTTAGGCTGCGGTTATTTTGATGCTAGGATCTAGGCCCACTCTTAACTGAGTTCTATTTTTAGCCTGTTGGTTTGGCAAAGCTGCCCGATATAGCCTTTGAGGATACAGAGATTCCTCCACCGAGCACAGAGCCCATCTGTGCCCGCACGGTACTGCTCCCCAAAGGACTCCATCCTCCACAATTAGAGCTCTGCTCCACCAATATCTCCGCGCCACTACTTGGCCTGTTTAAGAACAGGCCCTGGGAAATTGACCAGATATCAATCTGATAAATTTACTAAGAAAGGAAATTAAAAAGTGGGATGTCTTTTTTTTGCTGACATTGATCCTGTTTTAGAGGACAAATCCTTCTATCCTGGCTCTTAATGAAGGCTGATTCAGATCTTTACTGCATAAATTGTGTGTTAGTAAAAGCTTAGAGTAATGAAATTAGATTGACGTTTCTTACATAATTAGGCATTTCACATTAGCCATTTGAGTTGACCAGTACTATATGCTCTATAAATATATGCTGAACATTTGGAGACATGTATCCAGAGAAACCGTGGCATTCTTCTGAGCATCACAGTGTGATTGGTGTCTCTGCATCCTAATCCTCCTAGCGTGATGTTCCCTCTGCGACTCACCGCTGGCTGTCGTGTTTCTCCTCGTCCAAATTCACCTGGAGATGTGGGTCATTACCAAAATAGCCTGGTGGAGTACACACCCTCTCTCCCAAGATGGCCACCCTGATAAATGTCTGGTTGTAGGTCAGCTCGCCAGTGACAGGAGACTAAGAGGAGGAAGAAGACAATAGAAGGAACCAAACGGAAATAATGGGGAAGGGGAGGAGAGAAAATAGGAATCTGCCGACGTCAGGAAATGTGTTCCACACCCCAGGTATTTGTACGTAAATAAGCTCTGACTATTAACTTATTTTGAGTACCACACAGTGGGTACTCACTCGATTATGGGTTTTGGTGTGCAGAGTGTGTGTGTGTGTTTGTGTTGTGTGTGTGTGTGTGTATGTGTGTGTTTGGAGCTTTCTTACATGAAGTGATGGATCAGAGGGCATCTTTAATTGAACGGAGTGATGAATTCAGTATCTAATGGGGACAAGTTGGTGGGTAGTTGATGGAGATTATGTGGGTGGACACATGTCAATGTCAGTGAAGTGCCACAGGCGTCATTCTGGCACTTTTATGATCCCATAAGTAGATGGGAGACACACACATACACTACCTAAAAAAGCCTAACTTCTGCACACCCAAACCCATAATCACTCACTATGAAAACTCTGTGGGACTCAGAATAAGTGAGAAGTTGGAGTACAACACATTTCCTGTCCTCCATGATTGCCTGTTCAGAGCATGTGTGCAAGAGAAGAGGGTACCCTTTTACCCTCCAATTTTAACAATGGGGAAGAGAGGGAGGGGAGGGAGGAGAGGTAGGACAGGAGAGGGAGGAGTGGAGAAGGAAGAGAGGGAGTAGAGGGCAGGTTGAGGGAGGAGAGGCAGGTCTATAGACCCACAGGACACCCTGTCAGTGTCATTCTGCGATGCTCTGTCTGGTTGAGGAACACCTGGTGGTTGACATAATAGAGGTGCGGACAGCTCAGTGAGTAAAATGATGCCTTTGGATATTAACTCTCAGAGGGAGAGAGGGAGGGAGAGAGAGAACGAAAGAGGGAGGGAGAGATAGCGAGAACGAAAGAGGGAGGGAGAGAGCGAGAACGAAAGAGGGAGGGAGAGAGTGTGGGTGTGTGTGTAAGAGAAAGAGGGAGAGAGAGAGAATGAAAGAGGGAGGGAGAGAGAGAGAGAGAATGAAAGAGGGAGGGAGAGAGAGAGAGAGAGAAGTGGGTGGAAGCCCGAGAGATGGAGAGAAAGGATCAGAGAGGATAAGTGTCAGGACGAAAAGAAGAGTTGAGATCGAAAAAGAAACAAGAGCAAAATGTTAAAGTTAGAGAAACATAAGCCAGGATAAATCCTCTGACAAGCAAGCTCTGGGCCCTAAAAAAGGGCTAACAGGAACCATGCGAGATAGCTTGACTCATGCTGTGGACACACACCTTGTACTTTTCTTATCTGATTTCAATTACAGTATTTACATAAAATGTTTGCAACCTGCCTCCCGTGCATTTTTGCAGGTTTCTTTTCAGTTTTATTTGAATTTCAACACCTGTAGTCCAAAATGACTAAATGATTTAGTGTTTTTGACAACCTCAAAATCATTGGCATTCTCATCTACTATTCTCTTTGGTCTGTGGCTCTTTCAAGCTCGTTCTGATTTCTGCACAGTAAAATAAAACACGCCTGTAGGATGGAATTTTGAGGAAGCTCTTTCACAGCTTTCTGGACCCTGTACTCTCTGAAAACACCATGCGCATGGAGTACTTTATTTATGGTATGGAAAATGTTAGTTATTTTGAGAAATTGTTTGTGTGAGTGATTTTTATCAGTAAAACTATCAGATTTCAACATGCAAGATTTAGTCATTTTAATTGTGTGGATAATTAGTTATGTGGGATTCTTGTATTTTCACTGCTAGACATACAAAGTTCTGCAGGTCCTAGCTGGTCCTCTCTCTCTTTTGCTTTATCTCTCCATTCTCTTTTTTTCCTCTATCTTTATTTCTCTCTCTCCTTGCCCTTCTCCCCCAGGTAAGACTCTCCTCTGGGCTACATCTTAATGATAGTTCTCTGATGTTTTAACTGAGCCGGGATCACCACTATGTTAAGTTACTCAGAGTTGACCTAATAAAGCATATCTCTGTCTTTGTTCCCTGCTGGGGCCTCTGTAGCTGAACATTGAGGAGCGTGAATGGTAAAGCCTTATCACAAAAGATGTAGAAGATGTGACATATTTCCTCAGGGACGGCTGTGCTTTGTGTCTATGTGGCCCACTTTACTCTTCATGTTAATGCTCTGCGGCACAGCAACAAAACCGATAAACAAAATTGATAAAACAGCTGGGACTCATGCAAAGTTCTGACCAATCAAATCCATTAGTATAGGTTTCATGCTCTGTAAAAATGTATTTTCTTTCTTTCATTACGTTAAATTGTTCAAAGCAGAGTGAAAGCACCCGTCAAACAGGGTTAAAATGCTAAGCGCTGGTGGTGTATAGTCTGGGACCCACCCTCACTCTCGCTGCTATCCTGCAAACAATATACTCAGACAAGGCTTCAGCATGTCTGTGCTACATCTAGGCAGGTGAGACGTTCTAATAAAAGGGAGTATTTATGTGCTGTATGGCCACCATGGACGAAAACATGGCCGTTTCAAAGACAGAGGCCGAAGGACAGAAACATGTTCACAAGATCCAAGCTAGATACTGCAAGTTCAGACAAGTAAAGCGATTACAAAACAGACTGTCTCATGTGCAGTATTTGTCACCCATCTGACGGCCGTGGCAAAGGAAGCGGAGAGGAGAGGAGGAGAGGGAGAGAAAAAAGGCAAGGAAGGGAAGGAAGAAGCGGTGAGAGGAGATAAAAGACATAAGAGAAAAGATGGCGAAAGAAAAGAGGAGGGATTCTGAACTGGTGGATTCTCATCGTGGGCTGGCATCCTAGCCTCCACAGAAGATGCATTACTGGAGACAGAATAGAGAAGGTGGACGTTCTATCAGATAAACAGCATTAGTAGATGTAATCAGACCGCAGAATGGGTGAAGTGCACCTCTATCGATTCAAGGTGGTGCAATTCAAGGTCCTCTTGTTGATGTTAATGTTGGTGCGGTGTACTGTATGGAGTCAGTTGCCGTATTCTGTCTGGTTGGTAGCCAGTCGTTTTATGTATGCATGTGTTCTCTAGTTCCTTATCAATAACAGGCTTCCCTACCAGCCAATTGCAAGCTATGAAAGTGACAAACAAGCCCTGGTCTTTCATGAGCAGAGCTCCCCTCCAGAGTCTTGTCAATCTGGGTCTACAGTCAGTTTAGAAACAACAAAAGTCCTTTCTCATAATTTCTTCTGAAACACATGTAATATCTGCTTGCACACACACACATGCAAACACACACACACATTCATACAGAAAATCCCCTCAATACACCCTTGATCAGCAGAAAACGGCCTCAGTAATTGTAGGTGCTTGATGGTATGAAGGTGAGGTTATGCTCTTCAGAAAAGGTTTGGTAGCCAAGTGCAATGATAACCTGGTCCTAACTAGACTCTCATACATTTCATTTGTACAGAGAGTCTGGGCTCGCTCCATTGACTAGCGTTGACTTCCTTGTAGGCGGGTACTCTGTTGAAGTTTAAAACTATCGGATCTGCCTAGAGCCACTCTGATCTGCCATAACCAATCGCTAGCGTTCGCCATGGCAAATTCCTTCACCACTACTGTAACAGAGCTAGCTGCCGTAGCTGGAAAATCCAAACTGTTCCCGAACCCCGTGGGGAGGAGGGCCACAACATCATTGCCACCAACAAAACTATGCAAAACTTGTTCTTGCTCCGGCTTTAGCTTATGGATATTCGGCAGGGTTGCCACAACGGACCGAATGTGGCTTCGCTCACATATTTCTCTGCCGCCATTACGGAACTATAACACATACTAGCGCACAACCTCAACGTCATCTTTCTCAGCCATTCCCTCTGTTCGCTGATTGGCCGGTAGAAAGTTAACCTGAGACATCTGACTTACGTAGGTGGCCAGACCTAGTACAGAAGCAAAATCAAAATTGAGCGGAAGTACTTAGGAGGGCAGAGCCCGGCTAGTAAAATGTTTGCCTTTACATAAAATACATTTCATTGTTGCCTTGCTGAGCTGCTTAGAAAAGAAATTCACCTCAATTCACCTCAGCACTTTATCTCACTGAGCTCGTAAAACATGTGGCATGACACACACACACCACAGGGCTCTGTTTGTGCTAGCCTGTGTTTCTGTGCACTGTGGGGATACATAGTAGTAGCTATGTGACATGCTAGTTGACATTTATGGTTGCTGTATTTTTATGTGTGTGTTTGTGTATGTGCTTGTGTATGTGGAGTCTATTCAGAGCTCTAAGGCACAAGATGCTCACAGATATTTTGTCTTTGATTGTTGTTCTAGCTGTGCACATAAGAGCATTCAGATGCTAACTACCACACTAACAACAACACTAACAACAACAATAACCACAGTAACAACAACCTTAACCACAATAACAAAAACAACAACCGGGCCATTTTGACAAGGAGAACATTCTCCAAAAGCCTTTTGAGAATATTTGTTGTTTCCCAATGGAATTTTTTACTTGTGTAATAGTTTTAGTTCAAACCAAAACATGTTTGGTGCACAAATGTTTTTTGAGATTGCTGACCCAGAAGTATATGCAACACTAGGTAGCAGTGTTTAAATATAGTAACTAACTGATGTATTGTTGTATGTATGATGGAATACACCTGTTAATATTTCCTTGCATTGCACATATATTATTGCTACCTAGTGCCTACCCAAGGGGTCTACACATGTTTTTACAAAAATAATACATAGACTAGTCTTACGCTGACAAACAAACAGTATATTAGCCCCACCTATCATGGTTTACAGCTGGCTGGTACATCGACAGCTGAAGAAAAAAATCATATTCTTCTGTCTGTTGTTTAATTGTGAAGGTTTTAATGGGAAGTGACATAGCAAGCCATCTCACAAACATCCATATGTTGTTATGCTATAAAACTCTGTGGTACACCTACTGAGAGGGAGATACAGACCACCCATTAGCATACGATAAGTAGAGAGGGTGTGGTTTGTGTGTTTTTTTTTCAGTGTTTCTTTACACAAAATGTACGGCCTGCAGTTCGGATTAGGGTTGAACATTTATTGAGGTGAGGGTATTGTCTGTGAGAGTGAAAGGAGAAAGAAAAGGACAGAGTGTAAGATTAAGGAAAGAGAGGTTGAGGCAGTGGGAAATGGACTGAGACACATTAAGAGATGGTGTGGGATAGAGAGGGAGGGGGGCATTAGAGAGAGAGAGAGAGAGAGGGGAGAGATGTTGTGGTAGCTGTGGACTGTACAATCCAGGGACAGGCACCCCAGGCCAAAGCTGTTGTTGGTGCTGATGCTGTATGTGGACGTGTCCTACTTCTCTGGCCGAGACAGAGATAGAGGGAGTGATAGAGGGAGAGATAGAGTTTGAGGGAAAGGCCAAGAAGAAAATCAGCTAGGAGAGGAGACAAAATACGAAGATAGAGATTGAGGCAGAGGAGAGGTTAGGAGAGAAGAGGAAGGGAGAAAGAGGCAGATCAGCTAGTTGCTGATCTATTGTTTTCTACTACAGTATGTGTATTTGTGTGCTTGTGTGTGTAAGTGATGGTCCTGCAGTGATGTAAAGATTGTTTTCAGAATGTCACTCCTTATCACGGTTCTAAACATCACTTGATAAGCAAGCTCCTTGAACTAACCTCTGACGCACATGCCCACCTACACACATACAGCTGTACTATCTTCAATGCTTAGGAAAAACCAGCATTTTCTTTCATGGAAAATGTAGGAAAGTAGTATGTACAGTAGTAGGCAGTTGACTGTACATCATCGCCCCTCTTCTGTGCAGTGTGTAAGAGTGGACAGATCTGGTGTTGGCTAGCTGTGGTGCTGTCAGGTATGGCACCTGATTGTGACCTTGAGTGACCATGGAGGGCTGCAATGTCTGCCTGTATCAGAGAATGCTACAGTAAAGGCCAACTGCTCTCTCACGGTCATTATGCTGTATGTATTTGTGTGTCCGTGTGTGTGTGTGTGTGTGTGTGTGTGAATAATGTCTTGGAAGAGACACTTTAAAGTGCTGTGTCTAGGACTCAGGCGTCAGCAATAATACCAGGGCTTCCTCTCCTTTTAGACTTAAATCCGTATCATTAAATCAGTGTTGAATGATCAGCGTGAAAGCCTATTGAGGGGATGCCGAGTCATATTATATTTGTTTCCAGCCTATCTGTATGCACACTCTTTTGGGTTTGAGTGACAAACATGTAAGCCTTTTCTCTTCATGTCGCATTCCCTGTTAAGCTAGCTGTTCTGTGCCTATGCGCGGTGCTGTGTTTGATCTGAGAGCAGCTGTGCTATCAGTGTGCCAGATAAGAGTGAGCGGTGCTCGCTGTCGCTTCTCTACGCACCAAGAAATATGCTAAATGGATCTTTCTACCGTGAGTCCTCTAAGACACATGCACACACACACATATGCACACACACAGACCCCCAAAAAAAGAGAAGAGTCCAAGCGCAGCAATGACAAAGGATGCATTACCTAATAGATTTGGCAGAAATACTGGGTCTAGGCCCATGTGATGAAGCTGGGTTACAGTACTTTAATCAATCACAAGGAGCAGCAGCCAATTTGCGAGGCGGCCTGACAGGCCAGATAGGCTTTCAGACGGGATTAGAAAGGGAGAATGAAGAGGTGACGGTCAGAGACGCATCTGCCCACACCGCCAGTGTCGCCACCGGGGCAACCCCTTTCCTGCCTCCCCTTCCCTCCTCCACCTGTGATGTTGAAGGAATGCACCTTTGTCACATTCCCGTCGGTCTGATTGTTTGTCTTTGTGTCTCCACCCCTCTTTCACTTTCACTTTGTCTCTTATTGTGCTCTCTATCTCTCTTTCTCTCCGCCTCTCTCTCTCGCTCTGTTTGAAAGTCAAATGTATTCAGTCTCCTCCAGCCTGTCTAAATGTGTCCCTTAGTTAGTCTTTTCCCTGAATGCAGATGAGTCTTGGCGCTGAGACCTGTGGCTGGTTATCCTTTTCTGTTCTCCTCCCTGCCTGGAAGACAGAACACAGGCCTTCAAGGTGGCCCTTGAAGCAGGACCTGGAACAGAGCTGGTAGAAAAGCCAGGTTCGGCTGTGAGGATGGCGAAGCAAGGAACAGACAGATTCCTTCTTCGACAGCACATTGAAAGAGAGGAATTGGAGAGGAAACAACAACTCCATATCGCTCCAAAACCCCTTCTGGCATATCCTCCTCTTCCCCTCCTCCCCTTCTTCGCTCCCTAGCCCTCTCCTCCTGCTCCCCAGCCTGCCAGCGAGCCAGCTCATACTGTAACACCTGCCAGCAGTAGACCAGCTTTTCCGCTGGATGTATTAATTTCAGATTAGCCATTTTGTGGAGCTTTAGGGTCCCTTCCGGCTACAGCCTTGCCCAGAGCTGAAGCCCAAGCCTGGCTGGGATCAATGGGGAAAGCAGCCAGAGCTTTGGATGGCTCTGGATAAGGTGTTGGTTCAGCTGGGAAGATTGATATCAGATGGCTAATCCCCATACATCTTCTCTAAACCCACCTGGCTAAAGCTGTTAACCCAGCTGTAATGGACGAATTAAGACTGGAATGCAGAGACAAAGTTTAGATGTATGATGGTTTTGACGTAATCGATCGGTTATTGAGAACGAGGGCTTTGCGGGGGATTGAAGTTGTAATTGAACGATTCTTTTTTGCATAGTCACATAACGCTAATGCTTGCTTGGTCTGTGCTTAGCCGGTTCAGTTTCTCTGGTGGTTTGTTAGTGGATGATGCCCATTACAACCTGACACACAGATCAGGGCATCAGTAATGTTGATCAGCTTCAGTTATTCTGGCCATATGCACCCACAGCACAAAACGGAAACGTTGGTTAATGAGATGCACGGATGTTTCCATAGTTCTGCTACAGATGAAGGTCACACCCTCATTAGCGTGGCAGCATCTATTAAGACGTGGCTGGATCCTATACTACATGGTAATCATGTTTAGCTCTCTGATGGGGGAGACCTATTACCTTTGGAGGCCTCGCACCACTACTAACTTTTAGTTAAAAGCAGACCACCGTCTACCGGCAGTTGCAAACTCAATTACAGTCTCATGGAACTCCGAACAGGCGTTGTGTATTCCAGACTGACTTCATTTAGCTATGGTGTTCTCTGACCTCGTGCCTGTGCAGCAACTGGCTCCAGCGACATAATGTTCATGAATCTATTGATGTTTTCGATGAAAAATAGATGCCAGGGGTTTTGCTGTGTCAAGTGCACTCGTGTAGATCTTGGCTTTCAGTAGTGTACTCAGAAATCCCGCTTGTCACACAACAATGCACACTGGCACCTCCATTTTCTTGATTCAACACTCTCGTCTCTGTAACTATACCAGACATTTGCATGTAAATAGAACAAATGTGACATTGTGTGCTGCTGGCATCGGTTTGCTCCCCACATTGAAACCAACAAGTCACGCTTTTTTATTTATTTATTTACAGAAAATCAATATAATAGAGGAGTGTAAAGTGGAATAATACCCCTGTGTTATTTTCCGGATATTCCTCTTCAAGTTAATTGATATCCATTTTCCATGTTTTTTTCTTCACTTGAGGCTGCTGTGCTTCAGCTGTGCCAGTGATATCTGTGAGCTGGTGGTGATTATGAGTGCAGAGCATGCCTGAGGAACGTGTGGAAGCTAGGAACTGATAGATATGCTGCAATACTATTTCCCGAGGGAAGAAAGCAATGCGCTACTCTATGAGAACATGTTAAAGTGAGATACACTTGCATAGGGGACAAGACACCATGCTTGGTAGGAAATTAACTGCATTGCATTTTGTCTGTGTATCTTTTTTTAAGGGTGGCTCACTGTTATGCGTTATCATTGTAATACGCCTTGCGCACACTTATATTTGGGGTTTGATTCCCACCCAGAACATGGATGTCAAGTTATATCCAGCAATGTTGTACATCGTGGGTTTAAGTCCCACACTCCCCACATATTCTGTATGCACTGTTTGTAAGTTGCTTTGGATAGAAGTTTCTGCTAGTGCTAAATGAGTAAACATCAATGATTTTAGTATTAGCATCACCACACTGGCTAAACAAACTTGTTCTGTTATTATTTTACAATTAACTTCTGGGTCATGTTGAGTTTTTGCTTCCTTTTCTTTCATTCTTTATGTTTGGGTTGAGTCTGGTGCTCTGTTTTTTTATTGGTTGGCCCTTCACCCAGAGAGATATTAGGTCATCCACATACTGCAATGATGGCATTGGCTTGCTTACCTCAGATTAAAGCTTTCATTTATCTTATAAAAGGCACTGAGTTGAATGTCCTCCCAACCTACACTACATAGCATAGGCCTACTAATACATGATTTGGTTTCATTGTGATACCTTAACCTTCTCTTTTTGGTATTGTTACAGAAATAAAACAAATGTGCTTTTCCATCAGGCTGGATGATGAGAATGTTTCGTCTTAGGAACAAATAAAGTCAAATGTTGTAAAAAAATCAGTAAATGAAAGCTCTTACACACTCTCGAGTCCAAATGTTAATCAATGCTGCTTTGAAATTGGGCTAGCTAAGTGTCCCCCTCAGAGCGATCCGACTCTCAAAGGCTTGACTCACCCTGACGACAGTCTTTGTTTGTCTGCTATTTTCCATAACAGAAAAAGGACAATGCTTCAATAACATTACATTTCCTTGAGCCATAATCAGAAACAACAACAAAAAGTTCTCGATAGCAATTTGTTGTGCTTGTTAGCCATGTCACAACATATCAGAACTACAATATACAGGGTTTTTTTTGGTCCACACAACCCGAGTCAAGACACTGTATATTTGCAAGATGTCCGCCACAACTTTATTTTTGTCATAGTAATTCCTAAAATATAATAAGTGGGTTATACAGGGGATTCTTCAACACAACCCTGAAAGTCTTATTATCCCATAAATCACCAGAGAGCCACTGCCACCTGAAACTACATGAGTATATAATGCCCTGCATCTCCATCTGCACACTGTAACTCCCTACTCTGTGATACATCGAACATTATTTAGGTCAAGGTGAGTTTCTAGGGTTCCTCTGACCTCACACACAAATTAGCCAGGTCCTTCTAGCAGTGTATTGGGGGCTGAGTAAAGATGTGTGAGAGGTCAGAATCAGAATGGGTTTTATTCGCCATGAACGTTCACACAGACAAGGAATTTACTGTGGCAGGAAGGTGCATATATTAAACATATAAGAATCTTAAATAAGTAGTGTACAAGTCTAACTAATACTAAGGGGCTAAAATATGTAAAACAAGAAGAATGAAATATAAAATATGAAATAGCTATAATATACTAATACAATAGGGCAACAGTGCAATATGGCAAGGTGTCTTGTGCAGATAAAGTGTTAAGTGTTAAAGTCAGTGTGAGTCCTTGGCCTTGTTGAAAAGGCCAGCAGCGGATGGGAAGAAACTGTTCATATGGCATGAGGTTTTGGTCCTGATCAATGTTTCCTCCCGCGCAGACGAGTTGAAGGACCGGAGCACTCAATTTTTCAGACCGTGCACAAAATAAAATCTGTATTTAAAAAATATATATTACAATACAATTACAATAATAATGTTACATTTGAACATTCTTTCTAACGTCCATTTTGTGTTCAGCTCAAGCTTTGACTAGCAACGCAGCAATGGCTAAACAAAAATCAGGAACGTTACCTTTACAAGTGCTCCTGAAATCATTCGAACGGACACAAGCAATGGTCCAGGTGAACCTTTCTAATATTTTCTGCCTGTGTCCACACAATGATTTTGGATGAAAGTACCGACATCATGGTGCATAAGATGCGTGTGCTGTGCCTTAAGTTTCGGGAGAAAAATTCGGTAAATTTGACTGTTTTTACTAACATATAATTATGAGATATTGCTGTAATTATTATTATGACAGTGATTTTGTCCATATCACCCATCCCCTACTTTAAGAATGGCCTACTTTCAGGGTCGGCTCCAAGGGGGGGCATTGGGGGGCAATGCCCCCCCCAAATGGAATGCTGTGCCCCCCCCAAAAAATGTATAAATAAGTGTGTCATCATTCTTTCTGAGTTGATATGATGACACTTAAAAAATTATAAATAAAATAATTATTATAAAATGCTTTATTACAATACCTTTTTTTATTAGCCTGCTTGGTTTAAAACTTGCGATCATGCGCATTGACACCAACTGACACGAACGGGCTTGTCATTAAGAGTGAATTGGGCTTGTTAGCCTATACTGTAAATGTCAACAGTAAATTGAGACAGTAACTATGGACATCCGAAAGTGGCTTTCTGCCAAAAAGCCATCAATAGAGGGAAAAGATGAGGTTCCACATAATGTTTCAATACCATCGACGACATCGCTGAATGAGAAATGCATAATGGCATCTGCTGACTGTGAAGCTGTAGCTAGCTCAGCGCCAGCTAGCCCTACAGTTGATCATGGAGCAGTGTTGGAAAAGACTCCAGATGATCTTGGGACAAAATATCCAAACCAAGTCGTGTTGCAGCAATACCCAAGCCGTATACAGGGGAAAAAGCGGTCATTCGTAAGTGGATGGTATCATAACAGAGATTGGCTGGAATACGGTGTCAAGGCAGACGCAGTTTACTGCTTTCCTTGCCGCCATTTCGGTAATACTGCTCGGGGAACAGTAGACTCGGCTTTCCTGGTCCGGGGCTACAATGATTGGAAACACGCAGTTGAAAAAGATAAGGGTTTTCAAAAACATGCCAACTCTAAAGAGCATATCACTTGACAGGCAATGTGGTATGAGTGAGAGAAGCGTGAGAAGCAAGGCAAAGAAATCTCAACACTCGTTAACACAGACCAACTGAAAAAAAACTGGTATTATGTTTCCTCCCTGATTGATGTCATAGCATTTCTGTCTGAGAACCAATTGCCTTTAAGAGGTAAACTGGAGGCTTTTTATGACATGTCAGAGGGAGGCAGTGGCCTTTTCCTCTCACTACTAGACTACACAATTAAGAAGGACCCACAATTGGCCGAAATATTGAAGTCTATCCCGCGAAATGCTACATATACATGTCACAGCATACAGAACGAACTCATTGGTGTACTCAGCGGTGTGGTGACGGAAGCTATAGTGGGTAGGGTGACCAGATGTCCCGCTTTGTGCGGGACAGTCCCGCATTTCTTTCATTTTTCACCCGTCCCGCAAATTGAGACGTTGTCCCGCATTCTTACCGATAGTCAGACTCCAAATTTTGAAATGCGTGTTTTATCAAACAGTTGTTTGTGTGTGTAGACAGCCGTGAGGGCTGTCATCAGAGGGCGCCTAGACTCGGCTAGGCTATTTCATAGATGGGCTATGGCTATTTGCTATTTCATCATGTCTGGGACGCGGACCTATGACGCGGAAGAAGTTAAGCGCGCCAATCGAAACAATAGAAATCAGGTCAGAACGGCAAGCAGCAGAAATGGAGGAAAACACGACACTCACGGGTAAGAAGAGGAAGTGCAGTTTTAACAAAGACTGGGAAACTATCTATCCCTGGGTGAAACCAGTGCCTAGTGATTCTAGCAAAGTGTCGTGTGAAATTTGCTCAAGTCAATTTTCCATTTCACACGGAGGTGAATACGACGTCAAACGACACAAACAGTGCGAGGCACATAAAAAACGTGTTGCTCAAAAAGAGTCTTGCCAGTCTATGGATACGTTCCTGCTAAAACCCAAACAAGAGTCAAACGCCAACAAGGTAACTGCAGCTGAACTAACTAGTGTTTACCACACTGTAAAACACTCACTATCATACAGGTCAGAAGACTGTGGTAATAAGCTAGCATCTACCATGTTTCCAGACTCTGAGATTGCAAAGAAAATGTCATGTGGTCGTACAAAGGCAGCATCCATAGATGTGCTTGCACCTGCCTCTGTAGAGAGTTGTTTGAGAGAATTAAAAATGCCAGTGGTTCAAGAGCTCCCAAGTGATAGAAAAGTCCACACGCCATTTTTTTCAGTGGCTTCAGATGCATCTAATCATGGCACTACAAAACTCTTCCCACTGTCGTTACGATATTGGACACCAGAGCTGGGTTTGAAAACTAAGATACTGGACTTTTATGAAGATAGCCAAGAGTCAGCTGCTGCCATACACCACCAGATAAAGAGCAAGTTAGAGGAAAATGGTCTGCAACTGGAAATGATTTCAGCTTACACTGCAGACAATGCTAGTGTGAACTATGGGAAAAACAACTCGGTTTACCAAAAGCTAAAGGCAGAAAATAGTGGCATCATCAAGGCAAACTGTATGGCCCACATAGTGCACAACTGTGCAAAGCATGCTGGAGACATGCTGAACATTGACATTGAATCTGTAGTCAACAAAATATTCAGCCACTTTTCAGTCTCAGCAAAGCGCACAGAGGAATTAAAAGCAGTGTTCGCCTTTGTGGAGGAAGACTATCATGCTGTACGGCGACATGTACCAACAAGGTGGTTAAGTCTGTGGCCTGCTGTCCAGAGGCTACATAACAGCTGGGCAGCTATCAAGAGCTACTTCTTGTCGCTGGGAGAGAGTGAGTGCCCAAAAGTACTGTGGAAGCTCTTAAAATCAGATCAGGATGGTGAGGGGCATCCCATTGAGCTGCAGGCCTACCTGGCTTTCCTCAACAACATACTCAAGGTGTTCCATGACGTTGTGCTGCTGTTGGAGGGACAGGATGGGACCATCTGTGAGCTCTATGACATCATGCAGACCCTCAAGACCAAGCTCAATCAGCGACAGATCGATTCCTTCTTTGGAATGGAGACCAGTGCGATTGTCCAACAGTTTCCGGACCAAAAGGCAGCATCAATCAAAGAGGATATGTCCAACTTCTACCAGACAGCACTCAACTACCTGGAAAAATGGTATGACTTCAACGACACCAACTATCAGAAGAAAGTTGCCTGCTTGTCACTGAAGAACAGCTTTACATTCACCCAGCTCAGTGATGCCGTGGAGGCCCTACATATAGGGGGGAAACTGGACATGGACGAACTCTACGAGGAGTACTGTGTGACTCTGCCACGCCAGCCGGAAATTGTGCAGAGAAGAGCTCCTGTTGTGGAGAAGTGGTCGACCTTTCTCAAAAGCACGAAGACACCAAACCTGACTGCAGTTGCCTCCTTTGTCTTCAGCATCCCAATAACCAACGCATCTGTAGAGAGAGTGTTTTCCCTGATGACTGCAGCCTGGACCGACCAGAGGAACCGTTGCTCTGTGGAGCTCATCAAGAGTGAAATTCAAGTCAAGACCAACTTTGAATACAGTTGTAAGGAATTCTACAGTTATGCACTTAAGCAGAAAGCCTTATTAGAAGCTGCAAGCTCAAGCAAGAAGTATAAAGCCAAGAAGATCATCTAAGGTAAGATAAACATTGTCTATATAAATTTAGAATATTGTGAGCACTGAGCCAGTGTGGTGCTAGATTTTAAAACAATGCTCTATTCTTGTGTTTTGCTGGCAGGTGCTTTCCGTGGTGCTGAGAGTGCATCGTCTGTGTGGGCCTGCAGTTGTTGCTGTGATGTAGAGAACTGAAAACAAAATTCAGCCAGGTGCTCTCCTTGGTGCTGGAATAGCATTAATTGTGTATTTTTCTATGATTAACTAAACATATTTCATTAAAGTGTTTGCTCTAGTTAAATATACTCAAGCACATACAGTATTCAAGTAGAACATTTATTTTGTGTAGTTTATCTCTATGTGATTCTGAGCTGAGTGAGTTTAGTTATGTTCAGATAATCAGCCTATGTGCTCCATGTTCTACTTGAATACTGTATGTGCTTCAGTTTATTTTTTTCTAGAGCAAACACTTTATTGAAAAATGAAAACATATTATTTTATTTAAGTTTGTGTTACCTCCTGACCAGTATTGATTTGCACTTCAGGTTTTATTTATTATTTTATGTAGTGCCTATACCAATTTGTGCGTTTTTGTAGCATTACTTGGTCCAGTAACTGCAGAGCATTTTCAAATGCATTTATTTTGTGTAGTTTATCTCTATGTGATTCTGAACTGATTAAGTTTTGTTATGTTCAGATAATCAGCCTATGTGCTCCATGTATCCAGTGTATGTTCTACTTGAATGTATGTACTTCAGTTAATGGTTTCACTAGAGCAAACACTTAAATGTGGTTGTGTTGTTGTTGCTCTCTGTTGTTGGAGAAAAGGCACATTAAAGGACAATATTTGAAAGAACAATTGTAGCCTTGTCTTTCTGTTTGATTGTACAGAGTCAGGAGTGTTAACTTGAGGGGCACTGTGAAACAGCATGAAAACTCCATTGGGAAAGTTGCATTTAAATACATTTGTTACTTTTTTGTTTGCAGGCTGTTATGTGCTGCTGAATCAACCAAATGGCAAATCATAGTAACGTTATAGCAAAGGGGAAAAATAGAAATGTTTATTTAAATTTAATTTTATTTTAGACTGCCTCGATGCATTGATATCTCACATTGTCCCACATTGTCCCACACAAACGTTGTCTTTGTCCCACATCTGGTGAATTGGGATCTGGTCACCTTAATAGTGGGTGAAGTAGGCAATTCATGGTATACCATAAAGGTCGATGGTACCCGGGATCCGACGGGCTGCGAAAACATATCAATTGTAATTCGATATGTCTCTGAAGAAAACCAAGCTACAGAGCGCCTTCTTACTATAGCAACTGCAGAGCTAACAAAAACTGTCCTGAAAACCTCCAAGATCTTAAGCCAAGTGTATGACGGAGCCTCACTCATGTCTGGAAGTCGTGGTGGAGTCCAAAAACTCTTACAAGAAAAACTAGAACCAGAAATACCATATGTGCACTGTTTTAACCCTTGTGTTCTCTTCGGGTCATTGTGACCCATCAGTCATTGGGACCCCCCACGTGTTGTGACAACTTTACCTCATTCAAAAATAAAGTGAAGCATTTTCTTTTAACCGTCAGGCTGTCTCACACCCCCCACAGCGCAAATGTTAAAAGAAAATGCTTTTTATTTGTTTTTGTATTGGGTAAAATTGTCAAAGCAGAATGATGGGTCGTTGTGAACCTTCGGGTCATTGTGACCGAAGGCAGCACAAGGGTTAACCACCAGCTACATTTAGTTGTAGTACATGCAATGTCATCAGAGGAATCAATCAAGGATTTTTTTGCGTGTGTAATGCTCTCTATAAATTCGGTAAAAAACCCACAATCGCTGTTCAATATCAGGGTGTGCGACTAAAGCGCTTGCTTGATCAGCGCTGGACAGGCCATCTTGCCACCGTTTCAGTCATTCTTTCGTCATTAGAAGAAATTATTTCACTACTGACGGAGTTAGAAACTGCATGGCCCCATGGAGCAGAGGTTAGGATGGAGGCAGTCGGGCTTTTGAGGAAGGTGACCAAGCCAAGCTTCGTATTTATTGCACACTTTATGCACTTGTATTACTGGACCCGCCAAATAAGCTTCTACAGGGAGAAGACACAGACCTGCTTACAGGAATAGGCCTAGTGTGTCTAGTGCAATCGAGTGCATTCGCAAACTACGATGTGAGGAGACGTTCACCGACTTGTGGAACACTACCACTGCCTGCTGCCAACACAACAGTGACAACGTACCACCTAAACGAAGACGAACATTAAATAAGAAGATGGATCAATATGTGGTTGAAGAGACCGTCAGACAGGGGGACAAAAACGACAAATTGGAACTGAAGAGGCTGTTCTTTAATACACTCGATGTAGTGTTATGCGAAATGGAAGTACGCTTCAGTGAGCGTAACACGCAGTTGGCTACTGCACTTGCAGCGCTGGATCCAGAGAGCAATACCTTTCTTGATACAGATGCTATCAAGCACATCATGGAGTTGACACATTCAAATATCGTTGGAGCTGAATACGCAGTCGCAAAACAGTTCTTGGTCACACAAATGAATAAGGACACACAAGGAGAGAAATGGACAATTACACGTATCCTCAAAACACAACACAGAACATTGAAGGCCATGCCAAGCGTACTGACTGCTTTCAAACTCGCGGTAACTTTTGGTTCCTCCACTGCCATGTGCGAGAACTCGTTCTCGACTCTTAAAAACATTTTCACAGATCATAGACGTGCTATGTACGCAAAGCCCAGTTGGTACAGCTGGCATTTGAAAGGGATCTCACTCGCAAGTGCACAAATGAGTGGAAAGACACTATTTTGAAGAGGTTCCATTCGGACAGTCGTCGCCTTCCACTCTACTAACGAGTCCAGATTTGGTTGATTTAGCTTTTTTTAAATCGTATATTGTCTCTTTTGTGTAAATGTTGCACTGAAAAAATATTTGATTTGATATGCCCAGTGTTGGTATGTGCTTGGCTATGATTTGCATGTAAATCTTTGATGAGAGATACTTAATACGGTAAAATCGAAATGAAATGAAAATTCAAAAAATGACTAAATGTAAATGTCACGAACATGTTTTCAGAAAACCTTAAAAAAAAGAGAAAGGTTGTCCTGACTCAATTATTCCCATCTCCTTATTCCTTTAATACTGGCATTGGCTATATACATTAAATATAAAAATGGATACACTTTCCTGCAGAATATGCAGGTCTGCTGTTATTTTGACTCTCATACATGCTTTGTAAATGCGTGCCCCCCTTGAGAAAAAAAATGCCCACCCATTGAATTCGTTCTGGAGCCGACTCTGGCTACTTTATAGAACAGGCTAAGGCCGTTCTATATATCCTGCTAATCGGTTGCAGCAGAGAACAGGTCACAAATTGCTCACAGTAGGCCGACTGAGGTTTGCGCTCAGACAGACTCTATTTGCTCAGTGCGGAATTTTTTGGGGGGGGAACATTGGTCCTGATGGAGTCCGCCACAATCTTCCTTGCTCGCCTCAGGGTCCTTGAGGTGTGCAGGTCCTTGAGAGATGGCAGATTGCAAGCGATCACCTTCTCGGTTCCCATTTGAGGTCCTGAGAGAGGATAGTGCCCAGGAAGCGGAAGGACTACAGTGTTAACCACAGATTCGAAAGCAATTTGCGGCGGAGGGGAGCGTTACACAGAACTTGTGAACAGAAAACATATATATAAATGTATTAGCTATGTTGGATGCTGTCATCCTCTCCTACTCTTTCTTCAATGTCTAACGAATCTATCTCTTGACCCATCCCATCATTGACAGAGGGAGCTGCGCAATTCTATATTATCGATATTATATACTATCTGGGCCGGAGTGGGACCCATTTTCAGCCTGGCAGTGTAATGGCGAAAGCCAGCGGATCCCCTACCAGGGGCCGAGCCATTTGTCGAAAAATCGGGGCTTAACACGAACCTAGGAACTAGACAAGGTTTTGAGGCGAGGTGAAATCCGAACTTCACATGAATGCTTGCGCGCATAGCGCATTTTTTTGAATTAATTTCAGTGCAAAATAGTTTTTGGAGCTTTCTTTAGGCTAATATAAACATTTCGTTGGACTCATATTGTAATATTCTCCGGAAATTATAACCCAAATTTGATTTGGACCTGAAAGATTCAGGGCTTTTGAGAAAACATATTTTTCCCACCCTTGCAGGATTTATGAAGTGACAGATTTTTCTTTTTTACCTGCCTTTTTCAGTTCCTCCTGGCATCTTTTCCCCATCCATTTGACTATTTTCGCATCAGTTTAAATCTTGCTAATTCCACAACAAAAAATTATTGTTTGGGGTTGTCTTAGTGGCAACAACCTTACACGCACTTGTGTTTAAGAAAGAGAGGGCGACAACTGAAAACGCCACTTTTTAATGCACGGTCTGATCATGCGCTTATTTAGATTAAAACCTATCTTAGCTTACTTATCAGTCAGTCACACAGTAACTTAACACATTGTTTTATTCAGTGTGTGAAAGAGAAAGCAGGTGATCTGCTGGACCAATTTATGAGCGGGCAGAGCGGCCCACCGTGAATTCTCCCGAAGGAACGAACGCACTTCGGCCCAAAATCAGATTTTTTTGGGGGGGGCGTGAGAAATTGGTTGTGTGGCGTGAGTGCGTGTGAAAACATACAAAAGCGTGTGTCACACGGCGAAACCGTGAGAGTTGGCAGCTCTGCCAAAAGAACGATGGGGAAGCCACTTGTCTAGCAGATTAAGACATGTTCATAGGTACCTAGCGAAAAGTAGCCTCAACTTTCCTAGACTTAGCTACGATACTAATGCTGAAGGGTCGCTGATATCGCATAGCGCCGTTGCTAACGTGTATGGCAAGCCGTTTTATCATTTAATCAATGAATTCTTGATATCCAAAATTCGAATTGTTGATATCAACAATTGCATTTTGGATATCAAGAATTCAAATTTTGGATATCAACAATTGCATTTTGGATATCAAGAATTAGCATTTTTGATATCAACAATTGAATTTTGGATATCCACAATTCGCATTTTGGATATCAACAATTGCATTTTAGATATCAAGAATTCGCATTTTGGATATCAAGAATGGAATTCTGGATATCAACAATTCGAATTCTTGATATCAAGAATTGAATTCTGGATATCAACAATGTATGCTAATGACTATCATGTGGGCAGGAGTAGGCCGGCTACGTAAATTATGTTTGCACAGGCGTAACATTTTCTACGCTAAGAGCGTTGCCCACTGCGGCCATTGTAGACTTTGCAATCCATTGGAGTTCGGTTTAGTTCAACATTGATTTTGAAAATGGATTAAGTTGGATGTTTTGAGACCCCCAAAAACGTAATAATTTTCCTAACCTTTATGAATGTAGGCTATTGTACGTGTAACATAGTTATCTGGGTTCAGCAGACATATACCACAACAACCCGTCTGCTACGAGCAGAATAAACCCAACAGAATCCCAACTCTTGCGTAGTGGACGCAACGTTTTTTTAAACTCCCCCACTCCCCTACCCATTGGTTAACAGCTTCAATTTACGCAAATGTATGCTAGTTTGATATCCAGAATTGCATTTTGGATATCAAGAATTCGAATTGTTGATATCCAGAATTGAATTGTTGATATCAAGAATTCCAATTTTGAATATCAAGAATTGCATTTTGGATATCAAGAATTCGAATTGTTGATATCCAGAATTGAATTGTTGATATCAAGAATTCCAATTGTTGATATCAAGAATTGCATTTTGGATATCAAGAATTCCTATTTTTGATATCAAGAATTGCATTTTGGATATCAACAATTAAATTTTTGATATCAAAAATAATTTCGGATATCAATAATTAATTCTTGATATCAAGAATTCCAATTGTTGATATCCAAAATGCCTACTCCTGCCCACATGATAGTCATTAGCATACATTGTTGATATCCAGAATTCAATTCTTGATATCAAGAATTCGAATTGTTGATATCCAGAATTCCATTCTTGATATCCAAAATGCGAATTCTTGATATCCAAAATGCAATTGTTGATATCCAAAATGCGAATTGTTGATATCCAAAATGCAATTGTTGATATCAAAAATGCGAATTCTTGATATCCAAAATGCAATTGTTGATATCCAAAATTCGAATTCTTGATATCCAAAATGCAATTGTTGATATCAACAATTCGAATTTTGGATATCAACAATTCATTGATTAAATGATAAAACGGCTTGCCATAAACGTGTGATGTTGTGACTGTGTGTGTATTTGAGAGACACGTGAATGACAGAGTGACGGAGGGAGAGCAGGGAAAGGGAATTTTGCTGAACGAATACGCTGCGTGTTTTATATAGCGTTAAAAAAATATATCTAACGAAACGCAATATCTGGCGGCCGGTGTTGATTCTGTGGCGCACCGCCACAAATTAGTCTATGTGTGGGAAACACTGGACTACATTGTGTTGACTGGGGAGTCGCACAGGGTGATGGGGGTGAGTGGGGCTGTGTTCTACCTGAAGTCCACAACCATCTCCACTGTCTTGAGAGCATTGATCTCTAAGCAGTAGCGGCTGGTGATTTTTTTTTGCGCAGTTGGGCGGCGCGGGGTTGGTCGTTACACAGAACTTTTTTTTTACATTAAATATATATGTATTAGCTATGTTGGATGCTGTCGTCCTCTCCTACTATTTCTTCAATGCCTAACGAATCTATCTCTTGACCCTGTATGTATGTTTGAGCAGCACTGGTTGAAGCCTGAAAATATTGTAAACAATGTTTGCATATATGCAGGTAGCAACGCTAGTGCTAAATAACTATTTTGCTTGTAGGCTAGTAGGGCTCATGAGACAGCTCACCAAAAGAACGATGGGGAAGCCACTTGTCTAGCAGATTAAGACATGTCCGTAGGTACCTAGCGAAAAGTAGCCACAACTTTCCTAGACTTAGCTACGATACTAATGCTGAAGGGTCGCTGATATCGCATAGCGTCGTTGCTAACGTGTGATGTTGTGACTGTGTGTGTAACACTGAATTACTCACTGAACAACCAGCTAACCAGCTCCGGTTACTTAGCATACAGGTTTGAGGAGAAGCTACGGGTGTACGTCCCGTAGGCCTACAGCCCATCATCCTTTGCTAGCTATGTTGCTCTCGTAGATACGTAGATAATTATATGGGATGTGGGGGAATGATAAGGGGAGTGAAGGTCTCTGATTCGACGAATCAGATGTCAATATAAGTAAGAAACAATGTCATTGGCCAGGGGCGCACGAGTGTGCGCCCCGGCATCGCCCCTTTTTTCCGCCAATGAGAAGCCGTTCTTCTCAAATGTATGAAAAAAGAATGAAAGCTCCCATTGACTTCCATTTGGCCGGTGCCCCTCCAGGGGGGAGTGGCTTATCTCAGTGATAACGAATGGCAATATATTATATTCGGTCACATTTAAGTGGTTGTTGACAGGGACTTACGGTCTCCCACACACATTTAACGCATTAACACAGTACATTTCTTATTTAAATAGTTTGGTATATCATATTTTTGAACGTTTTTTTTATTTATTTTTTACGAAAAATTCTAGGAGGGGCGGCCACTGTCTCTAAGTTGTTCTGGCTACACCAGGTCACCAGGTTGTCAGCTTCCCACCTGTAGTCAGACTCATTCCCACCAGAGATGAGCCCAATGAGGGTGGTGTGGTCCCCAAACTTAAGGAGTTTGACGGACTGATGACTGGAGGTGCAGCTGTTGGTGTACAGAGAGAAGAGTAGAGGGGAAAGGATGCAGCCCTGTTGGCTCTCTAGGCAAACTGCAGGGGGTCCAGGAGAGGGTCCGTGATGGCTTTGAGGTGTGTTAACACGAGGCACTTAAAATACTTCATTACCATATAGGTCAGGGCGACGGGTCTATAGTCATTAACTCCTCTTGGCCTTGGCTTTTTGGGCACAGTGATGATGGTGGAGGACTTGAGACTGACAGGCCGGCACACGGCATGTCTCCAGGGAGGCGTTGAAGATGCTGGTGAACACCGGAGACAGCTGGTCAGCACAATGCTTGAGGGTGGCAGGAGAGACAGAGTCTGTCAGCTGCTTTGCGGGGGTTCTGCCTCTTGAGGAGTCTGTTAACTTCTCTTTCCTGAATGGAAAGTTGTCTATATGGTGATGGGGGGGGGCTCTAGTGTGGGAAGTTGTTGTCCATGACAATCCAATGTCTTTCAAATCGACAGTAGAACTCGTTCACGTTGTTGGCCAGGCGAGTCGTCAACGGTGTGGGGGGCTCTGGGCTTGTAGTTGGTGATCTGCCTGAGCCCTTTCCAGACAGACGCAGAGTTGTTAGCAGATAATTGGTATTTTAGTCTCTCTGAGTACAGTCGTTTAGCCTCTCTCACTGCCTTGCTAAACCTGTTCTTCGACTCCTGAATCTGTCTCTATCCCCACTCCTAAACGCTTCCTCCTTGCATAGCCGCGGGGACATATTTTAGCTGGGGGGGGCTTAATGTTGCGGTGCGGCAGGGAGGGATTGGGAGTAAAAAATAGGCCCTGGTACGGTGTTCATTTTAGGACATCCTCAGATCTCAGACTCAAACGAAAAGGCATCAAGTCTCAGACCAAAAGTTGTCAGACTCAGGCGAAACGGCATCAGTCTCAGACAAAACAGTGTCAAACCAAACAACGTCAAACGAAACGGCATCAGAAAAAAAGTTGTCAGAGCTAGATTGTAGCCGATGTGTATCGGTGAAACTCACTCCTCAGGTATGTAATGAGCCACCCGCGTCTGTGAAGAGCTAGATTTTCTTTGGCGTAGTTGGTAGTGATGGCGCTTGGGAAGCCAGAGATGGTGAGTTCGACTAGCGCTCCCGATGGAGCGATCTCCTAGTTGGTGGGAGTGAACAGTGCCAGGTCCTCTGACGGAACTTGCAAGATCACGGTCGTTACATACCCGTTACACTAAATGACGGGAGCTGTTGACTAGCTTTCTGAATTAGCTAAAGTAGATATCAGCTTTTACAGTGAATATAATGGTGTTGTTTCTGTTAACTGATAGGCTACAACAAGCAAACTATTTGATATAATACAAATTGTTGTTTTCTGCAAACTAGCTCACTTGTGTAAAGTAATCCCATGTTGATTCCATGGATACTACAAACTCAGTGTTAGAAAGTGAAGTAGCCTAATGCAATTGACATTTTTAGGAACCTTTCAAATAAATGCCTCCACTTTTCCCTAACCTAACTTCGCTAGCTAGAAAAACATAACAAACTAGCAGAAGGTCTGTGATAGTAGGCTACATATATATATTGTATATATATCACACATAGTTTGCTTGCTGTACCAGTTAACAGAAACAACACCACAGCGGTATTCACTGTAAAAGCTGCTATCTACTTTAGCTAATTCAGAAAGCTACAGTTCCCTCATCTAGCTATGACAACTTTTTTTCGGACAAAGTTTTGTCTGACACTGACAGAGGTTTGTCTGATGCCGTTTGGTTTGACATCATTTGGTTTGACGTTGTTTTGTCTGAGACTTTGCCTTTTTGTTTGAGTCTGACACTTGGGTCTGAGATCTGAGGATGTCCTAAAATGAACACCGTACCCTGGACTTTGATACCCCGTATACAACTGCATGCACATTCTGTGTTTGATGTGATGCTAGTTCGGGAGTTGTAGACTTAAAGGCCAAAAATTATGGCCTTTATTTGAGCGCAAAATCGTTTTTTGAGCTGTATGTAAAATTAAAATAGCCGGTTTTCAATTTGATGTCCTTACAGCAGATTTACAGAGCTTTAGTTTCTGCCTGTATGCAGGAATCTGGTAGTCAGAGTGTCCTGAGCGGGGAGTCAGGTGGCTGAGTGGTTAGGGATTCGAGCTAGTAATCAGAAGGTTACAGGTTCGTTTCCTGGCTGTGAAGAAATGACGTTGTGTTCTTGGGCAAGGCACTTCACCCTATTTGCCTCGGGGAAATGTCCCTGTACTTACTGTAAGTCGCTCTGGATAAGAGCGTCTGCTAAACGACTAAATGTAAATGTAATGTCCTAGTGCTGCTCTGGAGACGGCATGGTAGGCTCTACTGGTGGTAGTGTAGCAGTGATTCAAAGTGTTCCCTTCTCTGGTTGGGCATTTAATGAATTGTCTGTATTTGGGGAGATCATGGGTGAGATTGACTTTGTTAATGTCGCCTAGTACAATAACCAAGGTATCCGGACTCGCTCACACTCAATATCACATCTTCACACCCGCCACTGTAGGTGTAAAAACAAATATCACCGCCTTTCGATTTGCTGGAGTTTAAACCCTGCTAGTTGTAACGCAGTCTGGGATCAGTTCACTCAGCCATGTCTCTGTGAAGCACAAATGGAAGTTGAATGAAAGTTTCAGTTTTTCCACACCAGTTGAAGCTGAAGTCCGTCCAGTTTGTAGCTCAGCGAATGCACATTGGAGAGAAATATCCCCGGTAACGCTGTTTGAACCCAACGAAGTCGCACTGCACCGGCCCGTTTATTTCTCCTACAACGCTTCGCCGCTAGGACAAAGCCGAGAGTGTCTTTGACTCTACTGTCCTCTAATTCTGCTATAGGAAGCAGAAACGTGGGAATTAAATCCGTAGTTGTTTCCCTGATGTTGAGGAGTACGTCACTGGTCAGAGAACTCAGGGAATCTTGGCAGAACACTGAGTTACAAGACAAAACAACACGCACCATTTGCGGCGCCATTTTGAATCAAGAGGTCAACTACTAGTTAGATATCTAGACTGTCTGTATATATAATCTCTCATTTAAATCATCCAATTTTTTGTATTGGATAATTGACAATATAATAAGTACAATGCATCATACAGCAGTAGGTGTTAAGATATAATGAGCTATATAATAGATATGACTCAATTTGTTTTTAGAGTTTCACAGCATGAGTCAGATTCATTACCGACCGACAATTATAAACCTGACCTATGTTTGGCTTTATAATTCTGTACCTTTGCTGCAGAGTTAGATATCCAGTGTCAGTTGAACGCTTTGCTGAAGCCACACACTGTGAGCTGCTGTAACAGAATGGTTTGGAGACTAGGCTACTAAGTATGCAGTTTGTAATGCCTTAATGTGTTTACACAGTGGTGGATTAGAGAAGGCCTGAATACTGGCCCCTGTGGTTCCTGTAAAGGTCCCCGCGGGCCACTTGAGCGATTAGCTACTTTGAATATTCTTCAGTAGGGTGGTCCGCAGGGGGTACCCTCAGAAGGTGGATCAATAAAAGTGCTGGGATGATGAGCTGCCGGTTGAACGTTGTTTTTTGTAGATGTGCAAGTTTTTCCATCCGCATCTCTTTTCTTTACAACAAAGACAGTTAACACTTTGATGCCCCTTCAAGTCCTTCTGGTTTTCCATATCAATGCCCTCTGTCTTAGGTTTATCATTGCAACATGTGCCATGTCCAGACAAGGCAGAACTGGGAGAATTGAGAGGTAGGAGTGATGTTGGGCTTGCTGTTTCTCTAGTTTGGAAGCTCTAGATCACATCACCGCAGTATTATTTTCGTCGGGAAGCACAAACAGTTATTCCAGCCCAGTCAGCAGTTTAATGGAGCACCCATTATTTGTGCTCCGCAGCCCCAGCACACTCCATCTCTACACAACAAGCCAGCTAGCTCACCTGGAATCGCTCATGTTTTGGCCTGCCAAGTTTCCTGAGCTAAGTGTCCTTGGCCTTGTAGCTTCTGGTAGTGATTCCCACAGCAGTGTTTACTCGCCATTGCAGAGCAGGAGGGGAAAAGGTGCAAATATAAAGCCAAGCAGCAGCAGTGAAGCTATTAGTGTTCACCAGCCGCAGTATTATTCATTTTAGTCACTATTGTACTTTAATGTAAAGGCTAGCATAGTCTGAATCATCGGCAACAGCGGTTAGCTGTTAGCTGTTAGCATTAGCCGCTGCTTCTCTGCGGCCTTGCTACTATTAAACCTGTCGGCAGCATCAGTAAGGTGATTAGCAGCCAGACGGAGATGCTGCTGCCTCTTTGTCCTTGATATGATGCCAGCTTTCCTGAGTAATAATGACTGCATAGGCCCTCTCTGTCTGAGGAAGAGAGGAAGGGGGAGGGAGGGAAGGATGAAGCAATGGACTCGGCAGGGAGGAAGGGAGTTCAGAGAACAAAAATGTAAGACTGGAAGAAGGAAACAAGGATGGATGACGGAAGGAAAATGGCAGTGAAAGGAGAGAGTGAGGGAGTGAAGAAAGGAGAAAATGGGAGGGAGTGGGTTCACCTCATCTTGGCCAGCCTCCGTGACATATCCAGCTTGCCTGCCAGAATCTTTATACCAACCTGGATTTCAGGTTGGTATAATGGTCATTACATTTTATTGTACTGCATTGTTTTTTTCTGATACATGCCAATCTCCTTGATTGAATGTGTGGCAACGGTGTGTTGTTCATCAGGCTTGGGAGCTTATTCAAAATGCACCGGGACCAGAGAGGGAGAGAAAGAGAGGCAGAGCAGGCCTTTTGTGTACATTCATTATTGATTATGCAGGGGCTTTGAAACTCCATATTTGCGTGTTTGAAATAAGCATGTGTTGGAGCCGAGATACAGAGAGACAGTCTGTGTACAGGGCCAGAACACCTGGGCCACACTCAGATGGGCCCCAATATGGATTAGTCTAAGGAAACACTTGGATTAATACAGCACACGCACACTAACAGGTGCTGATTAGGCAAACGTTAATGAACAAATTACAGTTATTCTTCTTGTCTCTGTTCATTTTGATATCATTGTTGGACCAGCAGCCGTACCAGCTATAATTAGTGTCCGTGTGTGTGTGTGTGTGTGTGTGTGTGTGTGTGTGTGTGTGTGTGTCTCTCTCTGCACCAGTAGTAAACTGTGTGTTAGGTGTCCCTGTGCCTTACGGGAAAAAGATCAGCATTTCAAGTGTGGGTTGTTCTCCGTGGAGAAGCTAGCTCTAAAGCAGTGGAAGTGTGGGATGTTCTCTATGGACAGGCTAGCTCTACAGCAGTGGAAGTGTGGGATGTTCTCTATGGACAGGCTAGCTCTACAGCAGTGGAAGTGTGGGTTGTTCTCTATGGACAGGCTAGCTCTACAGCACTGAAAATGTAGGATGTTCTCTATGGACAGGCTAGCTCTTCAGCAGTGGAAGTGTGGGATGTTCTCTATGGACAGGCTAGCTCTTCAGCAGTAGGGGAGACACAATTAAAGTTGTTGCAGAGGACTGATTCTACCTTATAAAGGGGTCATTAAGACAGCAGGGCTTCACACTATTGTAGCTTAATGTAGCAATTCACTTACGGTAGTTTTCTCAGCCTGCTCTAATTAATTCCTGCCTTCCTATCAGTCATCTTCCTCCCCCCTTTCTCTTTCTCTCCCTCTCTCTAACTATGTATTTGTCATTCTCCATCTTGTTCTCTAGTACTCCTCCCTCTCTCTATACCTCCCTTCTCCATAAATTTTGCTTCAGTATCAAGGCTTTCAAACCTGTCTCTCTCAGAGTTTTTGTTGTTGTTCTTTTCCCTTCATTCTGTCTATCTTTTACTCTCAATGTCGTTACTATTTAATTTCAAGGCTTCCATCTCTTTCTCTCTCTCTTTTTTATGCTCTCTCTGTCTTTAGGGGAAAGTTGGCATATCACTGTATACAACTTCTAAGTTAGTAGGTGTGTTTCAGAAAATCAGCACTAGGTCATGTACTAGATCTTTGTGTGATGATTAGTGCTAGTGTTTATAGGAGAACTGCAGTGGTTGGCTCCAGTCCACAATGTGGTGGGAGTGTGTGTGTGGGCTTAACAATGTGTACAGCCTTGCTTTAATGTCTAATGAGCCCCCTTATTGGCACATACCCCCGATCCTTCCACACACAAACAAACACACTCAGTCAAAATGTGTTATCTCTAACCCCTAACCCTTCCCTTAACCTTTAAAGGCAGAGTAGGCAATGTTGATGAGAAGCATTTTTTGTCATATTTACTGAAATAAACTTCACATCCTGATAGCAACCAATAAAGCGAATGGTTTGACTGTAACATTTTATCAGTCCAATATCTGTGGGTGTCGCAGGACTGTAATAAACATTGCCAATAATTAAGGTCGGACCTGCACTAATGACTGGACGCCATTCAGACCAAATGCAATGATTAGACGGGCTACTTGTCTTTCTGTCTGTCTACCTCCCTTAAGCAGCCAGCCAGCACGTTCATGTGTTTTGGGGGAGTGGCTTTGAAGGGAGAGAGTGGGATATTCAGATTTGAATTCTTTCAAACTCAGATTGCTAGGTTCGCAAAACGTGCCTATGCTGCCTTTAATTCTGACCCTAACACTAAATCTAACCCTAAAATCCCTAAAACCCCTTGAGAAAAAGCATTTGAAGTTATTAAGGTCCCCACAAGGCCAAGTTTATCATGTTTCATCACTATTCTCGTGAGGACATTTGGTCCCCACAAGGGCAGTGCTGAAACAAAACCACCTGCACACACACTGTACGTACACATACACACGCACACACACGCACGCAATTCACCCCTGCTATATTTATTACTGCCTTCAAGGCCACTCTAATAAGGTAATCAATATATCTGTTGGTGGAGGATAGGGTACCTTACTTCATGCCATCCCACAAGAAGAGAAGACAGGAATGGAGAGGAGAAGCGTCTTGTCCTTTAAACATCCTCTATAACCATACTAGCTGTTATGGACATAGTTTGTCCTTTGTTGTGTCCTGTGTGCATGTGTCTCCCTTCTCTTGTGTCTTTGTAATTCTACCACCATTGTTCTGCACATCTCTCATTATTATCCCGATTTCAGCCTTTTCGTCAGTCACTGAGCTGTTTCAAAATTTGCCTCTGTCTGTTGTCCGTCAGTCATATTTTCATCATGGTTAATTTCCAGGAGAAAAGTTGAATAGGTGAGGGCTGCCCATGGGTATACACACTGTACATAGGTAACTTTTGTCTGGACATGCCAATTCTTGTATTGGTTAGTTTAATTTAGTAGTTAAATTAGGTTGCAGTTTAGGTTTGGGACTGCTTCTGTTTGTTTCTTTCTTTTGGCACCATTCTTCCCCATTTTCTCCTTAGCCATAATATGTAATAAATACTGATCATTTTCACTTATTGCCTTGCCATCTGTACACACTAGTTCTTCACCACTCATCAGTCTGGTATATTTTGTGTTATGTTACACCAAATCTCCTAGACCACACAGGGTGCAAAATGTGGCATTTTTAAGATTATGGCATTGACAGGAAGTTATATTAAGTCCTGGATGTGAAGTGTGTGTATGGGTTTCTGTATGTGTGTGTGCATAATCCATCTGTGTACTGTATCATTGGTTCGACACCTGCCACTTGAATCAAGTGCTGAGAGTGTAATTAATGATAGGTACAGTAGATAGTGCATGATTGAGAGAAACACACAAACCGACACACACACTCAAACACATACACACTGTCCTGATCCATCGCTTGCTGGTAGTCCATTGTGGAACGTGTATACAGCTCTGGAAAAAATTAAGAGACCACTGCACCTTTCGCTTTCCTTAAAAAAAAAGTTGAGAAGGACAATCATGAGTGATCAACAGAAAATAATTAAGAGCAAGGCCAGGGCTGGGTAAAGGTTGGTGCTGGGTGGAATCTGTTGCGTAGGCTCTTGCATGGTTTGAGACAGGGCTGTGATGGCTCTAGAGGGGCCCTAAGCCTCAGAAATTGAAAATTGATTGTGGGGAGGTGTTGTTCCTGGCACCACGGAGGATGCCCTGTCAGCCCTGCCCACCACACGGGACAGGTGATTAGCATTTACAGTGCTGTCACTGTGTTTCCTGCTCCTCCCACTCCTCTCTCTCTTCACCGCTCCTCTCTATTATTTGCACTCTCGCCTCTTCCATACCTATGTAAATGACTAAATGTACCTCTTTCATTTTTTCTCTCTACCCCACATCATCACCTCTCTCTTTCGCTCTCCCTCGTTCTCTGTAAATGTTTGGTGTTCGGTGGCAGACGATGGAGATGTAACTTAACATGTATTCCATGGCATCCTTTTCTTGACTTGACTTAAATTCAGTATTGATTTTCTCTCTAAACTACTGTGTTTGGTCGGGATGCATTGGTAATTTGAACATAAATCAACATACAATGTCAACACATCCATGTTGACATTTCTTCATTCTGTGCCTGAATTTTTGGTATCCTTTCAATCTTTAATCTTTTGACATAGACATAGATACAGTACATCTAAACAGTCACATTTACATATGTAGATAAATATGAACTGATAGTTTTATATGTTTCTTTCCAATAGGTTTTGTAGAAGCTGATCTGTTTTACAACAGTGTTCCCTGTGTTTTCCCCGGCGAGCACTTGATTGTGTAGATTGATGGCAGTGCTAAGTGGTCTGTCATGTGGATGGTAGCTGTTTTATGTCACGGCAGAGAAGGATTCCGCAAGTCAATGAATCTGAGCAAAATGAAAATAATGTTAGTACAGGTTTGCCTGTCTAGGAACTGTTTCTAATATAACTCTTGTCTTCTCTCTCCTTCTGTTTTTTCCTTTCTTCCTCCTTCCGTACTCTATTCTACTTCCTCTTCCCTATCCTTTCTCCTCATTCTCGATACTTGCTTTTTTTTCTCCTTCCTCTTCCTGCCCATATCTTCTCTTCTGGCCTTCATTCCTGTCCACTCCTCCTCTCTTCTTTCTCACTCTCTCCTCTGCTGTCCTCTCCCACTGCTGTTCTGTCCTTCTCCACTCTCTGCTTCCTCTCTCCTACATTCCTCACAGTACAGGATAGGCGATCTGCCAAGAGTACAGTGGATGAAGAGCCTGACGAAGAGAAAGAGCGAGAAAGAGAGAGGAACTTTACAGGACATTGCTCTTTTTCCTCCCATTTTTTCTTTTCCTTTTAGCTTCCCAGCTCCAGTGTCACAGTCGATGACCTGTTGTAGGGGGCCTGGACTGCAGGGCTGAGTGAAGAAAAGAAAGGAGCAGGCGGAGGAGAAGGAGAGGGTCTTGTTTGCTGAGGGCAGAGCCCCAGCATTTTATGTTGTTCACTCGCAGTTGCTCTTTCTCACAAACGGACCATGTGGTCTTCGCCAAGGAGAAACTGTCTGCCCTCGCGGGATTGGCCCAGCGCCAGCAGCAGTCGCCTTACCAGCCTGAGGGCATCCTTGTGGATACTAACATTATGCTGCTGGGGCTTGTGTGTCGTGCAGGCCCAAAACTACCACCCCACAGTCAACACTCAATATGGGAAGTTGCGGGGGGTGAGGTTCCCCTTGCCCAGTGAGATCCTGGGGCCTGTGGACCAGTACATGGGGGTACCCTATGCTGCCGCCCCAGTCGGGGAGAAGCGCTTCATGCCTCCCGAGCCACCCTCGGCCTGGTCGGGCATCAAAAACGCCACAAGCTTCGCTCCTGTGTGCCCGCAGAACATCCACAATGCGGTACCTGAGATCATGATGCCCATCTGGTTCACCTTCAACCTGGACATAGTGGCAAACTATATCCAGGACCAGAACGAGGATTGCCTCTATCTCAACATATATGTTCCCACTGAGGATGGTGAGTGTGTCGGGTATACGAGACAGACACAACAAACTCTTCTTTTCCTTTCCCTTCTCTGCCTTTGATCGTCTGGATCTCTCCTTCCTTCCTTTCTCTCTTTCTTTCCTTCTTCTCTCTTCTCTTATTGTGTGCAGCATGCTCTGTTGTCTGGCGCATGCTTGTGTGTGTTGTCCCTCCATCTTAGCCTGTCACCCTGGCCTGATCCTCGTCCCCCATCACCTCCCTTCTCCTCCGCCTCCGCCATGACACCGTTAGAGCTGCCTCTTTTGTCTTCTACTCCAAATAATTATAATTATAATTCACAGTTTCCAAACAACAGACTAACCGAAATGACTGAATTTAGAATCTGGCTGAGAACTAAGCCCGGTCAGACACCAGTTAGAGGGGGCCTCCTCCAGTTACACTCCAGCTACACTGTAGCTATACTCCTGACATCCTCTTAATGATGCTCTCCTTGGTCTTGTGGATTATATGGGTGCCCCTCCCTCCCCTCTGTCCTGACCCACCTGGGGTGTGGTAACGTATAGTTACTTAGCTGCATAGCCTGCCTGGTATGATCTCCTGTAGGGTTGGTGAACTACACTGCCTGGTACACCTGAGGCCTGTGGCATCAGTGACCTATGCAAGACCCCTTATTCTCCTCCAAACATCCACATCTAGACCAAATTTTACACAAAGAACATGCTTAAAAACTAAACATCACACTGAACGTTTCAACAAATGCTGCGAATTGATTCAAATCACGCAAAGAGAAATCTTCAATTTGGAGACAGTGACACAGATTCTTGTAATTTCATAAATGTTACATCTCTCGTGGGAGAGCCCAACAGTCTTGAAATGGTAAGTGCTCCAAGTAAACTGCAAACCCTTTATGATATCTCACAATCGTATATAATGGTTTAATCTTTAAAACACAATTCACACCGTACATTGCCTCTGAGGCCTAAAGCTGTGTGGTGGTAAGGGGTCTTATATTGGAATGCATGTGAATATGGGCTTTCTGTGTCCCAGGATGCAGTAAATTCATTCCACCATTATGGAATATTTCTGCAGAATCCCCCCTCCCCACCCCCACCCTGAAGTTACTATATCAATAGGCCCCCCTTTTGTTCTTGATGTTGATGACTCTGCGAAGAAGGGATGCAGGGAGGGAGAGGAAGAGAGGGTGGGATGGAGGGAGGAAGGGATTTTGGCTCAGTATGAGCTGTTTGCATGTCACCTGCGGTCTTTTCCGGAGTCTTCTGTTATTTTGTAGTTTTTTTATTCATTTTACAGTCAAAAGAATATCCAAGGAATGTGCCAGGAAACCCAACAAGAAAATGTGTAGAAAAGGAGGTATGTAAGAAACACTGAGTGAAAGAGAGTGAAAGAGAGAAAGGAGAGAGAGACAGAGCGACGGATGGATGGATCTACCCGTCTCCACCCATCAACCATGGAATCACAGAGCTAATTGGCATGAATGTGGGACCTACAACTCCAATTAACCCACAACATGACTCAGTGAGTGTGTGAGTGAGTGTGTGTGTGAGTGTGTGTGTGTGTGTGTGTGTGTGTGTGTGTGTGTGTGTGTGTGTGTGTGTGTGTGTGTGTGTGTGTGTGGTGTGTGTGTGTGTGTGTGTGTGTGTGTGTGTGTGTGTGTGTGTGTGTGTGTGTGTGTGTGTGTGTGTGTGGTGTGTGTGTGTGTGTGTGTGTGTGTGTGTGTGTGTGTGTGTGTGTGTGTGTGTGTGTGTGTGGTGTGTGTGTGTGTGTGTGTGTGTGTGTGTGTGTGTGTGTGTGTGTGAGAGAGCGCGATAGAGGAGAGATTGTGTGTGTGAAGGAGAGAGAGTGTTGTGTGTGGGCAAGATTGTGAATATATTCAAAAACAGAGAATCATTTGTACAAAAAAAGAAAGAAAAAGATTCCCAGAATGATGAATGTTTCTATGTGAAATGATACACATTTTGATTTCATGTTCTGAAAGTGCTGCACTTTCTTGGTTTTTCCATAATCATTGCATCAGGGGATTTGTGTGCCTCTGTAGAATGAAGCAGATGGATGTTTCGGGGGAATAACAGAATGTTGATTGAATTCAAAAGCAAAATTACTATTTCTTTACAGTTACACATAAGTGCTGACTTGTTTCGTAGAGAACTTTAATCATGCCTCAAGACCTTCTGACAGCATTTAACACTTTGCCATATTGGAGATATTTGTCAAGTGCGACAACTGAAAACATTGGAGCCTCTGCTGTTGATTACATTCCCACATAAAAGCAGGGGGAAGTCTTCTGTCTATCTGACGGTTATTATGCACAATGAACAGGATCAGATAACGTAACATGCTTCATTGTGGAGCATATACTGTCTGCCAATGCAGTGCATACACAGTACATGTTCCAGAAGATACAGTCCTACATTACAAAAGTCCTACATTTTTATCTGACGAAAAAAGTCATTTTGGAATATGCCCAGTGGCATTTGTTTTATTCTTAGCTGGGAATTGATGACTAACCTGAAGATACTCGGGAGTGATGTTCAGAACATCTAATTCTATAGTAAACACACAACTCAAAAAAGGTGAACACACCTAGTAGCCTGTGAACTCTATTTCGATTTTGCATGAAAGACCCACTCACTCTGATACAAGCCTACACAAACCCACCCTTATACATACAAGCACACACAAACACCCCACTCTTCTTTGGGTAAACCAATTTAGTCAGAAACAGACTGCCCCCCCCCAGGCATTTTCTGCTTCTGAATTAGTCTCAGTTGTAGAGAACCCAGACAGAAATATCTCCTTAATATTCCGCTCTGCTTTGAACATTTTCAATTATCTTGCTTATGTTTGCTGATGAGGGAGGGGGTTATCATGTGTTTCCTGTGTTGGGTTGGTAACACATTTTTGTGCATAGGCAGCTGGCGCTTGGTTGCCTTCGAGTCTCACACACAAAGACGTCATTTTCTAGCTCATTGGAAAGTACCCAATTTGTCTGTTTATGTGTAAAATAGAAGCTTATTTTCATATTAACTACTTGGTTTTAATACCATTGGCCTCTGTGAATGTGGCTGGTAAGGTATTTTGTGCAGCAAAAATAATCAAAACATTGCAAGCTTCCGATAATTTCATTTAGGATATATATAAAACTGTAATAAACCAAAGCCAAAGTAATGTCTGTTTTTTAAGTAGTTACATTTTGTCCTTCACAAGGACCGATAAGGATTTACTTGTTTTTTATGAAAATACATGGTTGATTTGTCTATAATTTACTTCATTGTTTGTATCCAACACACTGCAAAAATCCCTTGAAGGAATGAAGAACACAGTGGAGCAGAGTCACACACACACAGAAACAAACACATTTGATTAGCGTTTTACACTGTAGAATGTTCCAGAAAACAGGGATCAAGCTCAAGCCAAGACTGTGATTAGCTCCTAAAAATCAGCCAAGCAATCATTTCGTAATGATTGTTGCCAAGCAACGCTAAGCAGTCATGATAGGAGCCCTTTAGAAATAAGTCTCTGACCTCCAACACAATCTCCCTATGACTGGTCAGTTTGCAATCTGTAGGAGGTGTAGTACTGTAGAAGAATCCAGGGTCCACTATGTCTGCTCGTATTGGCTGGAGAACACACATGCGCGCACACACACATATGCATCCAGACCCAGACACACATCACACTTCAGACCATAGTCCATAGAGCTTGTCAAAAGATCAAAGATGGGCGTGATCGCTCTGATATTTCCATACATCCCTAGACAATTTCGACTGCCCAACCTTTGCCTGCAATGGTACACCGCCAACATACACCGGCCCGCAGCAGTGAGCCGGCCTTCTTGCTGCAGTATTGTTTGAAAGTCTGGATAACAGTCACATAAACTACCCGCTAACTTACTGAATAGCATTGTCCAAATCAACTTCTGATGCGGTTCTCATGAGATTGTTAAAAGTGTGATAGCCCTTTTCACGCTTGAAAGGCCTGTTTGAAGCATTCAAGGTTGAGATCTGCAGTGTAAGGACATGCAGGCACAAAAATACATAGACAGACAGACAGGCAGGAGAGAGGTAGACAGACAGGCATTCAGAGTGGCAGAGTACAAACAGGCTGAGGCCATGACAGATTGGCATGCAGCAAGAACAGCAGTAGGCCAGGCTGGAGTAGTGTGTACTCACTCTGAACGGTAGCCAGATTGCTGTTGTTTCTGATCTTGTTAAGAAGGAATACAGGACTGAGGGAAAAAGAGAGAAAAAGAGGGAGACTTTCCTCATCAGCCAGTTGGTGTGTTGAGAAGAATAATCTGTGTTGGGAAAGTTCACTTGTTCAGTTCATAGTTCACAAATTTTAAAATGCACTAGTTCAGTTCATAGTTCATATTTCAAAATTGTGAACTAAGTTCACAGCTCCAAAAACTAGTTCAGTTCTTTTTTTCAATATGTTGCGAGCTATAATTTTTCGGAATTATTTCCACAGCCCATATAGAACCACGGACAGCAATAATTTGTATTAGTTTAACGCTGAAACTATGTGTCCGATGTCATCTTCATATCCAATTTTCAACCAGGATTTACATTCGCGTTGAAGGGATAGCCTTCCCCGATTTGTTCTATATGTCTGCAATACTGCTCTCGGCCTCTACGCAACTTCGGCGCTCTCACACTTGCCAGGCAAAGACAGTTGAAAGCACACGCAGCGATTGACTGTTTGGGCAACCCTGGATACAGGACTGTTAACGGCGTGTTTTTCGCCTGGAAGTCTCTAGAAGTCTGGCACCTTATTGAACGGAATTAAAAAACTTGAACGCTGCTGTGGGGGTCTCTCCTCTCCTATCCTCTCTCCTGTCTTCACCTCTCCTCTCTCCTCCCTTCTTTCCTTTCCCCTCTGTCCAGTCATCACCTCACTCTTCTTCTCTCCTCTCTTTTCTCTTCGCTCCTCTCCTTTCTCCTTCCTACCTTCCTCTACTCTCCTTTCTTCTGTACTCCTTCCTCTTCTATTGTACTCTCTCATCTCAGACCTCAGCCAGACCAGGAGATTACCCTCCCGAGCTGACGCACTGCCCTCCTGACCCTGCTAAAACTGCCGGTCCTGATCCTGGTTATTCCCTGTCTGTGCTACTGTAGGCACATCCTTGCACAGCCAGATAATCCCATTGGACAGAGTGCTCTAGTCCGCTAGATGCGGAGAAGGGGTGTGAGTAGGGTGGCAGGGGGTGATGCCCAACTGAAAGTGAAGGAAGCTTCATGGCCTCACAAAAAGAGGCATGAAAATGAGAAAGCTTGCTTTTGTGAAAGGGAATAGACAGGACAGACAGACAGACAGCCTGGCAAAGGAAAAGTGATCATTTGATGATGGACGTTTCTCAGAAACTGTCTCCTTCTCAAACAGATAGCAATTCAGCCATTTAGCCACCCCGCCAGTTTCTGAGCCCACTCATCAAGGCAGCCAGTCAGTCAGCCACCAATTTAGCCAGCCTGTCAGCAAACCAGTCAGCCAGCGCCAGCTCAAGCTGCATTCACAACAACTTGAGATGCAAGACGCAGCTTAGCCAGGAAGTTCCCTTTCAGAGGGGCCCCCCTGCAGCTCCGCTGGCTTGCTACTGCAGCCGGCCCCAGGCTCACTATCTTTACTGGTCCTTTGTTTACTACCATGTCCCAGATAAAAGGAGGAATGGAGCGAGAGAGAGGGAGAGAGAGAGATAGAGGGAAAGAGAAACAGGATTGAGAACGAGAGAGGGAATTAGAGTGAGAGCAAGAAAGAGAGAAAATAAGAAGAGACGTTAAGAGAAGCTCTCTAAGCTAATGCCTGCTGGGTTTCAGCAAGTTCACAAATAATTCCGAAAGTGATAGATGTCCTTGCACAGAAAGACACAGCACTCACCTTTCTGTGTTTGAAATGTCGGTGATAGAATGTCTCTCGTGGTTCCATCGGAGCTGTGATGATGTTTCTCGGGAGGATGGCGTGGGTGGTGTCTCCACACAGGAGGAGAAAGCCTCCATACCCTGGAGCCTCTACAGGCCTCCTGTTCAACCTTCCCCCCCCCCTCCACCGTGCTCGTCTCTGACAAACACCTTGGTAGGATTTTATTTGGGTGTTATTTCGGAGGGGCAGCTGAGACACAGTGGGAGTTTTGGCTGTCCTTTGCAACAGGATTACAGCCTCCTTAACCTTTTGCATTCTCCATCACTCTCTCCAATGTGTCTTTCTCAAGCTGTTCTCTCACCTCTACCGGGAGGGAGACAGGGACTGGACGAGCAAAAAAGAGAGTGAAAGAGAGACAGGCAGACAGCACAAAAAGAGACAGCAAAATACAGGCACATAGTCAGACACGCTGCAAGAAGAGACAACCCCAAAAAACGTGTTCTCCTAGGGGTTGGAGAGTCAGTGTAACAGCTCTAAATTGTCAAGAAGGCAACATTTCACATTAAACTGAGTCCCTCTCCACACTGTGACCTTTCTGCTATCTACCTCCGAGGCCCAACTATTGTTAGTGAACCTTTCCCCCTGTAAAGGCAGAGCAGTTAACATTCAGAGTGCTCTGGCGGTGTGTGTGTGTTGTATTGAGTGAATTGTAGATTTTGTCACCAGTCCCCAGAGCTTCAGAGCAGAGCTTGTGTGTGTGTGTGTGTGCATGTATGCGTGTGTGTGTGTGTGTGTGTGTGCATGTATGCGCATGTGTATGTCTGTGACAGCCTGAGAGAGAGAAGGGTGCATGGTAGGGAAAGAAAAAGAGGGGATGGGAAGGGGAACCAGGTTACATGTATTGTTAGCATTAACTGTAGCTAATTACCAGCATAGAAGGACCTTGATTCGAATTCAGCTCTTAAACATCCACACACAAAGTGTGAAGGCTTTTTTTTAAACAGCCTGAACCGCATTGTTTTTAATCCTTTATACAACAAATAAGCTCATCAAATATGTCACCTTTCATACTGATTTGATAAATTAGGCTGTTTGCAAGTCATCCTGTTGGGCTAAATGAGTAATAGCTCTTGTATGTGTACAGGATTCAAAGCACTTTGCAACAGACCACTCTTTGTTATCTCTCTAAGCATCAGGAAGGCAGCGTTTATTTCAGAGATTTCTTGCTCACACTTTCCTTGTAAACCCTCAACATCAATACAATGTCATATTGCATTTATATAGACGTGTGTGTGTTGTGTGTGAGTGCCTCGTTTTGTACTTTCCTATAGCTGTTCCCACACCTGAAGCACAACAGAACCACAGGTAGATGTGAAGTGACAGAACGGCCCCCTTCCCACTCTACACATGACCTCCTTTTATACCTGTCTTAAGCGTTATTGCTCACTCAAACAACCAGCTACACACACCGACACATACACCTCACATCACTGTCCTCCTAACAACATCTACAAAGTGTTCCATCGTTTGTACATACTTCGTATTCTAGAATGCAACAAATGGAAACTGTGTTGTATTTTCAAAACCCTGTATTGTATTTAAAGTCCCTCTGAAGCTTTCTGCACTCAGTGACAAATGGGGTGATCACCCTTTATAAGCACTGCTTCACTCAGTGATGTCACTGAATAAAATAGAACTAAATTCCTGGGCGCAGGTGGATAGTATGAATAGATGGAATGAGTTTCATAAGGTTCTACTAGTTTGCTACAGAGCTCAAGCTACATACTACACCTAGTGTTAGTCTAGATGAGTACAGTGCCATATCAAAAGGACCAATGACAGCAGTGTGTGTGTGACTACCTGACTGTGCCTTCATTCTACCTAAATACATGGATAATAGTACAACAGGTATTTTATTAAATCTGTATGACTATTGAATAGGTTCGAATTGTTAATCAAATGTTTTGATTTGCTTTACATACTCATCATAGTTTTTGTTTGTTTATTTTATATTGACAAGTGAATTTTATGAAATGGTTTTATGTTGTCCCTGTTTCTTTTCAATACAAATTGTTTATAACTTTGAATGTTTTTTGTGTATATTTTTTAAGCGATTACCATACCAATGTGAACTGTAACAAACATATGACTATTGCAATTGTACAGCAATTATGGACTTTATGTTTGTACATGTGTGCTGGCTACATTCCTGCATCTGTCCTGACAAACATGCTATTTTGAATTCTGCTGTGCTTCTCTGTGTCTTCCCCTCCCTGCCTCTAGGGGCGCATGCTAAAAAGCAGGGGGAGGATCTGTCGGATAATGACGGCGATGAAGACGAAGGTATTTCCATGGTACCCAGCAATAGTGCATGGTGTTGCTGGCTGTAACAATGGTACATGGTCATGCGTGTCTATCAATTGTGAATGCAACCATCTTAAACGCCAATAAATGAGTGAGTGAGTGAGTGAGTGAGTGAGTGAGTGAGTGTGCGCTTGCGTAGTCTTACTGGTGGACAGGTATAGAGACAGACAGACAGACAGACCAGACAGACAGACAGACAGACAGACAGACAGACAGACAGACAGACAGACAGACAGACAGACAGACAGACAGACAGACAGACAGACAGACAGACAGACAGACAGACAGACAGACAGACAGACAGACAGACAGACAGACAGACAGACAGACAGACAGACAGACAGACAGACAGACAGACAGACCAGACAGACATGTTGGCAGACAGACAGACAGACTGACTGACTGAGTGACTGACTGACTGTATAACTAGCCATTGAAGATGGCAGGAACAGAGGGGGGGAGAGACATGGATTCAGGCAGGTGTGATAGCAGACTGTTCTGTGGTTCCAATAGCAGCTATAGCTGTGAGGAGCTGTGGAGGGGGATTGAACCAGGATGAGGCAGGGAGGGGTGTGTGTGTGCGGAGGGGGGGAGGGGGCTTGGATTGGGGGGTTGGAGAAGACCTACCAGGGTTCAGGGTGTATCACCTCTGAGATTAGAATATGAGATGCTGCTCTCAAAGTCAGAATCAGCTTCATTCGCCAAGTAAGTTTACACAAACAAGGAATTTACTGTGGCAGGAAGGTACTACACGATAAACATATAAAATCTTAAAGTAGTAGATCTTAAAATCTAAATAGTGCAACATATGCAACATTCTAATAATTCTAAACAATGTAAAATATTAAATGTAAACCAAGATATAAAATTATACAAAAATAAGATATGCAATATGAGTGGTGATTTTGTGCAATGTGCAATAAAGTGACAGATGGAGTCCTTAGCCTTGTTGATGAGGCCAGCTGTGGATGGAAAGAAACTGTTCATATGGCGTAAGATTTTGGTCCTGATGGACCGCAGCCTCCTGCCGGAGGTGAGTGGCTGGAACATTATGTGTCCAGGGTGGGAGGGGTCAGCCACAATCTTTCTTGCTCGCTTCAGGGTCCTTGAGGTGTGCAGGTCCTTGAGAGATGGCAGACTGCAGACGATCACCTTCTCAGCTGCACGAATAATAAGCTGCAGTCTGCTCTTGTCCTTGGCAGTGGCAGCAGCGTACCAGATGTTGATGGAGGAGGTGAGGATGGACTCAATGATGGCTGTGTAAAAGTGCACCATCATTGTCTTTGGCAGGTTGAACTTCTTCAGCTGCCGTAGGAAGTACATTCTCTGTTGTGCTTTCTTGGTGAGGGAGCTGATATAAAGTTCCCACTTGAGGTCCTGGAAAATGAGAGTGCCCAGGAAGCGGAAGGACTCCACAGTGTTGACTGGGGAGTCGCACAGGGTGATTGGGCAGAGTGGGGCTGGGTTTTTGATGAAGTCCACAACCATCTCCACTGTCTTGAGAGCATTTAGCTCCAAGTTGTTCCAGCTGCACCAGATCACCAGGTTGTCAGCTTCCCACCTGTAGTCTGACTCATCTCCACCAGAGATGAGCCCAATGAGGGTGGTGTTGTCCGCAAACTTCAGGAGTTTGACGGACTGATGACTGGAGGTGCAGCTGTTGGTGTACAGGGACAAGAGCAGAGGGGAAAAGACGCAGCCCTGAGGGGATCCAGTGCTGATGGTCCAGGAGCACTCCTCTCCACTACAGTAACATCTGAAGACCTCAAATCTAAATCAGACTGTACAGTACAGTACAGAGGCCAGTACCAGTCTCTCTGTCAGGTTTAGAGCCCAGTACCACTCTCTCTGTCTGGGGCTTTAGAGCCCAGTACCACTCTCTTGGCTGTGGGACTAGCCAGATGTTTATAGGCCTGTGGTGCAGACGCCGTTGGTTGCCAGTGGCGACACACTCCAATTGAAGCCTCAAGCTGGCCTTGATCACAGAGAAGGAAGCGTTGCCATGGCAGCGCTTTGACATGCAGGTGTTTTCTCTTTCAAGCTCAGGGATAACTGTTGCATCTCCTGCCAGCAAGCCCTCAGTCTGTGGCCCAAGAGTGTGTGCACGTGCACAGTATGTGAGTGTCTCTGTATTTGTCCATGTATGTTTGTTTGAGAGTTCCGGTGTATATGTGTGTGCCACACCAGTACAATCCTGTGCGCACGCCCCTGTCCATGTATCTAAGCCTGTGGAAAATTGCTGACAAGCGCCGATCCTTTCGGCTGGCATGTCTGTGCACACAAACACACTACCCTGGTCGGAGCAACGTTGTGCCAGACAAGCCTGCCTGAAAATGTGACAAGTCTATTCTCTAGCCAGCGAAACTAATGCTATTTACTGAACATCACCGTTAAAGCACAATGCAGTCTGGGAAGAATCTGTGTGTTTGCTGCCGTAGCGAGTCTAATGCATGTGCGTGAGTTGGCCATCAAATCCCTCAAAATGATCCAGGATATTTCTGTTTTTGTTCTGGGGGAATCTGTTTCCATTGAGGCATGGAGGGTTTGGAATTAAACCACTGTCCTTTGGGAGACCCCCCCAAGTCCCACAGTCCCCCCAAACCCCCCTCCAAACTGGGCAGGGATCACATAGCTGCACCTCTCTGGGGTAAATCCCTGGGATAGTGTTACAAAACCAGCAATGCAAACCCCATTGCAGTAGTTTAATATTATTAACAAAGTGTTTGCAATGTACATACTACCCATGTACTTTAAACACTGGAATTCTTTACGGACGTGTGGACTGGAGACTAAAATACTCCTGAAGACTCTTTCTTTCTCTCTCGTTCTCTCTCTTTCTGGCCCTTACTCTCCCTTTAGATGTCTGCCTTTCTGTCAGTCTGCTCCATCCTGTGGTGTCAGCCTGTCTCTTCTGGCAGTTTGTTCATCCTTTGCTAATTTCCTTCTCTCCTCACTGAACCATATTCAGTCTCTCTCTCTCTCTCTCTCTCTCCGATCTTCTGTCTCAGTCTGTTAGAGTGTTCGGACACACAGAGCCTCTTGCCTCTTGGCGTGATAATCAGTCCTTCCAAGAGACTGAAGGAGCATGCTAATTCTCCTTCTCTCCCCTCTATCTCATCCCTGCTCCCTCTTACTCCTTTTGCCACCCGACTCTCAGCTTTTGGCCCTTACCCTCCCAACCATCCTCTCCCTCCCCATATTTCTCCCCCTACCTCCCTCCTTTCCCCCTGTATCACACTAACTATACCCGTGTCCCTCTCTTGACCCCCTGCCTCCCTTCTCTTCAAATACCTGCTCTCTCTCCCATCTCACTCTCTCTCCTCTCTCTCATCTCTCTCCCGTCTCCCTCTCTCTCCCCACTCTCTCCCCTCTCTTCCCCTCTATGTCCTTCTCTCTCTCCTCTCTCTCGTCTCTCTCCCCTGTCTCCCTCATCTATTCCCTCTCTTTCTCTCTCTCCCCACTTTCCCTCTCTCCCCATCTATTTCTATTGCTCTTCCCTCTCTCCCTCCCATGTCTCCTTATCTCTCCCCTCTCTCGCTCCCCCCCGCCCCCATATCTCTCCCGTCTCCCTCCTGCAAATGTTAGACTGTCTAACTGGGCCAAGATGCTGGGAATTAACCCAGCTACAAATTAGCCTTCCTTTACTGGACTGTTATTGCCCTTTAAAGGGGAGCAGGGGATACATACTGTATACCTGCTTGAGTTAGATAAAGTTAGCTATGGAAATAGACAGTGTGTTTGCGTTTATGCCTGTCTGTTGCTTGAGATGCGAATGCAGGAGCTCATCTCAGTGGAAGTGCCCATTTTCAACTGCATACATAAAACGCAAACACACACCCTGTGCTGTGCCAAAGAGCCTCAGTCCACCTGCTTAGGTACGAGCATTGATCCTGCTCAAGGCTGAGTGGATCCTCCCCACATACACAAACACACACACACTGCATCAGCTTGTCCATCGCTATCTCGACATTGTGTCAGTTGGTTTGAGTGAGGATGGATGTGTATGGAAGCACACAGATATATCAGATGTTTGCAGTCTGTACGTTAATCTCTAGGTTGGGAATGTCTGGGTTTCCTATGTTAGCCTGGTTGCCGTTGTTGAGTCTGTTTTGGTCTGTCCACCATGGCATCGACAGTGTATACAGGTGCTGGTCATATCATTAGAATATTCTCAATTTATAATGCAGATTTCAATTTCCAACAGGACTTGGCACCTGCACACAGTGCCAACCTGGTTTAAGGACCATGGTATCCCTGTTCTTAATTGGCCAGCAAACTCGCCTGACCTTAACCACATTGAAAATCTATGGGGTATTGTGAAGAGGGCGATGCGATTTTTGATTTTCCTTAGTTGTCAGTTATAATCATCAAAATTAAAAGAAAAAAACATTTGAAATTTATCGGTCTGTGTGTAATGAATGAATATAATATACACGTTTAACTTTTTGAATGGAATAAGTTAAATACACTTTTTGATGATATTGTAATTATATGACCAGCACCTGTATTATCTGAATCTTGAAAACAGTAGGTTTAAAGTCACTAAATATTCAAGTCTAAAGAGAAGAACTAAAACGAGATGTTATCATTTAGCCTTGAATGTCATAGAATAGCGCTGTTCTTCATCTACAAAGGTGCGCTACAGAGAACAACAGGCTTGTCATGGTCTCTGAGACTTGCATGTATGTTTTTGTGTGGACCCTTCAGTGTCTCAACAACCTTACCCTACTCGAGTAGAAGGTTAAGCACTGTGTTTGTGTGTGTGTGTTTGTGTACAGTAGGGTTTAGGGGGCATGGTGGTTATTATGTTGGATGACAGCTAAGCAATTGTCTTAAGGAGGACATTTACATGTAGTCATTTTAGCAGACGCGCTTATCCAGAGCGACTTACAGTAAGTACAGGGACATTCTCCCCGAGGCAAGTAGGGCAACGTCATTTGGCACGGCCGGGAATCGAACAAACAACCTTCTGATTAATAGCCCAACTCCCTAACCGCTCAGCTGAGTAAGGACTAATAAGGAGTAATAGTCTTGAGGTCTGCTCTCTGAGAATACTCGCTCGCACTCCTATCCTTCCTTTTTCTACATTTATGTCCTCCCTCTTTCTCTCCCCCCTCTCTCTCGGTCTCTTTGTCTTCCACTCTTCGTTCTCCCCATCCTCCCTCGGTTTCCTGTGTCCTTCTCTGTTTTCTCTCTCTTTAACTTGAGAGCAGACATCAGATCAGTCCAGTGTGATTTCTTCAGTAATAGATTTAATGCACAAACACAGCTAGGGAGGTAAGAGATGGCACCCTTCTGCAAAGGGCACACTTCCCCTTACACCACCAGTAGAGATGTCAAGATTGGTGTAATAGTTGAACAGTGGTTCACTACAGTAGCAAGTTTCTCTCAAATATGCACACATACACAAAATCACACACTCACTTAAACACATGCACAATCTCAAACACAAGCACACAGTACATATTTCGTACATACACAGGGCCTTATGTACTAACGCGTTTGCAGCCATTTCAGGCATATTTGAATCGCAACGTGCAGGTAAAAGAATGGCGAGGTCTATACAAACATACCGCACTAGGTAAAGCACAGACTGCCTGTCGCGGGAAGTGAAAATGGCAAATTGCGCTTGCCATGTCATGCATATGCATTCACGGGAGGGTCAAGGGAACAGTGGGAGTTTCCCATAAAGAGATGGGATAGGAGTCAGTTCAACCAGGAGAGACCTGGGATGAGTAAAGTGATGTTTATTTACATAATGATAAATGTACTACAAGTGTTTGGAGCTTAGACCCCATGGGGAATTTGTGATCAAAGGGCGCCTGCCCAACATCCGAAGAAGAATCCCCAAAAGTGGTAGCTACAAATAAAGTCCATTAAAACATACTCACCAACAGGATGGAACCATGAAACGCTGAGGAATAAGCAACACAAACACAACACAGAAAAGGAAATGCCGACCGAAATGGTGCACAGCACCGATCGGTACGAACCGTAATAATTACGATAGCCGCCTATAACAGAATGAACAAAAACATACATACCCCGGGCCGGACCATGCAGGAGATGGCAAGGCACGGACAGATCCTATAGGCTACCCACGAAGCCAGACGACAGCAATGCAAGTGATTGTATGCTGTAGCCAGCCAAGGCTAGAAGGCGGACGCCCTGAAATGCGATAGCCCGCCGGCAGAGGACCGACGCCAACGTGTAGCCTAATGGGTTATGTACGCAATAGCCAGCCTAGGCTAGAGGACGCTGTCCTGAAGTGCAATAGCCAGTCAAGGCCGGGGCTAGCAAAGCCCTGAATGTGCAATAGCCAGCAAAGGCCAAGGGACCCAAGCCCCCATGTATGATGTGTGACATGCGTTATAGGACCGACGCCCTAATTACGTGCCTGATAGTATGTGCGCTATAGCCAGCTAGGCTAGACAGGACGCTGTCCTGAAATGCAAGGCCAGCAAGGCCACAGACCGAAACCACCATGAACACATAGCCTAATGGTTATGTACGCAATAGCCAGCCTAGGCTAGAGGAAGCTGTCCTGAAGTGTATTTATGATAACCTGCGATGCTGGAAGACCGATTCCCTTTGAATGGTGTTATGCATGCACCGGAAAGCCTGGTATCCACCAACAACGGAGAGGGCATTGATGCCTGCAGACAGAGGAAGCAGATTACACGACACAACATTGCCACCACCACCAGTTATTTGCAAAAGCACACCGAGAGCCATCGAGGGTATCGATGACGGCAGCAGTAAAGGACGAAACGCCTGACATGTACGCTGGCACCCAATTGGGTAGGGGCGCACACCACAACCTGCAACGGCGGCGTAGTAGCGCCTTTTTCCAAAAAGGGCCTGGATACCGACCGGTTACCTGTTCTACTTATTATATCAGTAGTAGCCTACCATCTGCTACTGAAACATGCCCCCAAAAACGTAATTGAGCTTGACATACATAGGGGGGAATGCCAAATCTATACGCAACTTCCTGGAGCGGGGAACCCCGACCCGGGCGCCGAGAAGCCCAGAGCGTGCAGCCCGAGGTCCAACTCCGAGTCCGACATCGCCCCAAAACAGCAAGCAAGCCACGGAGCAACAGCGACATAGAACGACGAAAGATCCAGCCAGCACGAACACAACGGAATCGCGCACTTGATAGCATGGACAAACTACACAGGGAGAGGATCGTATTTAAAGGCGCGGGATCATGTGACAGTGTTAATTGATAGACTGGAGCGCTAATCGAACTGTAGAGCGTTCTTAGCGGGGGGAGAGAGTAGTACATAACCGAGTATGCCCGAGTGCAGGGATCGGTCTTGCCTGACTGAACTTGCGCTAGGCTTCATATGGCTGAGCGGTTAGGGAGTCGGGCTATTAATCAGAAGGTTGTTGGTTTGATTCCCGGGTAAGGTACTTCACCCTACTTGGATAAGAGCGTCTGCTAGATAACTAAATGTAAATGTAAAATGTAAGGGGGATACGTAAAGTGCGCCTAATTATGTATTCCGCGGTATATACAGAAACCGCCCGTGAAAGCATTTTGCGGTGAAGCATTCTGCACCTCTTAAAAGCAGGGGTAAACCAGAATGCGGGTTTCTTCGCATATGCATCCTGGTGAAATGGCAGCAGTAATCCGAGCAAAACGAAGACATAGGCCAAGGAGACGAGCTGAAAGGATTTTTGCCACAAGGATCACACTTTTTCAGTTGACTGAACACAAAATTACGAGTTACAGATTAAGCAGCCATTCAATATTTCAGTTACTGGAATTTGTAATTTCAATTTGTTTCGGTGTGGAATTCCGGCCTTGTATAGGCCCTAATATTTAAATTTCCTGTTACCTCATGAACAAGCACATCAATTTCGTTATCATTAAATCTTTGTTTTCGCTGTTTTGACTTTGGTGGCTGATCCATGATAGAAAGAGAGAAGGAGGCCCATTCAATTGCACATTTAAATGCTCGCAGAGAAAGGCGCTGCTTACCCGATGAACTTCCGGTTTGGTAAATACGATGTAAACTGAAGTATCACAGCATGCGCCATCTGCCGGCTGGCCATGGTGCTGATAGCGTTAAATTTGCAAATGTACGTACATGAGGGCCACAGTGTAAGGGCACAACTGCAGTTATTTCCATTGTGTGTTTTATAGATGGATTGAGAGGTAAAGAACAAGAACAGAGATTCCACAGAACATTCATCTGGTTCTCCATCCAGATGTCCAGCATCAGCAGGGATGTGAACCTTGACATGGTGTAAACACCTTTTTAGTATGGGGCCCTTCTTTCCCTGTCTCCTCTGCTCTATTCTACTTTCCTCTCCTCTCTCATTCTGTCTTCTCCTCCTCTGACCATCTGACCTCTCCTCTATGCTCCCCTCCTCTCCTACCACCTTCCCATGACTCCTGGTGATGAGTAGTCTGAAAGTGTAGGTGGGCTTAAAATAGCTGCTCCTACCACCGAGAAGGTGCTTTTTCACATCTGGCTGGCACCGTCTCCCCAATATGAAAATAACATGTTTGTGACTTTATTTCTAGCTCAAATTCTTAGAATGGTCCCCATGCTGTAAATGACAGAGAGAGAGAGAGAGAGATAAAGAGTGTTGGCTGATGTCAGACTGTTCATAAAAAAATATATATAACGTTTTTCTTTTTTTCTTTTTTGACTTCTATCAAATGACTGTTACAGTACTCTGCCTTACTTGAAATACTCTTTTGAACTCGCTGGTCTTCATTGACACACTATATTTCCTGCATGGATCTATAACCCGCTGTGAGAGAAGCCGCCCCTAGACGTTTCTCAATCTAGACTCTGCAGGGATGAAGTTGTCATGAGCGAGGTGTCAGGGTTGTGCTGGCGTGAAGACGACATGTACAGTAGGGAGAATGTCATGCCACGTCTGTCTGTCGCCCTCTCCCCACCTCCGACAGGCCTGATTGGCCCTGACAGACGCTGTGTTTTACACAGTTGTGAGATGGAGCATGTCACTGGCACTTAGCACCGTTTTCCATTGTCTCACTCTGGAGAGACGGAAGAAGAACACGCATGGAGTCAAGGCCAGGCTGGAGGAGAGGAGGCTGAGTCTGGGGAGAGTAGACTGGGCCTGGGGGAGAGGAGGCTGGGGCTGGGGGAGAGGAGGCTGGGTCTGGGGAGAGTAGACTGGGCCTGGGGGAGAGGAGGCTGGGGCTGGGGGAGAGGAGGCTGGGTCTGGGGAGAGTAGACTGGGCCTGGGGGAGAGGAGGCTGGGGCTGGGGGAGAGGAGGCTGGGTCTGGGGAGAGTAGACTGGGCCTGGGGGAGAGGAGGCTGGGGCTGGGGGAGAGGAGGCTGGGTCTGGGGAAAGGAGGCCGGGACTGGGGATTGGGGCTTGCACAAGATTTATGACCGACGATCTTTATACAATAGAGGGTTGGGTAGACAGAGAGAGGGGAGTGGTAGGGAGAGAATGAGAGTGGTAGAGAGGAAGAGAAATTGAGTGGGAGTGGTAAAGATAGAGAGAGCTGCCAGACAGCCTTCCCCCCTGCCTTGTGTCATTGACAGGCCATCTCAGCTCATCCTGAGCTCTACCCCCTACCGTCTATCCAATCACCAGATGGCCTGACCAATCGAATAGTGCGATATCTTCACACTCCATGATGTATTTGTGGGTGTGTCGTGTCCTCCCTCTCCCTGCCCATTGCGGTTAACCTGAGTGAACTTGAATTTCAAAAGAATTTCTTCAATTTCTTCTCTGCTTGTGTCTCTCTTTCCTTGTTGCTGGTGCTCTCTTCCGATTCCTGCTAAGACTGAGTGGCTGTCAGTATCTGTGTGTGACTTTGTGTGTGTGTGGGTGTGTGTGGCTGTGTGGGACGGTGAGGCATGACTCTCACTTGTCAGTTTGATTTAATTTCCGTATGTGCATTTTACATGTTGCTGTGTCCCTGTTTTGTTCCATTTAAAGTGTTCACATGTCAGATCAAAGTCAGATCTTGCTTTTTTTTGTCATCCTAGACCCTCTGCAGGTCAACGGCTTGACTTTTAAACATGTTTTGTTTAATAACCATGAAAGGCTTGATATAATTATGTCTGCTATTACCTAGTGATGTCTGCTGTATATGATATAACCAACTTATTTCCTCTCTTACAGCACAGTGTTTGTTGTGTGTCAGTGTGTGTAACGTAGTAACAGTATGTGTGTGAGTGTGTGTGTGTTGGAATGTGTGTTTGCCTTGCAGGTTTAATGAGTCAGATAGTGTCAGACCTTTAGTGACCAAGGTAGCCTCCTAGTCACCTGTAACGACCATATTAGGTCGCAACCATTCTCACATGACCAAGCCCTGTGATTGGGTACCCCCATAATTTCCTTGCGGCACTCTGTTCGAGCACTGACATAATCGCACTGCACCTCGCAGCCCCAAAAAGTGTCCAATGTCCACCCGAGCACTCTCTCTTCTCACCCCCCTGAGCCCCTCGCAAAAGGAAAAAGACTGTTGTCATGGGAACATGCTGGGAATCAACAAAAGAGGCTACTGATAACATGAACATGACTAATCTCTTTCTCCTCTGTCTTCCTCCACTTACCCCCCCCTCCTATGTTTACCTCTCCCTCTCTCCTCCATTGTCTTTGTATCTGTGTGCCTCCCCATTTCGGTTGTCTCTTGTGTGGCCTCTCTCTCCCGCAGTGCCGGGAGGTGATATTTTCTCTCTTCTCAATTTCTGCCTCTCTCTCCCTGCCTCCCCCTATCTCCCTATCTTTGTTACACCATGCTTTCCCCACCCCAGTGCAACCCCTTGCTCCTCCTTATCCTTTCCCCCCTGTTAATTGTGTGTGTCTGTGTGTGGAGACTTGTCATGTACCGACAGCACCTCTCAGATACCAGGGAGATAAATACATATCAATAAATAAGGACATATACATATTATTGCCCAGCTCTTTACCATAACAGGGTAATGACTGAATACACTGCAGCCCAGCTCACTAAAAGGGAGAGAACCGAGCTCACCACAAAATATGAAAGTATTTTACTGTAGTGTGGGGCATGCTAATGTGTAGCAGGAAATTGGCGTGCGCGAGTGTGCGCGAGTGTGCGCGAGTGTGTGTGACTGTGTGTGCAGATTTGCATGTGGAGGATGTTGTCCATGATAAGCTGTTCTTGAGAAATTCAAAATGTTGGCTCTCGGTTGCTTAAGCGACCTGAATACAAGCTAGTCATTTGAAATCGGAGCCCGGTGACTGACTTTTATCACTCTCTGCTTTTGACCTCTTTCTGTCTTTCTCTCATTCTAAATCTTCTCAAGGCTATGAGAGACAGAGAAATCGAGTTGAAGACTCATTGGGGGTGGGGAGAGATAGAGAGAAAGAAAAACAGACAGAGAAAGAGTCAAAAAGGGAGGAAGGTCTAGATTCTCGTCTCAGTTCTGACAGTAGGTGGTCAGTAATTGATGGTTCTTCTGAGGCGTTATCTCTACTGAGGACCCAATGCACTCACTGGGACCAATGAACACACTGGACTCTGGGCCAGACTACTGGAGTACAACAGTTTGCTAGGTAGATATTGGCTAGCGTCAGAAAAATAAGGGATACCATTGGTTGCTATTGACATAGACTAGTGCACAGTGGGCCAGCATTGGAAATATATTGACTTTGACCAGATGTAGACTAGCTCTGGCAACAAAAGTTTGTGTAAGATCAAGCCTACCATTGGAAAGATACCGTAGTTTAAAACTACAGCCAGCACTGTCAAATAAAAGGCAGTGGCTGCATTAGGAGTGCACCGTAGCTAGCTTGTGTAATTAGCAAGTGCTGTTTTGCTCTCCCTGTCAGGCCTGATCACGTCCTGCCCTGCTAAGCTAACATGTCAGGTACCTGTCTCCTCCCTCTCTCTAATGGCATTCTGAAAGTCTAAATCAGGAATGTCCTCTTCCACTGGTAGACAACAAACCCCCAATTGAATCATGATAGTTTGGTTCATACAAGGTAAATAACATGTCAAAACACATTATCAGTCGAAACGGCCAATTATTGCTGCAGAAACGCTGCCAGCTCCATAATAAGTCTGCATTTATTTACCTCACATCCACAAAGTGTGATGGGAAATGTGTTACCCATTCTTATAATACATGTGGAGGTTTATACAAAAATTAAGCTTTAGCTTTATAACTGGTATATGAGGGATGTCTGTCTCTGTATGTATGTCTGTCTTACTGTTACTGTGGCAGATCTGGGTTAAATACATAGATCCAATACTTGGAATGCATTTGATTTAACTCAATCTCATTGTGCTGTGATGATCCAAAATCAAATTCATCCCAAGTTCTTCTTCCTGCATTCTACCCATGGTCTAGCCTGTGGATGTTTTGTCACCCACCCACCAACTGCCTGCTAGTTAGTTGTAAATGTGTACGTATGTTGACCCTTGACCCCCCTGGGAGGTTGGCTATGTAAGTGTTAACGGTGGCCACTCTTGCAGACATACGAGATACGGGGGCCAAACCTGTAATGGTGTACATCCACGGAGGCTCCTACATGGAGGGGACCGGAAACATGATTGACGGCAGTGTTCTGGCCAGCTACGGGAACGTCATTGTCATCACGCTCAACTACCGCGTTGGAGTTCTTGGTAAGTCTCTGTTTTTTCTCACCGTTCTTGCCTTTTTCTTCTTTTCAAGGTCTTTTTTCTGGGGCAGCTTTGTAGGGCATGCGTGTGTGTGTCTCTGTGTGTAGTGTGTGAAAGAGAAAGAGATGGTTGATTGCTACATGCTCCTGAAGTATATTGATGCTGTTCAGTAGTGTTGACCTCGCTTTTCCCCTTGTAGCGGTGTGTGTGTACACAGACAGCAATAATGGAGTCTGTGTTTCTTGTGTTTTCTCCACCTGGGGACTTGTAGCAGATGAAGAATCTATTGTAATGAGTGGTGAACTGTCGTCATACTGTACCAGAGAGGTTTTGGTGAAAGAGAAACTCTAGGGAGACATAGGGAATTAGGGAGAGAAAGAGAGGGAGAGAGAAGGAAAAGTGCAATAGCCAGAGAAAGAGAAGAATTTAAACAGAGAATCATGCAAATTACAGTATAAAAAGTAAGTTAGCATTAGGAAGAAGATTGGAGAAAGGCAAAGTGACCAAAAGGGGAGAGGTGAATGATAAATGAGAGAGAAGAAGATAGTGAAGATTGGAGTGAGGGAGAGGAAGAGGGAAGCTGAGTGGTTGGGATTGACTCACAGCTCTCAGAGACACAGAGGGAAACAGAGAGAGCTCAATGGAAACGAATGCAGCTAAACAAAATGGAGTTCTTTAGCTCTCTCACACACACACACACACACAGATCTTTCCATCCTCCTTTTCGTTTCTCACATTCTTTGACACAGCTCATATCTGTCCATCATCTCTGTTCACAATAACAGAACATACAGTAGACAGTGTGACTGTGAAATGGCATTAGCCATGTGTTATTAGCCACTAGATGCTGCTGCTTGGAGATCAGATGTGTCTCAGTCTGTTTCTAGTCTCTCATACTGTCAGATTTTCGTTGTGGGGTCACTCATGGAATACTGGGCAGGGTGTGGGGGATAAGGATAGATTCATCTTGAGACCTTCTGTTATAAGATAAGGAGAGAAAGAGGGTGACATCAATGAAGAAAGATAAATAAATGTGTAGGATTTGTTATCCAAATTGCTCATTTAGCTTTGATTGTTTTAGTTTTTTTTCTCTATTGTTCAGCCTAGTCTGCAAGAGATTTTGGGATTTAGGTTTAATCAGTCAGAATCCTCCTTCCTTCGGGTGCTGGTGTGTGGAGTATTGTACATTTCAATGTATCCACACTTATGAGAAGTACATTTACGATTAATTGTCCCACATAAAATGTACAGTTTATCTCACTAAAAGTACAGAAATACACACATACACAAAAATGCACACAGCCAAACTAACACGCACACTAACACGTGCACACAATATTCCCAGGGTGAGTCTAACAGCCTTAGTAAAGCTAGTGAAGGAACGAAGGCAGCGATGCATGAAGCGGTGTAATAATGTGGCCGCCTGCTCTGATAGTCTCCCTCTGTTCTGCTCTTTAACTGTTATCACGGAGACACCTGTAAAAAGCTCAATAAAACCTGGGTTATAGGGCAAGCACGTCATGACGAGGCAATTAACGGTTAATCTGCTTGTTGATTTTGAGTGGGAAAGTAGAGAAACGATGTTTGGAACATGGAGGGTAAAAATGGTTTCATATGCCTGCGGTATTGAACAGAATGGATATACAGGATATCGCTAACATCATCCCGCTTTAATCCAGACTAATACCTGGGATTAGGCAGAGGAGCAGCTATATGTATTAACGGCATGGTCAGCTGTAGTGAGGCTGCTCAGAATTATACAGTAGGACACGCAACCTTCCAACCTCGCTGCTTCGCTGCTCTAAATCATCCCATCTGCCCAGTGAAAGGGAAATCATTTTAGAGAGAGCGGAGTACATAGAAAGGGAGGGAAAGGAATAAAAAAGAGAGAGAGACCGAAGAAAAGTGAGGAGGAGTAAGCAAAGAGAGGGAGGGAGCTGAAAAAAAAGGAAAAAAAAGACAGAGGGGAACGAGAGAGAAAGAGGGGAAGAAAAAAGAAATGTGCATGAGAGGGAGAGAGGTAGCAAGAGAGCTGGGGATTTTAGCATTCTATTTCTCCCCTCAAGGACTAAGTAGAACTCCCTTCATTAGAATACTGGCAGCTGCAAAAAGTAATTTAGATTCAAAGCGGGAGCGCCAACAGTTTCAAGTGAAATGGCAAAATAAATAAATAAAGCACTATTCGAGAAAAAATGAACACTCTTTTAATTAGGGTGCTTAAAGGGATGAGGGAATAATTGAGGATGAGAAAATCAGACAAGATAATGAATATAAAGTGAAAAAATACATGCAGCTTTGAGGCCCGCCACTCTAGTACATGACAGGCCTGCCCCCTCTTTTAACGGCCAAGGAGAGAATGGCATCAATAAAACAACACATGCTCACACACACACACATGCACAGACTCACACACTCACACACACTCAATATCTGAATAATACACTCTTCAAATGGAGGCTATTTGTAATGAAATATTTATTTGTATTTATATATTTATACTTTAGAGTTGTATTTTCCTTTGAGTAAGAAGAATAGGAAGAGAGTGAATATGACACCCTTCAGTGGGTTGTGGTGAATGTCACAGGGCATATCGTATTGTTGGATGGTAGGTAATATCTCAATACTGCTTTTGTGGTCTGGATTATTGGTAGTGGTAGAGTGTGTGTGTGTGTGTGTATATTTAGCAATGACTGTAAGTGTGTGTGTGTTATCAGAAATTAAAGTACTTAAGGTAAGAGAGGGAGAAATAGAGTAAGAGAGAAAAGAGAAGAAAAAAGAGAGAGAGAGAGAGAGAAAGAAAGAGGGAGCTAAAGGGGGCAGACGCAAACTATGTAGATACGGTGAGGGTGAGGCAGATGCAGAGACAGAAAGAGCACAGAGCAGCACAGACTGAATTACAGAAACTATTTTCAGCGTATCTGCCATTAAGTTGCTCCTGTTCTTATTCCAATTAGAGGGGTCCAGTAATGTGGTGGTGGTGGATCTCTCAGCTCTCATCCTGCTACAGAAACAGTAATTATGGCTTCAAAGAGTCCACCATTATCCTCCTGGGGTTTCATCTAAGGAAGGGGTTCATATCTCAATGAGGATTCACTCCATGTTTTATCTTTAATTGCTGAGGGGGGAGTCAGTGTGTTTCTGCTGTTGTAGGACATCCTCTACAGGAAGTCACTTCTAGGGGTCACTATGGGTTTAGTTACGGTTGGGCCGTTTATGTCACAGTCCTGGACAACGTTGTTTATCTATAAAAGGAAAATCCTCTTTGCTCTCTGTACATTGATTTGTGCGTGCATGTATGCTTGTGCAAATGTGTGTGTGTGTTTGCGTGCGTGCGTGCGTGGGTGGGTGGCTTAGCCTGCCTCTCTAATGATGTGTAATGAGTCCCAGTCAGAGGGGAGTATCTTGTATCACTGCTCTTTACAAATATAATTACTCACTGGCTCTCCAGAGCATGTCAATTCCCTGCTCCTATGGGGGGGACTTAATTAGTGTTTCCAAATGCATTAAAAATTAACAAAGGCCTGACTCTCCTGCCAAAAACCAAGGTGAGATTCTTCTCCGTCCTCTCAGCCAACTGCTCAGTAGAGGAAAGGTGGTCAATGACACGTCTCACTTCAGAGTCTCTGTGGTGTGAGCCTGTCTGCTGTTGTCTCTTTTATGGAGAGAATGAACCACATTTTCTGAAAGTGGTGGAGTCTTAGAAAACCTACTTTCTTTGTTAGACAATGGAAGTGCACAGTAATACTGGTCGCCTTTATCAATTCTCAGGAGAGGTCCTTAACATTATAGTTTGAAATTTATATTCAATTTACTGCTAGATAAATGTATTATTGTGATGCGTCCTGGATGGCTCTGATCTGATCAATTTTGCTCTACTGTGGAAAAATCTGACCCCCGTTCTTTCCTGTAGAGATAGGCACTCACCAAGAAACTCCAGTACTTTAGTTGGGTAAATGCTGTGGATCAAATCACCATTACCTCAACCTTTGTCTCTGCAGTCATCTTTTCAGGCACTTTCATCTGTAATGTTTGAATGTAGTTTTGTGGTAAAGTATAGGTCAGTAGTGTGGGTAATTGTCATAGCAACATCTCTCCTTTAGAAGGGAACAGAGTAATCGGTAACACTTTAGAATAATGGTCCGTTGTTAACGAGTAGCTATGCAGGTAATAGGTAGTACTACAATAACACTGAACTTAATACTATTAACTCATATGGAACCAAGATTAACTAAGCAGTAAGTAATAGAACATTTAGTAAAGGTATTAAGTTTGGTGTTAATGTAGTACTACCTATTACTTCCTGCATAGCTACTCGTTAACAACGGACCATTATTGTAAAGTGTTACCGAGTTATCTAGTATGTGAGCTACAGCAGGTGCTGGAGCTAGTCCTGGCTGTCCTACAGTTGTACATGTCTGTGTACAGGAGTCTGTCTGCAGGGGGTTGTTTACATTTTCCAGTAGCTTGCTTTGAAATGCTTAGTGTGTTTTGAAATGCATATACTCTTAATGCACATATATCCGCATACCATTCATTGCAAAATACGGTATTTATTTTTATGTTGTTTGTTGTTTGTATAACATGTCATGTTTCCTATGATGTAGTATTGATTTATGCTGTGTGTGTGCTTTGTAATATGTTGGCTCTTCACATTCTCCAGGAGAGTTGTCTCATTTCAGAGAAGTCAGGGAAGAATTTTGACAGTTTTCCTATATTGGCCCAAATGGGAGATCTGTTTTTTTGCTTTCCCCCACTCCTTTTTCCCCTCTGAGAAGCACATTGTGTTTCCTTTTGGTATGAAATGCGCTATATTACATTTACATTTATTCATTTAGCAGACGCTCTTATCCAGAGCGACTTACAGTAAGTACAGGGACATTCCGCACAACATCATTTTGCACGGCCAGCAATCAAACCGGAAACCTTCTGATTACTAGCTTGATTCCCTAACCGCTCAGCCACCTGACTCTATATAAATAACGTTTGATTAACTGATTGATTGGTTTAGTTTAACTCAAGAGTACTTTTGGGATTGTCCATGGGTCTTCTTGTACTTGGTTAGTTAAATGAAATGCATGCAAATTCATCAGTTTTCACTATAGAATGTGCATTTTTTGTTTATAACCAGAACCAAGTGTGAATTCAAGTCACGCCTACAAAGTATACAAGAACGCCTAATATACATTGCTCAAAATAAATGAGTTAGCTAAACAAAGCAATAAGAAAATAGTTGTGCCTACATGTATGTAGAAATTAATAGATTGAATCAAAAGGCTACATTAGTAAGACACCTCTTTTTGTTCATTTCATGAACATTTTATTTGAGCACTGTGCAAAAAAAACTACTTTCTGTAAATTACCTCTGATAGAACTGTGCTCTCTTTCAACCCATTGAATGCATATTAAGAAAAACATTAGATTAATGCACTCTAAGATATCCAAGGTTAGAAACCCAAAGAGTGGGAGACAGTAAAAGACAGAGACAGAGACCAGTCAACAGAGAGGAAAGGCAGAGCATGAACACTTCTGTCTCCCTGCCTTACAAGAAGGAGCAGAAATATAAACAAATTGTTGTTTTCATCAATATTTGGAGGAATCTATCAAAATTAAGCAGATAACAAAACCATGTATACCGATATTATCAGCCGATATTAGGCATTTTACAACCGATATCGGCATTTATGATGGCCGATAATTATTATTATTATTATTTATTTATTTATTATGCCTTCACAATACAAACAAACAAACAAAAAAGGTAAAAAATCAAGACTCCTAATGGCCGATAAATTAATTTAAAAAATATTTTAAAAACGGACGAAACACCCTTCAACCATGTTATGAGTGTTGGCGTTGCATTGTTGGTCCAGCAGAGGGCACTCTACAAAATTCCTGTTGGTAAGACTCGTGTTTAGAACGCCACAAACACTACAACCAGCTGATCCAGCCAGAGTCAGACAGAATGTTAGGGAAATCTGTTTATGTTTTGTTACACGTTTCTGGATTCTTTTTTGTTTGTTTGTTTTTTTAGTTGTTTATATATATCGCCCGATATATCGGAATATCGAATTTTTAAATCACCAAATATTTGTATCGGTATCGGCCTTAAAAATATTTCATTGGTCTGGCTCTTATCTGTAGTGTTCCTTACATTTCTCAAGGATGGTTTCTGTAGATCTTTAGGCTTCCTAAACAATTGGCGAAGCTTGTTGTGGTAGGGGCTGTGTCACGTCATCAGCTGATGTCAGTCACGTAATCAACTGCAGGTGTGCTGAAGGTGAATTAAGAATGCTGTATTGAAGAATGCTAAATTGGATGTAGAGTATTTGAGTAGTGGTGGAGAGTAGGACCCTAGTTTTCTAGTATTCTACTTTATTTTCTCTGGCATTACAGGGGTGTCCACTATAATCTAAAAGGCAATACTTCTTTATCAATATTTATTGGACTATTACCAAGAGGTTTAACCAAGACCCTTTCTCTATATCACTTCATCCCTCTTTCCCTCTCTCCCATGGTGCATGGATGTGTGTGTATGTGTGTGCTTGTGTGTAATTGTGGCTGGTTCAGGGTGTCCAATGTATACTCCAGGCCAGGTCATAGATGTGTTATGTGTTAGGCTTTTATTATAAAAAGGGAAATTAAATACAAAAAAGAATGATTTTCCCAAAATGATGTCAAGCTGTAGCCAAGCTGCTCTCACTAGGTCAGTATGCCACTGAGGAGATGATGGTACTTACTTTAATAATACTGTATGCTGGACCTCTCAGCTTGCCTGGAATACACCTCTGCCTGGCCTCTGGAAAAAAATCCCTGATAAACTTCACATGTCATGGTCTCGCTCTCGCTCTCGCTCTCGCTCTCGCTCTCGCTCTCCTCTCGCTCTCCCTCTCGCTCTCGCTCTCCCTCTCCCTCTCCCTCTCGCTCTCGCTCTCGCTCTCGCTCTCGCTCTCGCTCTCGCTCTCCCTCTCCCTCTCGCTCTCGCTCTCGCTCTCGCTCTCTCTAAAGCAGTGCATGTGTTGCTGTTTAACTTTGGTCAACCAAAGTCTACACGAGCCCATGCTCATTTCAACCTTCTGATTAAAGCCAAGGCACTCCACAATAATGAGCTCTTAAAACTGTACATTTCCGTGTACTAATTTATCCAGCGCAACTTCATGTGATGGGGGACTGAGCCCATTTGGCAATTTAAACACTGATGAAACCAAAGCCACACTATGAGACAACGGTTCTCTGTGAGTATCTCTGCTCTGTCTCGAGATGAACCGTAATGATCAGAGGGTCTGCAGAGATCGAGAGAACAGAGAGGAGCATTGAGGATGCTTCTCACAGAGACATCAAAGAACGTACCTGACAATTCCTTTAATCTGGGTCAAGGGCCTGGCCTTGACAACCGCTCATGTAGAGTGAAGCGTTTGGAGAGAAAGAGAGGGAGAGAGAAGGAGAAAGAGAATAGAAATGAGAGGGGGGGGATGAGTGAGTGAGCGCGAGGGATGAAAGAAGGTGGAATAATACAGAAAGAGGGCACATACAAAAATATACAGTACACAATCTTTCAATTCAACACATGGCATTTCAGAAAATAATAACAATAGGGTGGGACTCATGTCAAGAAAAATTAAAGTGTCAGTGCACATTTGGACTGAGCGCTTGCTGTGCATGCAGGGTGAGTCTTCTCCATGTTGCAACATGTCATACCACAACAACTAAAAATGGCATTTCCATTTTCACTCCATCTCAGAGGAGAAAACTGATAACGCTAATTCTGAGGCGGCACTCCAATTTCTACATGTCTTGCATCCAGAACATTTGTCACATTTTGGCATCTTTTCAATTGGTCCCTGGGCACCAGTGTCAGATTCAAAAAGTGTATCCACTTGGTCTGTTCAGAACGCAACGTTCAGAGTCGGTTATCCCCGTCACTGTGACTGAGTGTTTTATTGTGTTTTTTTCACATTCGTTTTTCTGGAATAGACTATTAACTACTCAGATTGGAGTAGATTTGACTCTTTCCTGGCCTGCCTTTAGCAGCACTGATAAACTAGACTTCTGCATGGGAGTGATTTTCTATTGAATCTATCTCTCTCTGCTAGACTGTGTTATTGCTGTTGCATAACCAGGGACCATTACTATTTGCAAATAGTTGAGTTAGCATGATTTATCGCACCCAGTGTAGTAAAATCAGTGGATGAGTAATCCATCAGATGAATACTTCAAATTTCTTTCCAGTAATTGATCGTTGTAATTGCCGCAGGTCTGACAGATTGTGTTTGGGGTCAGGGTTGTGGAGGATAGAGACCAGACAGAGGCTTGATGACACACCAGCGTCCCAGGAAGAGGTCAGAGTCTTAATGGCATTAGCAGCCACAGGGGAGAGAAAACAGGGGCTGTGGAAATGAACATGGTTTGATTTATTTTTCTTCATTTTCCACCAAGATTTTATGACACAAAAACAAAAATATATATATTCAAGCTTAATTGATTTTTTGAGCTGCATGAACTTTTTTGATCCTGGTATCCAAGATGTGTTTTACCGCATACCCCAAGGCAAATATTTTGTATTTACAAATTACTTCTATTCCCAACATGTATTGAACTTCTTGTTTATGGCGTTTCAAAGATCTACTGTATATGTAGTGATTCATTGCCTTTGAGTTTTGTTTATCTTTCTCCTCTTCTCCAATAGGGAGTTTTCTTCTAGGGGCTTTTACGGTAATGGCGGCATGAGTTTTTTTTCCCATCACTGCATTTGTCCTTGAGGGACTTTAACTTCAGAACTGAAACGCACAGACAGTCCTGCCTCCTTAGGGGATAATACACCCAGGTAGAGGCAGGTTTATTGAACGGACACACACACCCACACAGCAACACACATACATGTAGTCATCGTCCAAAGGAAGGAACAGGATATGAATTGTTTGATGAACAAGAAAAGATGAACCAGATTCTCTCTCCTCTGCCTCTTCCTTCTTTACTGCGCTGTGCGTGGGCAGAAGGAGGGAGGAGGCTGGCCCATCATCAGGTGTGTGTGTGTGTGTGTATGCGAAGTCGACAATGATGTGTGTGAGCTGATATACAGTAGATTGGCCAGGCAGCCACAGCTACTTGCTGCTTGTCTTGTAAGGACATTAATCACAGGTAGGCCGAGCAGAGCAGTCAAGGTCAGTCTCTCTGCCTCACATGTGTGGGAGGTTACCTCCAGCCTCTAAATCTACTCTGACTTTAACCTCTGCCTCCAACTACTCTGCCCACACTGTCTATACATTTTTTTCTCTGCCTCTGTATCCCTTCTTTTTCTACCTAGCTCTGGCTGTAACTGCACAGAACACTTTCTCTATTCCACCTCTACTGTTTCCACCATCTGCATCTATACTTTTATATTACCAGTGTTTCTCCTTTAGACCCCTCTGCTTTTTCACCCTTAGCATGCAGTTGATGAACATTAAAGGAAATAGAGATATAGTGTGGAGAGAGGCTTCATTTGAAAACGTCCAAAATGTACAGTCGGTTTGAGAGGGAAAGAGATACAGGCATATGGAGATGAGAGGGAGACAGATAGAGGTGGGAGAGGTGAGTGAGGAGATTGGAGAGAGAGAGAGAGATGAAGTGGGAAGGGGGGTGTGAGAAGTCCACTCATGCACTTGTTATCCGTCTGGCCAAGAGAGGAACATAGAGACTGTGAATGATCTGAGTAGGAGGGGTAGGTGATTATTCAAATTGGAGAAGGTGAGAACGATGATCCCAGAGCTGAGTGAAAGAGAGAGAGGGATATAGAGAGAGTAGGAGGGAGAGGGAGGGAGAGAAGAGGGAGGGAGAAAGAGAAGCATAGAGTGAGAGGGAGGGAGAGAGGAAAAGAGGGGGGCGGGGGGAAAGGAGAGAGAAAGCAAAAAAGCTAGAAAGGGAAAGAGAGAGAGGGAGATCAAGAAAGAAATATAAATGAATTGAGAAAGCATGGTGGTGGTTTGGTGTTTTTACATCCAATTAGTGCTTACCTGGACTGTGCTTAACCCTGTAAGACAAAAACAAATTGTAAGTCAGATGATGGTGTAAGAATCCTCTGATGCAGATAATGAAGGATTCATTAAAAAAATATGTTTTTGGAAGTTTTAGGGAAACGTTGTACTATTGCAACGTTGGGCCTAGTTGGGAGCAGAATTTCAGCATTTGCTCTCCAACTGTCAGAACAAATACACAAAACAACTAATGGATAATTTTGAGTGTGGATTGCTTACATAGCACTATAACAGTACATTCATGAATAATAATCACCCAACAGTCATATTTTGATGAATCAGGGTGGACCCCCATTACCCGAGGATGGTCTCTTCTGAGCAGTCACAGGTCTCTGGGGTGTCACTGTTATCGACGTCAAAGGGCTCCCACTGGCTGAAGATGGCCGCCCTCTCCTTGGTGTGTTAACAGCTGTGTTTGTCTAGCCTTGTCCTAACCAGACTCTCGTACATTTCATTTGTACAGAGAGTCTGGGCTCGCTCCATTGACAAGCGTTGACCTCCTTGTAGGCGGGTACTCTGTTGAAGTTTAAAACTATTGGATCTTCCTAAAGCCACTCTGATCTGCCATAACCAATCGCTAGCGTTCGCCTTAGCCAATTCCTTCACCACTACTGTAACAGAGCTAGCTGCCGTAGCTGGAAAATCCAAACTGTACCCGAACCCCGTGGGGGTGGGGGGGGTTCATCAAAACTGAGTTCATCAAAACTCAGCAAAACTTGTTCTTGCTTCGGCTTTAGCTTATGGATATTCGGCAGCATTGCCGCAACGGACCGAATGTGGCTTACGTAGGAGGGCAGAGCCAGGCTAGTGTTTGTCAGGATGAGAGAGGAAGCTAGTTGCGCCTGAAACAGTCTCCTGTTCAACATCTTTTTCTTGGGAATATTGAGAGCTTTGCAGTCCCGTTTGTAGAGGAGCCAGGAGTTGATCGCAGCAATGGTAATAGTGTGCCAGAAGATGTAACTGTATGAGCAGCGCGATTTCATGGGGAACTTGTATTTGGCTGCAAATGAGTCCAGCAAATCCACACTGCCCATGTATTGGTTGTATGCACCTACAATATGAGGTCTCTCAACTTCAATGTAGGATTTGGTGGTTTTGTTCCATCGTTGAATCTTTTGCACAGGATCAATGCCAGCAAAGGATGACACAAGTGTGATCTGAACATTCGAGAAGTGTAATGTCTCTATGTAGTGTGCAAGGTGCACATGCTATTTTAGCTACCATTTTCACCCAACAGTGTAAAATTATAACAGACAATTTTTTTTTGCAAATGTGTTTTTTGGAGAGCTAAAAGTGACGTTGTAATTTTACAACAAGGGGTCTCACAATGAAGGATCCTCATAATGGAGCTGGTGAGCAAATACCAAGCATTAGAATCCACAGTGCCCGTGATTAAGATGTCAGTGAAACACACAAATACAGATTACATGAACTATAGATAGTGCATGGTGCCCGTGATCAAATTGGTGACACACACACACAGATTTCTGGAATTATAGATAATAGTGCAGTGCCCGTGATGCAGCAGGTGATGACAGTTCTTCTCAGTGGTTTTGGTACCTATATTTCTCAGATCACAATTGAAATGATCTGTCATCTCTGAAGTACTTGTTCAACCTCCACATCTATTCTAGTCAAATTACCAATGCTGTGGTAGCCTACACTTATTCAAATGATTATGCAGCCTATCAATTGCTTTGTTATGCTGATCAAAATGTACTATATTTATTCTCTGTTAAATTGTCTTTCCACCACAAACATCTAAACATTTAGTCCCAAACAGAAGCCATTACATGCACAATGGTTGATCCAGTTGTCATAATTGTAGGCCTAATTCACCATCCAGCGCTTGTACATTTGCAATGTGCAGGCAGCTTTAACATCAAAATGTACTGATCTGAAAGTATATCCACTTTATTTGTGTTCGTTCTGTTAGCTAGCCAGCCCCTTTGAGCTGAATATCGGTCGTAAAAGTGAATTTGATTCAAAATAACGAAACAAAATCTCCCTATTTTCCTTACTACGCTTAGTTTCATGTCATTGCGAATGCCCTCTGTTGGATCATAAAAAGGACACCTGGAAAATATTAACTTTGCAGAGTGCCCGGTTCTTGAGATGTTCGTAGGAAACTCGCTGGAGACGACAGGACCAATCAGAGTGAAGGTGCTGAGATGCAAAAAGAGCAAGCCAAACTGGAGGAAAATATTTTTTTCATGGCTCAACTTTGCGTTTGCGTGAGTTCTCCGGTTCTTGAGCTGATTGTGGGAAACTGAACCCATTCTAATTTGTACACACACAGATTCCTGGCATTATTAGAGAGATGACAATTATAGGTGTACGCAGATGTCAGCAATAATGTCATCAGAGCTCCATATCTGGTTATAGGTTGTCATAAACACATCATAACCCCAGAAAGCTCAGGCAGATATTTACCGTATTTTTCAGAATATAAGACGCATTTTCTATTAACCGCATTCCATCAGAATGGGAGCTTTGTGTTTGTAAATCTGAGTATAAACCGCACTGGAATATATGCCGCACTTGATACGGGAACAATGATCCCTTACAAAAATGAAGTATACTTCAAGTTTAATTTGTAAGTATACTTAAGTATAAAACGTATACTATTATCATTTAGTACACTTTAAAGTAAACGTATAGTGTATTTGAAGTTTACTTTTGAATACTGTAAAGCCTGTGTAGTGCAAATTTTTGTTTATGAAGTAAACTTCCTAAAGTACTTCAAAGTATACCTTTGAATATTCTAAAGTAACCTGTGTAGTGCACTTTCAGTTCATGAAGTATACTTCCTAAAGTACCTGAATGTATACTTTGGAATACTTTCAAGTGCACTCTCAAAGTAAGTTCTTCAAGAAGTCAACTTAATAAATGGCCATTTACCATGATTTACTCATATATTTAAATGTTTAGGGGCCCCTCAAACGCCGCCGTCACGTGACGAGAAAGGGCGCCCGCGCCAAGTGACACCTCAAATTATTAGCTGAAAAACTCACGTCGTGATAATCCAGCTCTTCTTATGAAACGTAACAGTCATTTAACTCATGGTTACAATGATAAACCAGCACAACAATGACAATTACCACGCAACAAAACAATACATTCTAAACAGACACATTAAAAAAAACGATGTAGCTTAAGTTAGCTTCCGGGCATTTGTGGCATAGTTTTTGTCCATCGGCAAATATTCAGTTGGAATGTTCGAAACCGCATATGCGACGTTACGCTGTGAGACCCGCATTCGAACAATCACATATATGCGACGCTACTCCTTAATGGATTAAACAGCATTCACAAAAAAAGTGTTTCTACTGTTGTTTTTTATACTGAAATATAAACCGCACCATCACAAAAACATTTTGAAATCGGGGTATAAACCGCAGTGTCCATGAGTAGTTACCATGTCCGTGGTTATTTTCCGTTGAAAGACAAAACATGGAGGCCATTAATGTATTTTACACCAGCCATTTTGTATGTGTTTCTTCACAACAGTTGTTTAGTGTTTACCAAACAGCCAAAGGGGGTTTAGTGAGATTACTGTTGAAGAGCAAAGAATGAGGCTGTGTGAAAGCAGGGAGAAGTAGCAGGGATTTATAGTAAATATCAGGTGGGATTGAGTTGAGGTATGGACATTTTCTCTTCCCTCGCCTCTCTCTGCTGAATAATGATGGTGGAATGTGTTGATATATCCCAGCCGTCTCAGTGGAATGGCGTGGCTGCGGGTGCTGGCTGACATTCTCATGGTGGAGCTGCCTGTCAAAGCTGTGCTGGGCCCTGGGAGCCAGAGCTCTGAAGCTGTTATTAGCAGGAGCAGCAGAGTCACTGCTTCAACGGGCGCTGTGTTCACAAATCAATGGCACTGCTTTCATATTCTGTAGTATCAAGATCTCTCCCTTCTTCTTTCCTCTCCTCTCTTCTCCTCTCTTCACCCCCTATCACCAGCAAGTTGGAAAGTTGAGAAGAATACTCTGGATGTCTCCCCTCTTCTCTGTTTTCTGTCTTCTCCACCCCTCTTCTGCGAGTGAAGCTCTCCTTTCCTCCACTACCCTCTCCTCTCTCCCTGTTTGTTTCCATGATGAAAAAAACTCTTCATTTTATTTTTGGTTCATCCTCCCACTTCTCCTCTCTTCTCCTATGCAGGCTGTTGCAGGCTGATAATACAAACATCAGCGCACTGCCCTGTGCATCGCAGGCCCTATGGGGTGTCTTAGCTTAGAAACAGAGAGGATTATGGGTCCCGCTCTCCTGTTGGCTGAGTGCCCATGTGACCCTGTGGCTCATGTCCTTTAGACAGCTACGCCCCCCATTGTTTAGATGACCTTTCTCATTAGTCCCCGCTGCTATGGCTCCTGCTGTCTAGCGTCTGAAGACTTTATGTGTTGACCTCCTGGTGCTGTGAGGATAGGAGGCCCATATTAGAATAATATACAGTATCACAACATTACAGAATACACAATTGAGTCTTCTCTCGTGTGTCATACATTGTTTTTGACATTTACTCACTTTTAATTGTAATTTTATGTTTCTGATATGATTTTAATACAGTTCAAAATAAGTTCAAACAAAACCCCACCAACTATGTGATACATCTTAACTAGGAGATCCAAACATCTTAATTGGGAGATCCAAACGCACAAAGTGGGGTATCCGATTGATAGTTGAACGTGGTACGGGTAGTGGGGGAACGGAGGATAGGCTAGCAGGCAGACGGAGACAAGTATTAGTGCACAATTCAAGAAACCAGGAAACGATAACAAAAAGCGAAGTGATTCAACAAACTGGCGATGAGTGCATGACAATCTGGGGTTTAAATGCTGTGGTGCTGAAGTGGGAATGAGCCGCAGGTGACTTGAGGTAACGGGAGGGAGTGAAGACACGGAATGGAGAACCGGGGTCTGGAATACAGTATTTTGCAATCGCTGTGACAATACTCTTGACACAGTTATCCGTATGTGTTGGCTATACAATTAACACATTTCTTGTTGCTTTGACACAAAATGCATAGCACACATTTTAAATGCTTTAACTTCTTTTACACACAAGCTCAACCAAGAACAAAACAATCGATTTTTACTGCCCAATTTACCAATGCTTTAACACTGGTTGTCAGAAAAGATAACATCATGTTCAAAACTTATCGGCTAAAGTCAAAGTGAACAGCTGTTCATATTGTGAATTTAAACACAAATATATCGCCTTTATTCCATAGCTACTGAGAAACAGCCGGTTGAAGTTATGCAAATACTGTAAATCACAGCTGATTCCCAATAGGAAACACTCGGGTGTTGAGGTTCTTTCAATCGCATGACCATATAGTATATACAGTAAAGAGGAGCTCTTTAGACTGATCTTGTGTGGAAAAAGAACAATATAGAACAACACGAAGAAAGTAAAAATACAGTAATGCCTGCACAAGCGAGAGGAAGACAAGTACACAGGAAGACAAGGGAGAGGAGTGGGACAAGGGCGAGGGAGAGAGAGGAGTTAGAATGTGTGGTGGTGCTCAGAGAAGGGCCAGAGCTAGGGTGATACTGTAAATGGCAGCTATATTGCATATTTCTTGCAGTAATGTCCTGTTGCAAATGAAGTCTTTACTGCAGCAATTATGTTTCTGTCTTCTTTTTTTCAATACAGTAACCGTACATCCTACAAAGCTACTCTGCGATGGGTCATTCATTTTTGTTCTGAATTTCTGCAGCAAAAGAAACAAAATGCATGTACTTACTTAACCCAACAAAACAAAAATGTAGAGGCTTCAAAAGAAATTGCATTGTAAACACAATCTATAATCCATATACTGTGAAACCTGACGCATATAAAATAATGCAGTTTCTGTAATTGGGTGTGCTCTAGGCTTCGCCAGAGCCAACCTTTGTTATCTCACATATATATTATTATTATTTATTCTTGCCCCCCTAAGGCTCGGTCAATATTTGGACTACATAGACAAACTACGTGTCAAACGTTTTGTCTTGGTAGCGATTGAGTTGGTTCTATTCTAATTTACGTTCCGTTGCACAGTTTAGGACCATACAACGTTTTTGTGGCATAAAGTTGATTTTGTCGGCAAAGGGTAGGCTACTCAGTTATAATAGCCTACATCACAGCGTCGGCACATGTTAGCAACGACGCATTAGATACGACGTGCATAGAAGACTGTTGCACAGCAGGGATGGTATCGTGCCGCCTCCCTAGCATCCGTCAATATTTTGATTACTTAGAAAACGTCATGTCAAAAGTTGGTAGCCATTGAGTTGCTTGTCTTGTTATTTACCTGGCTAACTTGCTAGCCACAGTCACTGACGCTACTAACGTCACGAAACACGCGTGACTACCTCTAGCAGAACATTAGTTTAGCAGCTTGTTAACTTCTGGGAGATAGCTTTGCTAACTATAGATTTAACGCTACTGCAAGGCAGCTGCAGAAACGCCACAAGCAAAGAGGCCAGGGTAATAACTATTTACTCATTTTACTTTGTGATATGAAACACAATTGTGAAGTGTAATGTACAATATAAGCTGATATTATTGAGGAACTACATCTACTTTCGGAAACGGGAGTCTACTATTTCACTGAAGCATTAGCATCATGACATTAGCCTATGTTGCCCGGGCAACACATAGTACAGCGGTCTATGATGCATCTGTTTTCAATCGTTAAAATAAACATTACTCACAAATACATTTTCGTTGTACGATTTATTATGACATTAGATTACAAGTAAACGATTTGTTGGTGAAATAATCATTACCTGTGATTTCAAACCAGTACTGCAACGCTGTAGCCTACGCGAGACACTGTGTAGCTAACAAAAACATCCACAGCTGTTTACGGTAGGAAGTCAAACGGCGACAGAACATGTTCGGCACTCCCTTAAGGCAAAAGTATTTCAATAGGTGAAACTGTCTGACTACTAACCCGAACTTCATTGACACAGCCTAAACTTGTCAATCTGTTCATAAAAGCAATATTTAATTTCAGCCTAAACCGTACAACGGAACGTTCAACCAACGATCGCCACCAAGACGAACACTGTAGTATACAATTTACCGGGGCAGCTTCTCCACAAAGGGCTATATCGCGTTTTGCGTTGTTATTGACATTGACAATGATCGTGTGGTGGATTTTGATTATGATAAAACAGGGCAAATGTTAGGACAGGGGTTATGTCAGGACAGTAGAGAAGGCCCAAAATGGCCCCTTCACTACGCAGTTACTAATATTCGAGGCATGCGCAGTAAGCTGGACATTCAGGGATACAGAGTGTTCTAGTTTGGTGTTTGACCTGGGTTGGATGTTCTCAACTTAGGTTGAACTTAACTTAGGTTGAACTTGGAAAACATTAGACATTAGGCGCCCCTAGAATACCAGAGAGAGAGATGGTTGGCTGTTGATAGTGGCTATGTGTTAAGATACAGAGCAGCTGTTGGCACTCTAAATAAGACGCCGTCTATCGAAGCTTGTCGAAAGGCTGTGTGAACTCAGAAGTTGGACCGGCCTGTGAGCTGGGTTGTCATAGAAACCAAGTGGTCCAAGGGAGGAGGGAGGCTGGGCTGATGTTTTGGTCAAGATAAGGAGTGAATAACAAATAATATGGGTTGCGAAATATTCCTCTTCCCCAGCCTTTGTTTTGGCGAAGGGACTGGCATGCACCGCGTCATTTAAGGGTATATATCAATGGTTTGGGAAGTTGGGGGTTTGTTCTCTGATTTTCCTGTCCTGTACGTGTCTTGTATCATGCAAACTTGGAGTTGAAATAAACTCAAACTCTTAACCTGAACAAACGACTGGTTTTCTCGAATTTACTTCTTCAAACCACACCTGAGCCATTCATCATTCTTCAACAATCGCTATTGAGCTTTTTATGCATGAGCGATTTTCCAGCGTTTTTGGGGGCATGTCATAAGTTAGCAGACATAGAGCTACTGTTTGAATCGCTATTCCATCAGAAATATTTCCAGTGATAACGTTGTTACAGTAGCTTCTTTCCAAGGGTGTTCCTAATGAATTATTATGCAATGAGTTGGCTAAATGCTTGAAAATATCACTAGAAGGGAAAAACTTAAAGGGACGGACAAGCAGGCACACCCTCACAATTTCCCCAGAAATTGTATGCTCTCTAGTTCCATCTGATGTTCGTGTTTTATGACATTGTGCTATGATTGACTAAATGGTCCTGTGTAAAGAGAACGTGTGTGTTTGGTAGACAGGGTGTATTGTTTAGTGTATTTTTGTGTTATGACGATTAGTGTTTGAGTTTAGTTTACATTGTATGATTTTGAGCATGAAATTAACTGTTTTGCCAATTGTGTGTCGTAGGTGTGTTGGTGCGTTAAGAGTTTAGGAAACTTGTTAGAAGTATTGAAACATTGTCATAGCGTGCATGCCTAGGCCAGGGACATGACAACATGTTTAGTAGTTTTACATAAAAGAATAAACATGAATAAATGAATGAACAAATTAATGAATGATACAGGCTATACTCTTGGTGTGATGGAAAATATTACACTCGAAGTAACAGGTGAGCAGAAAGAAAATAAGAGATTTGTGGAGACGGGGAGATGGTGGGGCACAAGATGAGGTTCTACAAAAAGTAGAACATGGTTGTATTCATGGTCACCTATTGACTGGTATCAGGTTTGTGTTGTGATTAGTACATGGGAATCAGGTGTGTGATTGATGTGATGAGCATCAGGTGCATGGTCATGATGACAGTGTGGTCTTCTCCTAAACTCACTTATAAAGTATCCTGTAACCCATTTAGATATTATGGTTACATGGAGAAACATATGATAAAATATCTAGCTGTACGCAGTGTCTTAGGTCATCATAAAATTAGCTTTGTTGCTTGCTTAAAGCATAGTAAATAGACTTTGTTGTTGTCCAGGTGTTGGTATTCTTAGCAGGTTGAAACAGAGGCTGTGTCTACTACCGCGCACTTGTGCACTTCGAGCACTTACTTTCAGTGCTTAGGGCGCTTACGCTGAAAAACCAAAATAATTTAGTGCACTGAAAGTACCCGGATGATGCACTGCAAACGGTCCAAAAATGAAGTGTCCGACGATGGACACTACTCGCCCTAAACGGGCGCCATCTTGGCTACGTAGCGGAAGAGGGGGAGTCCAGTGACAGAAATACAAGCGGGTTTGTTTCGCGGGTTTAGTTTCTCGGGTGTCGCGAGCAGATTTGCGTGCGTCACTTCCCGCTAAGTGGGTAAGTAAAGTGTTCCAGTTTAGACAGCGCTACTCAGCAACTGAGTGCACTGCAAATGTAAGTGCACTACATTGCAGTGCACTACATTGCAGTGTACTTCGTTGAGTGCGCGGTAGTAGACACAGCCATACTCTTTCAGGTATGTTCTGTGACTGTAGTACAAATATAGTGTCTGGTCAAGGCATTGTTAATCAGCAGTTGTAATAAAATAAAATTCACATTTAAAACACTTTGAACATATGGTGACACCTGAGGGTGACAGCAGAGAGCAACCACTGTTTGATTTCATGGCATTGTTGAGTCTGCCATGGCCTTGGCTGATAACAGGGCCTCCATGCTAAAGACCCGGGATGGCTTTTAAGGATCATACAGACAGACACACACACCGTCTCCCGCTCTCTCTTTCACACTTTCTCTGAGATATTATGCATGGCTGTTTTTACCTTCCCTTTTCTCTCTCTTACTTTCTCCCCCCTCTTTCTCTCTCACTCACTCTCTCATCTATTACATCTTTATCACAGCTATTTTCATTATCAGCTATCCTTTGCCACTTACCTTCACTCCACCTTGCGTGCCAAGTCAGCAGTCTCCCACACAAAAACGAATCCCCCTTCTCTCCTGATGGAATCCGATACAGTCCCCATCACCTCTCCGCCGGCAAGCCAGCCGTGCAGCGTGGCAGACAGGGGCGAAGGTGACACACCCTCCAAACCCACGTTGCCGCTCTGTCAACCGTTTTGTTTAGGTAAAAAGACGAATGGGACTGTGAAATGAATCTGTTTATAATACAGCAGCACACATACTGTTACTGTTCTGCAGGCTGCTGCCTGGTCTGCATGATTTGATTGCAATATTCAAGGCTGTGGGGTTGCAATATAACGTTGTTCCAGGGGCTATTTGCCTTCTGTCAAAAAAATGAAATGTTTCGTGAATACAGCTATAGCACTCGCAGCTAAATGAGACAGTTTAGTTGTGTACACAGTTTGATTTCTGTGTTCTTGTTTGTAACTCTGTCAGAGTCTCAACAGTCCTGAACGACACAGCGGGTAGCCAGAGGACAGATCATGAAAAGGCCCTGCAGAATTTTTCAACATTAAAAATAGAATGACGTCAGAATGCTGTATGGTTTACAAATGGCATGGGTAAAAGAAACAAAAAAACACTTTATTTTCATTTATTTTAGTTTTGAACCCTATCTGAATCAATTGAAAATACTGGCGGGATATTTGATGGCCTGTGTGCTCCAATTATTAGAACAATATTATGACTGTGGTGCACTAGGGTACTAGGGTGGAATTCCAATGGTGTCTGGAGGCTATTTGTATTACAGCCAGTCCTTCAGGGGCTGCAGAAGGGCATACGGCTCAATAACTCAATTCTTACCAATTAGCCCCTGACTTGTCCCCCCAAGACAGATACAGAGGACTCTCCAGAGGATAATATTTTGATGTGTGATAGTATCTATCAGGTATCTTTGTACAGTAAAATGTAGCCATCCAAGCACAGTACCATACAGGATCCCAGCTTGATCCGTTTGCCATGTTTGAATCGAAACAAACAATGCAATACTGTGGTGTATATAACATTCTTATGCTGGGTACAACCAACTGAACATAGATCCAGCCAGATGGACACAGTGGATTGTTGAGGAAAGTAGTTCTAGGATAGGTAACCAATTATTTTGGTCCAGACAAAAAATCTCCCCTCCTCCCAAACACCCTCTTAGCCCTTCTTTTCTCCCCATGCCCACCCCTGGATTCCCTCCTCAGCCTGACCTCTAGCCCCCCTTCCCCTACCTACCTCCTCTCTCCAGCCCCAGCGTGCTCTTTCCCTCCAGAGCCCCCCTCGGTCCCCCCTGCCAGAGCCAGGGCCAGCACCCTCCACCTCCCTCCTGGCCCCTCCCGTGCTCCAGCAGGCAGCCAGCGTTGTGACTTTGGGCCTGGCCGACCTTGCAGCGTCACAGCAGTCTGACGTTATTAGATTGGGCACGGAGGCAAGAGGTTGGCCAGGCCACTCCTCAGTTGCATCTCCATCTGATCTCTCCTTGAGAGTGGAAGACAAACACCGCTATCTGGATGTGTGTGTGTGTTTGTATGTGTGAGCATTTTTGCTATCGGTCCTCCAGTTAGAGATTCCAGTGGTGAAGGGAGACAGAGGAGGCTCACCTACCCGGAGGAGAGCTCATATTCCTGGGGAGGAGTGTAGGCAAGTGGGAGGATTTCCTCTGGGCCCAAGCTGGCCCAGTGCTTTGTCTATAAAGAGGTCATCAAACTGAGAACAGAGCCCCAGAGGGGTTGAAAGATGTTTTGCTGGGTCACTGGAGTACAGTTACCGCCTGCTAACAGCCCGATTCTCTCAGAATGAGGGAGCAAATAAAATAGAGAAGAATTTCCCTGGCTCACATTGAATCTGTCTGGTTTAGAAGAGATATATCCATATTTGAAGGAACAGTGGGCATGCTACACTGTTTAAAAATGTTTACCCAAACCACAATTGCTCAGCCTGCTACATATCTGTCTCTATCTCACTGGAGCTCATACCGTATATCAACAGCAGATTAAGCTCCCAACAGTACTCATCCTAACGTTAGAGGAGGATAGCTGTAGCTAAGCCAAGAGCCAATAGCAAGAAAGCTACAGCTAAGGCAAACACCCTGTTAGCCTTGTTAGCATATTATGTAGAGTATGTACAGCTGGGTGGAAATCTGCCAGTGTTGAATAAAATATTAAATGGTATTATCTGAAACTCTGGGTAGATCTCCTGGAAGATAAGGTGGAGTGATTGTATGACAGGTGTGTCGGAGCTTCCAAAAGGGTTGTTGATACATGGACAATTCAGATACACATCCTAACGGTAAACACTGTTGCAAGACATACTAGAGAGCATACCATTTCTGGGGAAATTGGGAGGGTGTGCTTGCTTGGATGCAGGTGGGTCCGTCCCCTTAAGTTTTTCCATTATAGTGATATTTTCAAACATTTAGCCTACTCATATAATATTGCATAATTCATTAAGATCCCTCTTTGAAACAAAAGAACCCCCTTTGAAACAAGCTACTGTAACAACATTGTCACTGGCAATATTTAAGATGGAATCGCGATTCAAACAGTGCCGTCTGCTAACTGAAAATATGTCCCCCAAAACGTAAATAGGTTTTACATTAATTTAGGGGGAAATGGCTAATTCAAAAGAAGTTTGCTAGAGGCAAGCTGGCTGATGACTGTTTGAAAGCGCCGGAAATGAGGACAGTACTACACACTGCCAGTGTGGGCGACCGAGTCTGACTTTGAGGCTAACATCAAAACAACATGCGGTCTCACTCAAATTCCAAGTTTCACACAAATCACAAAAATATGCTGACCCGCTGGCTGTCTTCGCAATAATCGCCATAGCTTAAGATAAAGAATTTGAGTGAGACCACGTCGCATAAATATATATATCTATGGTGTGTAGGCCTACTGTCTTCGATGCCACAGCTAAACTTTATGTCAAAAGAAACATTCTCATTTCCAGCGCTAATGTCAAACTTGTGTACGTTTTGGGGGGCATATTTTTGTATCCACCACCTGGCCGTCTTCACAATAGTCATATCATCATAACATTGCCCTCCTTCTGTTTTTTGGTTTAGAATTGACCGAACAATCAAATTACGAAAATACTGATGCTTTCTAGCATGGCTGCCGCCTAAGACTAGGCGGTCTCACGGGCGACCCGCATTCGCTCAAATTGCAAAGACTTTCACAACCTAAATCAAAAATCCGAGATATCAGTTACACTCAAAATCGCTTTCTCAACAAAGCCAAATAGTTGGGATTTTTGGGGGGTGGGATTTTTCACTCATAATCTAAATTTCAATTTGCGTGCTATTACGAAAATACCTGTATGACACTTTCTAGCATGGCTGCCGCCTAAGACTAGACTGACAAAGACTTTCACGACCTAAATCAAAAATCCGAGATTTCAGTTCCACTCGAAATCGCTTTCTCAACAAAACCCAACGGTTGGGATTTTTGGGGGGTGGTATTTTTCAGTCATAATCTAAACTCCACTTTGTTTGCTAGAACGTCTCTATGTATCCATGCCTCGTTGCTAAAGTGTTCTGACGCAGTGAAGTAGGCTATAACTGAGTAGCCTACCTTTTGCCGACAAAATACACTTTTTGCCACAAAAACGTATCCTCCTAAACTGTGCAACGGAACGTAAATTCTGATACAAGCAACTCAATCGCTACCAAGACGGAATAATAAGATATATGTGAGATAACAAAGGTTGCGCTCCAGCCGAAGGCTTGAGAGCACACCCAAATATGTGGGCGCTTTGATGAACAAAGCAGCCAACCTTTTAAATTCTGTGCCTTCATTCATACTTATAGCACCTATTGGTCACATCCCATAAAGCCCAGTTGCTCAATGACATGTTTATAGTTTTTGCCTATTGCTTACACACTTTTTGCAGAATTTGGCTCATTATGTAAAAACTCTACACACAAAGCAATCAGACATAGCACTTGGAGATTAACAACTCACATCCATGCCAAAATGAAACATTTACATTTATTCATTTAGCAGACAGGTCAAAGATCATAAACAACGAACATTGCGGGCGGCCGAAACACTGCAATCAGGACGTAATACTCCTTTCTAAAAATCAAATTCTTGCAACAAAACCATACACACAAGCACCATTTCAATTACTCTTTCATATCACCAGCAACACACTGATGGGCTTTATATAAAACACTGCAGTCTTTGTTACTACATTTTTATTGTCATTTTCTCAGACTCAGTCTTCAATAAAACTCAAAAGTAGAATTTATGCAGTAACCAAAGAAGAGTTTTTACAAAAAAACGAACATTCTTACAGAAATAAAGAAAAAATAGAACAAACACAAATCATCAAATTTAGCAACAAAACAAAACTTTTTTCACCCCAAATGCTTAGCACAATTTTGAAAACAGGGCTCACTTTGTCAAAACACGACACACGATTCACACAACTAGACACACAAGTAGCAGAACCCCTCCAATCTTTTGCAAAATTTCATAAAAAGTTTGAACCAGTTACACACTGTAGTGCAAAATGTAAAACACTTTTACACTAACTCTTCTTTTCTAATGATATAACCTGCTTGATATTGTACATGAATATGTTGACCAAACACAACACACAAGACTAGAATGTAGCCGGTGTGTAAAGGTGAAACTCACTCCTCCAGTATGTAACAGGCCACCCGCATCAATGAAGTGCTAGCTTTTCTTTGGCGTACTTGGTAGTGGTGGCGCTTGGGAAGCCAGAGGGCGCTGGTTCGACTTCCAGTCGGAGCGACGGTGCCTCTGACGGAACTTGCAAGACTACGTCTGTTACGTGCACACTGATGAAAATATGTACTGTACTCTCCACATTGTGGAGGTTGCATTATGTGGAGAGGATCAGAATTGTTTTCTAATCAAATACTGTAGTAGGCTACATACTGTAAACACAGCAAATACATTGTGGAGACAAAACTAAAAATACAGCAAATTAAATACAGTACATTGTTTCAATCATGGACTGCAGTGAATGGGTTTTTTTTTACTGATGTAGTGCATAGTAGGCTACATTTTACTGTACTGTAGACAGTAGAGAAAAGTAGTTTTCACCTGTGCTCTTGCCAAAATGTCCAAATTACTGTTGCAACAGTATAGCTGCTGAGGTTGGGCTGAACTCTCTGTCCAGCCTCTCTCGTTCTCTCCCTCCCTACCACTCTTCCTCCACGGGCTCCCCCTCTCATCCTCACTCTCCCTCTTCCTCTTCCTGCAACATTGCCTTCCATTTTTTATGAGGACAGGTACACTGACCTGTTGCCTTTTTATAGTGCTACCTGATTGGTATGTTTACAATTATGCACTTTAGTGCTTGTACACCTGACACCCATGTTTGATCCATTCGTTCACATGTGTGGCATTTTACAAGGCAGTGTCTAAAAAATATATTAAAATGACATAATCTTACTTTTCTGTGTCTAATGTAGAAAAGTGTGTTTAGTGATTTGCAAAACACTGTGTAGCATTTAGCAAATAGTGTGAGGCTGAGAATGTGCTTATAGTTGTGCAGATCTGGGCTGCTGTTTTGCTCCTTGAGTGTCAGGTTTCACTAACTGTGTGTTATTTGACATTTGTTTCTAAGCAATCGGAAAAAACTGTAAAATAAATACAATTACTAGATAAATTGCTATTGGGAAAAAAACATATACTTGTTTTGTGTGTGTGTGGTGGGGGGCTGGGGTGTTGCCACCCTTGGATTGATCCTACCCCAATGTCTCCGCATGCCTCTTCCATTGCTTGCAGAAGAGGCTTGCGGGCGTGTGGTTGCCGATCATATACTTTCCACCGCCATGCTAAAAATTATTCCTCGATTGCATTTAGAAAGGGGCTGTAAGGGGGCAGGTGTGAAATGGTTATGGTTGTTGAACCATCTGTGAAATCTCAGACCAGAGCACTGCTCTGGTCTGTCCTGCACAACTGCATGCAGTGCATCTAGAAATGCTATGATCTGTCCTGTATTGTAGGGACCTAGAGTGGCATGGTGATGCAGGACTCATTGGACACTAATTGCAGTACACAAGGGGATATTTCCCCTATTCTGCCCAGCGACATTTACAACGGCCCTTTGTCCAACTACATTACGACCCGACGCCTGGTTTTGGCCAGATTGAAGCCTGCCTCATCCACGTAGATGAACTCGTGTGGCAATGCGGCGGCATCAAAATACACAACTCTATGTAACAGAATATATAAAAAAGTGTTACTGAAAACACATACAGTAACTACAATGTAGCGACTGAGGTTAGGGTGGACTCTTTGCCCAGCCTCCCTCATGGACAGGCCATGATTTATCACATGGTCCACCAGAGTAGCCCTGATGTCATCTGATACACGTCTCCGCACTGGTCTTCGTCTTTGTCCTCGTCTTCTTCCACGTCCGACTCCTCTCTCACTTTGTACTCCATGCCTGACTCTCGTTGCCTCCATGCTTGCAAAGTTCTCAAAATTGCTTACCTGAGGCCTATTTGTAATACTAAGGCTCAGACCGAGGCTCTGACCGAGGTGTTCTGTTTTCTGTGTGTTTTCAGGTGTGTATGTAAGTGCCTACAATTGCCAGATTAGTTTTGCATTTGAGTGTTTTCCCAATGATAACAGGAGATTTAGTTTTTGAACAGTGTCTAATGTAAGAAAACGTTTCGCAATAAGTGTGTTAAAGAGTTGCAAACAAAGTGCAAAGTTGACAATGTGTTTAAGCTATGGTTACACTGTGTTTACGGTATGCTACAAGAAGTGTATGTATTGAGGCTTTGGTCTAAGCATTAGATTTTAGTGTGTAAGCAATGGGCAAGAACTGCAATGTAGCTGTAAACATGTTAACACCCAATCAGGTCAGTAATCTAGTCATGGTTACCTAAGGCATTCATGTTTGTTTATAATGGCTTGGCTCCTCCGTATAGTTCTGATCTTCTTTCATTCTATCAAAATACATTACGAGACCTCAGATAAACCAGTAGTCTACTTGATGTTCCTTTGACACATCTCAAACTGATAGGAGCTTGGCCTTCTTAGCGGCTGCTCCAAAGCTCTGGAATCATTTGCCATTTAGTATAAAAACTGGATCATATGAACATATGATGGGTTTAAATCTCTTAAAACGGTTTATGGTTGCATATAGCCATTGGTAGATACAGCGGTAAAATGTTTGTGCCCTTTCTGTGATTGTGTTTTGTGTCCTATTGTATGTGTTCACTATTGTACAGCTCTTTGGTTATCGGCATCCGCGGAACGGCTCTCGAAACTCCTTGTTTGTGTTGTATCGTGTTGTCTGTGGCTAGCTATATGTTGGGGGAGCTGTGAGGGACACCTGAATTTCCCTCGCGGGATAAATAAAGTATTTATCTATCTATCTATCTATCTTAACAGCTGTTATTTTTAAATGTGCTTCATAAAGAAATTTTACTGACATCTTACCAGGAAATTGCCACATTCTGGTGCCGTGTTGATGGTGATGTTCAAGACTAGCTACCTCTCCCATACTCACCCAACCCCATCCACCCTACCCCACCCCCAACCCACCACTCTGGCAAAGATGTACTGGAAACATTTATCAGGATAGAAACGCTAGCTACACATATTAGGTGGGACTGGGAGGCATTCTAATATATGTTAAGATGACACATTTTATATTTCACCGTCATTTGAGCGATTTTCAATCGTGACATGTTCCTGCCAGGATCAGTGAGGTATTGTAGAAGTGTCCGGCTAGATGTGTGTGAATTTGATTTGGTATGCATGAGAGGCTGGCTTCTAGGCTGTTCCATCAATCATTACACAAGTGATCGTCTAGAATATGTGATTATCTAAACACTAGATCTTCTTAAATTGTTGTTTACTCATGTTAGTATAACTTGATCATCCACCCACATAGTTCTTTTTTCACATCATAATATAATTCACTCTATGCAAATGTGGATAGATAATCTTCATTCTCCAGAGCAGAGGACTGTTATGGGAGACTGTAGGTTTTTTTATACACTGGTACACTAATTGTATGCACGGTTCCTAAGGTAACATTTTTCATGCAGGATTATAAAACGCTGACTGTGGGTTTTCTTCCCCTGCCCACATTTGCATTTTAATGCAAGAAACCATTTACATTTACTAACAATGTAGCGGTGGTCAAAATTATAGCAGTAATACCTGCAATTGAGTGAGAATAAATAGTTTAGAGCAACGCTTTTCAAAAAAGGAGGGATGAAAATGAAATGAATACTAAGTGAAAAAGAATCTTTGGTTTCATCCGTCTCCTTGGCTGTGCAAAGCTAATACAATTTTTCTCAGGAAGCGAGTCATTTCTTACATCATTTGCTATTTGCTTTTACTAAAGTTGAAAGCACTTTTTTCCAGACCTTCTCCCCCATGCAGTCAAAAGATAAATCTGCCTCCTCTGCAGCCTATTTAGCTGTATTAGCAAGCTTATAAAGGTCATGCTTACATTTCATATGAACCAGACAGTCACAGCAATCAGAGCACCTTTCCTTGTTAGATGGAATAACCAACAGGAATATTTAGCCTCTTGTCTAAACAGTCCCTTCTGAGCTCTCTGAAGGCAACAACTACCTAGGTGTAACACAACACAAACACTATTTCATGTCTGGTGTCGAGAGAATTCCAGTCCTTGGTGTTTGTCAGAAATCAATGGCCTTAATCCATAGTATTGTAGCGAGGTAAGAAATACTTGATTTATTATTAAAAAATGATCAAATGGGGCACTACCTTGATACTATGTTAGGACAAATCAAGGAAAACATATATGTTAGAAGCAATCTTCTTAAGGAATTAATTATTTTCAGAGCAGCTCAAAACAATAGTTAACAATGTCAAATAATATTGACAACAAATTTATTATAGCAAAGTACATATGAAATAAAATGAACAAGTTAGATTATGAATTTGATATGATACATGTTTGGTTTCAATGAACAGAATACAATGGTCTTTAGAACGTAAAGAAAGACAAAAAATAGGTTTGGGTAAAAATAACTGAGTTGAGTCTAATGGAATCTAAATTCAGATGATGTGCAGATGATGATTAACTTCCTTTACAAATCATAAACATAGCTCATGCCAATCCTACGGGGAGAAGAGAGCATGAGACTATAGTTAAGTTGTTAACTTAATTGAAAGGGAAAAGTATGTTACCTTGTTTGAAACTCCCGCCACTGAACTCACCACAGTGAGAGGAATAACTGGTGACTGAGACACGTCATCTAGGAAAACCCTTTGAAGCTCACTGGGAGAGATAAGGAGGCCATATTATGCAGATTGGTGAGATACCCCCTGTATCGTTTCCGTTGTATGGGCATTGATGATATGATCAGAACATACTGGATAGTGTGAATAAGGCTGATTGTGTTTAACTGATGTAGTCGGATGAGAGACTAGTTTTTTAGCCCAGAAAACCTCCATTACTGACATCAGTAATTTTTGGTAATATTGCTGTAGTCGGATGGAGGCTGAAACCTTGTTAGTTTAATGAATAAATGGGGTGATTATAAAAGGTGCTCCCAGACAAGTGTCACTGTCCCCCTGGTTTAATTAGCTAAATCAACTGTCAAAGTAATCTCCTCTCCTGAGCAGGGCAGTCATGGATACTTCATTATACTACGAGATAAGGTCTGACAAGCAGGGAGGTAGATAGACAGACTAGAGGGCGGGCGGAAGGAAGGAAGGACAGTTACACAGACAGACCAGTCAGATAAGTAGTAAGAAAGGTAATCTCTTGACTGAAATCCACTCAATGAGTCTTTCATCAAAAACAGTTTGTCGTACCACAAATCAAATCAAACTTTATTTTTATAGTTTTGCAAACACATCCTACACACACAAAATAACACACACTGACACACATACACACCCAAACAAACTCCACACTCACTTGTCCAACTCACACACATTCACAGTTCATGCATTCTCACGCAAACGTCCAACTCCAGTCAGCCCTGCAAGCCCCAAGGGGAAGATGTGAGAAGCAGGAAACAAGGAACAGGAAGAAAGGAGAGGAGAGCAGAGATGGCATGTACTTAACCAGAGATGAAAAGATTTGAGGAAGTTTAAGCCAGTGTGTTGCCCTGAAACTGCCCAGTCCTCTCCATCCTCCACCCTCCATTCCCTATGCTGCCAGAATATCTGCCAAAAATAGTTGGGAATGTATGTGTGTGTATGTGCACATGTGTGAATGGATTAAAGAAAATTAAGAAAGTGTGTCTGTCAGTGTGTCACATAGCAGAACCTTTGATGACCAAAAGAGTACATCTGGGATATTTTGGGGGAACCGGAATACACAACTGTAAAACTCTCGGTTCCACTAACTTATATGTCTTTGTCTTTTAATACATTGTGAGGGGTCAGGTGGAATACAGGGTCCAGGGGCACCCTCTCCTGGGAGGTAGGCCCAAGAACACTTAATTGATGTGATCGAGTAACCAGGTGAAACTCATATTCTTGATTGTGCTTTCTTTAAAAGGTCCCGATTAGGTGAAGGAGGGGAGAGTGGAGCTGGAGAAATACTCGTTTGTAGTCTTTGGGTTGACGTAACGTGTTTATTTTACCCTTTTGGACAACCTAGTACGACAGTGTGTCTGCAAGGGTTTTGGCTCCTAAAAAATATAACCAAAGTGTTGCTGCAATTGTCCGTCTCAGTTTCTCGTTTTTGCTGTCCTGCACCCTGGGGGAACGTATTCGGTGACGGAGATAACAAATCGTCACATGTTTTTTCTCCAGACTTGATCTGGTCCTGGTCACCATCCTCAAAAATACCAGCATGCACATCATTTACTATTTGAGCCATAGCTTGTATTTCTTTGTGTTGTGAAGGATAATTCCCTTTAGCCCACATAAAGTGCAGCTAGACAGTCAGGTCCACTCAGTAGTTCTTTTGCTTGTAGGCAGCTTCATGGTACACAGTAAAACCATGTGCGTGAAACTCAATTAGATGGTAGATAGCTAGTGGGGTTGAACCTACATGAAGTGACTGACAGACCTCTGGAGCATAAATGTTCGTCATCTAATAAAAAGCACAGATATGCCCTTGGAGAGAAGAAAAGGAGAGTGGTTGGGAAGAGGATCTTATGTAGAAGCACAGTGACAATTCACCTGACAATTCACCTCCCCTTCGTATTTTGCTTTGTCAGCATGCACTTAAAGCAGGGATGTCGTAGGTAATCGAATTACCAGAGAGAGAACCTATCCCTTTTATTCATGGGAAGGAGAGGTTTGGGTGGAGTTGTCAGAGCAGTGGAGTGGAGAGGAGGAGGATGCGTGAGACGCATGTGGGCGGGTTAGAGCTCAGCGAATGAGGCAGCATCAGGTGACCCGGCACTCAACAGCGAGATGACCAGTCGCTGCTCTCTCTGTCCTGATTAGGAGAAGAATCCCAGATTCTGGCACAGGGAGGCACGCCAGCACTCTCTCTCTCTTGCTGTCTCTCTTCATCTTTTCTCTCCTTATCTGTCTTTCTCTCCTTTCTCACTGTGCTACACTGCAAAGAGGGCGTGAAGAGTTCCTGGTGGTTGTGGTAGTTTCAAAGGCCAGCTAACTGAGTTGTGCTGGGTGCAAGCAGGCACCCAATCAGACACGTCTCACAACAGTTTGTGTAATGCACAATTAGCAGCTCCGTTGAACCGTATGGCTGATTTATTCTGCGTTTAATCATGTGGCTCAAAAGCTGAATGCCCCAGTTCTAATCTAATCTCTTATCAAACTTCATGTTGTTGATGAAGATAAAATGATGAGCAGAAGGAGAACAGAGAGGCTCTGGCACCGTGCGGCACAGTTCACGGTGCCACACACACTCCTGTCACTCACGTCTCTCCTCTCTCTGGTTCTCTCTCACACACACATTTCACAGTACCACACGAATACACTGCCATCTCTCCTGTGTCTATCACTATCTATCGCTCTCTCTCTTTCACAGATCACGGCACCAGATACCCCTCTTTTTGTGTCTCCTAACTGCTCTCTTGCTTTCTCTGTCTCTTACTTTACCTTGCTGTCTTTCTATTTCTCACAATCTGTCAGTCACTCTCACTTGGTCTCTCTGTCTCTGTACTGGTGTATAGCTAACCATCTCTCTTCCTTTTCATTTTCACTATATCTCTTTCTGTACTTGTCTCTCTCCCCCCTATCTCTATCTTTCTCTTTTATTTTCTCTCCCTCCATCCCTCTCATCCCACCCCCACCTCTCTGGCCAGGCCCTGGGTCCTCAGGTGCATGAAGTGTGCATCCGACCTCCCTATGGGGTGACGTGGAACAAAGGTGGGGTGACATTCTATCTGACGGTTATCCCTATGGGGCCATGGCACCACAACCGAGCTGTCAGCCAGATCTGGGCTGTGTGGAGGGGATGGAGGCCAAACAAACAGGGCCCACATTCCTGGTAATCTCCGCTGGCCTGGCCCAGCCCGGCCGCCTAGCAGAGAGCTATCCCCAGGGAGGGGCAGAGGGCTAAGATGAAACGGACAGTCTCATCTAACCTGTTACTGGCGGAAAGGGTGGGTCAACGGTGGGGGGGGGGAGAGGTAGAGAGAAATAATGCAGAGCTACAAGGGTGAGCTGACAGAGTAGAGAGGGAGTGGTTGAGTGAGAAAAGGGATACAACAAGATAACAGAGATAACAAATTAAGCAAGAGCTAGGTATTGTCAGTAGATGAAAAGGAGGAAGATGGAAATTAAATGAAGGTGGGATCAACTAGCCGCTCATTAACCAAGGCTCTGCATGGAAATAGTACTTCAGTCTGTCTCCATTGGGAATAGGGGCTGAAACAGAACAAGTATATCTTTGTGTGTCATCCTTTCAAGAAAGGCGGTGGAGTACAAGTGGCTCACCTTTAAACACATACACACATAAATAGTGACTGTTCATCAAAAGATTGTTCATGTTTGTTCTCTGCATGTTGTCAGTGCAAGTGTTTCTCCCAAAAAAGAAAATGAGTCACTATCCAAGCCCAGCTCTCCAGTACACACAAGCTGTAAATACACATACACATTTGCAAACAAACATACACAGTATATAAGCCTATACAAACCTGATGCAGAAATTGACAGAATAAAAAAAATCTAAAACACAAATACTGTCCTGCACTGTTGCCTTTTAGCCCAATTAGCCTCTGTTGAACGAGTGCAATTGCTGCTATTATAAGAATATGCTGTAGATTAGATTGTACGTGATTTTTAAGATGGCTTTAATTAAAGCAAAGCATCCCAGTTAGACTACACGGACTGCTATGTGGATGACTACATTAACTAAAGTATTGAAAATGCAGAAAACCTACTTTATGTGAATGGGGTCTGATGTCAGTGAGTCCTTGACTATGCAGGTTTGTGTTTATTTACCTAACGCTCCTACTGTAGAGTGCTTTTAACTAATCCAATTTCAACCACCCACCCCCCTGCCTCTACTGCCTCTACTCCCTCCTCCATATCTAATCCCCCTCCCAATAGGGCTGGTATTAACCCCAGATGTGCTCTCCCAGAGAGATGAAAGACTGATGAGAGACTGGGAAGGTTAGTCGGCTGTACTGGTGTTAAGCTGCTGTTGAGCCCCTGTGAGTTGACCGTCAAAGCCCACCGCTCATTGCCTCCCCTCTCTGCCATGCTCCTTATGGACTAGCCTAGCGCTAAGTAGCTCTTTCTAAACTGCTGATTCGTATCTAGCATCACTTAGCCTATTGTAGTCAAGTCCTGCCGTGTTCCTGCCTAGCCTAGCCAGCATTGCTTGCCAGGTCTAGCAAAGCACTCCTCTCCTTTCTTCTCTCCTCTCTTCCTTTTCCCATTCATCCTTCTCCTATTCTACCATATCCTGGTTGGTTGTCTCGCTCATCCTCTTCTCTCCTCTCCAGTTGGTTCCTGTCCCTTTCTGAGTAGACACTGTTATTACCGTCAGCCCAAATGACTTCTCATAATGCCATCATCCCATCACTTCAAATCCATATTAATATCAAATTGATATGGTGGGAAAACATATGGTTGGTACGCAGTATGAACAAAATACAATTCCAAACGCAGCATGACACACACACACACACATCCTCTGCCTGTCGCTGCACACCTCTCCAGGCCTGTACGTGCTAAAGGAGTAGATTCTTCTGTGTGTGTGTGTTTGGCTTGAAGTATGAATTGTTATGAGTGAGTGGTTTGAATGTAGAGTTAGTGTCGCTGCTGTAATTGAGGGAGATTAATTGAAGAAGCTGTTCCTATGGATCACTGACTCCTGCTACGGAGTTCTGCCATGGGAGCATTTGTGTTCATGGCTGGAATCAGTGTGGTGTGTTTGTGAGTTGTCTTGTCTTTTTGTACACTGTATGTGTGTGTCTGTGGCCATGTTTATGTCAGTGTTTGCATACTTGTGTGTATGTTGGGTGCATGTGTGTGTACATACTGTATGTGTATGTCTGTGTGTGTGTGTGTGTAGGGGGGACAGAGCTAGTAGCAGTACTAGGAACTAATTGAAATGAGAGGCGATGTGCGAGTCCCGGCCAACATGGCCAGCCCATTTGTCAGGGTGACATCATTGCACTCACACCCCATCCATCTCTTCCCTGCACCTCACAACCAGCCCTCCTCTTTCTGATTAATGCCCGTACCTCCCTCACTGCACCATAACACACACACACTCTCACACACAAAATGTTGCAGTACTGTCTCCCATTCACTCTCACACTTTTGCCCCTGTGCTCACTCTTAATCTTTCTCTCACACACATCTTGGAGTCATTCCCATTCACTCGCACTCTCTGGCTTTGCACAAACACATACACACAATCATTGGATGAGCACTTACATGTATTCTCAAACAGACAGCCCAAGCACTAAAGCTCACAGGACTGAATATAGCCATCTAAAATACTTTCTCTCTTTGTACCTTCATTGTTTCCTTCCTTTCTTTATCCCTTCTTTTTTCTTTTCATCCATCCTTCCATTTTTGAATAGTCTCTAATTAAGCTAATCACACACACAGCACAAACACACACACACAAAATCTCATTACAGCCGGTATTAGAGCAGCTCACCCTTTTCCGGAGAATGAATGCTTTGAAGATGGTCTAAATTATGCCTTTAAAAGATGTTCCAAATGATACCCCCCCACCTCACACTTTCTCTGTCTCCCCGCCATTCCTGGCTCCCTATCATCACCCCCCACCTCTCTATCACCCCACCTCCCATCACCCCTAACCTCCCTGGCTCACTATCACCTCACCTCCCATCACCCCTAACCTCCCTATCACCTCACCTCCCATCACCCCTAACCTCCCTGGCTCACTATCACCTCACCTCCCATCACCCCCCACCTCCCTATCACCTCACCTCCCATCACCCCTAACCTCCCTGGCTCACTATCACCTCACCTCCCATCACCCCCCACCTCCCTATCACCTCACCTCCCATCACCCCTAACCTCCCTGGCTCACTATCACCTCACCTCCCATCACCCCTAACCTCCCTGGCTCACTATCACCTCACCTCCCATCACCCCTAACCTCCCTGGCTCACTATCACCTCACCTCCCATCACCCCTAACCTCCCTGGCTCACTATCACCTCACCTCCCATCACCCCTAACCTCCTTGGCTCACTATCACCTCACCTCCCATCACCCCCCACCTCCCTATCACCTCACCTCCCATCACCCCTAACCTCCCTGGCTCACTATCACCTCACCTCCCATCACCCCTAACCTCCCTGGCTCACTATCACCTCACCTCCCATCACCCCTAACCTCCCTGGCTCACTATCACCTCACCTCCCATCACCCCCCACCTCCCTATCACCTCACCTCCCATCACCCCTAACCTCCCTGGCTCACTATCACCTCACCTCCCATCACCCCTAACCTCCCTGGCTCACTATCACCCCACCTCCCATCACCCCTAACCTCCCTGGCTCACTATCACCTCACCTCCCATCACCCCTAACCTCCCTGGCTCCCTATCACCTCACCTCCCATCACCCCTAACCTCCCTGGCTCACTATCACCTCACCTCCCATCACCCTAACCTCCCTGGCTCACTATCACCTCACCTCCCATCACCCCTAACCTCCCTGGCTCACTATCACCCCACCTCCCATCACCCCTAACCTCCCTGGCTCACTATCACCTCACCTCCCATCACCCCTAACCTCCCTTGCTCACTATCACCTCACCTCCCATCACCCCTAACCTCCCTGGCTCACTATCACCTCACCTCCCATCACCCCTAACCTCCCTGGCTCCCTATCACCTCACCTCCCATCACCCCTAACCTCCCTGGCTCACTATCACCTCACCTCCCATCACCCCTAACCTCCCTGGCTCACTATCACCCCACCTCCCATCACCCCTAACCTCCCTGGCTCCCTATCACCTCACCTCCCATCACCCCTAACCTCCCTGGCTCACTATCACCTCACCTCCCATCACCCCTAACCTCCCTGGCTCACTATCACCCCACCTCCCATCACCCCTAACCTCCCTATCACCTCACCTCCCATCACCCCTAACCTCCCTGGCTCACTATCACCTCACCTCCCATCACCCCTAACCTCCCTGGCTCACTATCACCTCACCTCCCATCACCCCTAACCTCCCTGGCTCACTATCACCTCACCTCCCATCACCCCTAACCTCCCTGACTCACTATCACCTCACCTCCCATCACCCCTAACCTCCCTGGCTCACTATCACCCCACCTCCCATCACCCCTAACCTCCCTGGCTCACTATCACCCCACCTCCCATCACCCCTAACCTCCCTGGCTCACTATCACCTCACCTCCCATCACCCCCAACTCACTATCACTCCTCTTCCCATCACCCCTACATGCCTGACTAACTATAACCTAACCTCCCATCACCCCCACCTCCCTATCACCACGCCTCCGTGGCCTCATCTACCTGACCCAGTCCCTGCCTTAGCACCATCTCCTGCCTCTCATTCACTCACCCCTAACCTGCTTTGATAAGGCTTGTCTCTGATACACAGTAACGCAGACATCATCTCGCTCACTCTCTTTCTCAGAAGGAGAGCGCTGTCCTCGGAACTGTGGAATAAAAACCGCCACTTACCTTGAAAGCATTTCCCTGTAACTGACAAGCTTCTGTCTCTGCCACACACATGGGGTTTGGGGGCGTTCAGAATGAAAAGCAGACAGCGTGTGTAGTGGTTATGTAATTGATTGATCAGGGAGGATACATCTATACAGGGAGTCCATACACGCACGCAAACTCTACAGTTCCTTCTAGCTCTGCTCGGGGCTGTTCTGGACCCGACCCTGTCCGGAGGCCTGGCCAGGTATTATTGTGTCTGAGCGACCTTGTCTGACTGGATGGTCACAAGGACAAGTCTGGTGATGGTTCTGTCCCTGGAGTAACAGATAGATCAACCAGTGTCTGGCAACACTGATCTGTCTGTCTCTTATCCCTATTTCTCGAAAACATGTTTGTCTGTAAGGGAGGTCTGGGCTTTAGGAACTGTGTGTGTGTATGTGTGTGTGAGAGCGAGAGAGACATTTGTTTACAACGGTTTCTTGCACTCAGACAGATGGTGGGAGGGTCTGTCTGTGTAGTAGAATGTCTGTCTGTTCGTCCGTCTGTCTGTCAGTCAGTCTGTCTGTCTCCTATCCTTTTTCCTCTTGTTTATACATGAAAACTTTGTTCAGGACGAACTGGTCCATTTCTGGAAGCGTTCTGTCCCTCAGGGCTTTCAACGAAAGCATGCAGTCATGCTATTATTCTGTTTGTACCAATCAATTGTTGAGGGGAGTTTAGATTCTAAATTCAGATGTTACAGGATAGAGAGACTTTGGAGTGATCTGATATTATCTTTCATTACTGGTCTGTGACCAGGTACACTGGGATCATTGCGTCATACAACCCCTAAACCTTCTAGACATCCTCTCAGAGAAGGAAGAGCTGACCGGGACAGAGAATGAGAGAGATACAATAACTGCAACAACAACAATACTTTTTGAGGCAATGGGGCGAGTTTGAGTTTTCTCTCACTTGCTTGTTTCTTTTTTATGGCTTCAAGTCTTTATGCTCTTCGTCTTGTTCACCGGAAGGAGAGGATGACGCGCCGGCTGAATAGGCCTCAGTGTTCAGAGGACCATAAAGGAACTCTTTTCTCTCCCTCCCTCCCTCTTTGTGCTTTCTCCCTATTTCTGTAGAGATATCTCTCTATCTCTCTCCTATCTCTCTCCTTTCTCTCTCCCTCCTTCTCTCCAGTGGTGCGCTGTCACTGAACAGAGCAGCAGTACAGGGACCCAATGCCACTTTTAAATGCCCTCCCCCAGCAACCCTGCCTTTCTCTTCACTCCTCACCCTTTCACCCCTCCTCCCTTGTCCACTCGCCCTGTTTCACTGCTTGTTTTTCGTAACGCCATAACCCTGAAGGACAAATAAGATAGAGAATGCTGGTTGGGTTCTGTGGGAATGTTTCCCATGGAGGTGGACTGCAGGGCTACTGAGCCTTAATAGGACTTCTACTCTCCATCCTTCTTACCCTGCCCTCCACACCCCAGCTACCCCTTTCAGTGTGGGAAGATGGGAGGGGAAGGAGAGGAGGGAGGAGTAGGGACTTTGGGCTCTTTTGTAGTGGTGGATTCTTAGAAGGCTGTCAAGGCTGAGCTTGTGTGAGGCCATTATTGCCCCAGAAAGAAGAGAGGACAGTTTTGGAAGGAGAGAAAGAGAGAGAGGGAGGAGGGGACACAGACAGCCTTGTTAGCAGCCACCCCCAGAGCGAGAATAAAAGACGGGAAAGAGAGAGAGAAAGAAAGGGGAAATTAAGAGAACTTTTGAGAAACATAGAACAAGGATGAGTAGAAAGAGAGTCTTTGAAAGATGGAGAAAAGTTTTCACCCATTGCGTCATTCTTGTTATTCCCGTCCTCTTTACTTCCTTGCTCTTCCCACTCTTTTCCTCCTATGACTGTCCCTCTTCCTCGTCTCATCCTCTGCATCTCTTGCCTCCACCTCCCTTTTTCACCCTCTTTCTCTGTTGCTGCCTGTCTCTTCAACTCAAAAACAAGCTTCAACTCCCACCAAACTCCCCATCCCCCAAGTTCAGACTGATTATTATCACCACCTCTCGCAGCAGACTTATGGCCCCTCGTATATGGGAAACAGACGTTTAAATCATAATCAATACAGAAATATCAATGTAGAAAGGCCAGGCAAACGGAAATCACTGAGATTTAACTTCGTTGACGGGGTTGTGCCAGTACACGTTTATTGATGAAGGGTGATTTACCCCTGGATTTACATGTGGCCACACACACCCATCTCACCTATCTGTCACCTCTGTCTCTTCCTCCTTGGCTCACTCTCTCTCCCTCCCTCTAGACAGGGGTGTCTATAGATCTCTATAGTCATACTGTCTTACTGTGTCAGGGGATGATAAAGGGGGACCATGTGTGGGTGTGGCTGTTGACATTTTCTGGTGTTCCTCATAGCTCACAGAGCTCACTTCAAGCGCCATGGGAGGAGGATGTTGTCGTCGTTTACAGCTGATGATGGGCTTTGTGTAGGGAGAGAGAGGCGGAGGAAGCTGTTGGGAGGTGCAGTCTGCTCTGTGTGTTGTTTAGTCCAACCAGCGGAGATGGGAGGGGACAGGCATGACATGGCCAGCCTGTGACCTGTCCAATGTCATGGCAACGCTCCCAGGATGATTAATATCTCTAGGACTCACACGTAAACACACACACTGGCATGCACAGAAACACACGCACCTACAGATGCTTTGGAAAAAACATAAGTTCAAATAACCTTAGCTTTCTTGCAGTTTAACATCATTGTTGCTAACTAGCTAGCCATGCAGTGTAGCATTATAGGAAGCCACTCAATCTACAACAATTTAATCACTTCATCTAGCTTTGCTCGCTTCAGGCTTCTACAGAATTGCAGTAGGCTTGCTGCTTATTGTCTCATTTGACTTAAGTTACATTTTTCCTTTTGACTATGACTTACCTAGCAAGCTATCTAGCTACATCCACCTTTGCCTGATTAACTGGGGAGTGCTTTAATTAAAAGAGAAGACAGAAGAAGAGAGTGCAAGCCGGAGGGAACGAAATATGATAGAGAGGATGAGAGAGGCATAAGATTCAATATTGTGGGTTACAAGCTATGGGCTACTACAACTGAACTGCCATATCTTAAGCCTGTACAAAGACGTTGAACTGTACAATCTGGCGTTTGGCTGGAGGGACCAGCTAACTATAATAAGCAAAATTAGCAGTAAAATTTAAGTTAAACTAGTCAGAATAGTAACAATATGTAACAATACATTCTGAGACAAACCAAACAAGCTAGGCCTCCATGTAAACAACAGCAACCCAAGACTCCTTAAAGCACAAACAAACATGATGGCCCTGACATAAATGTAAATCAGAAATAGCCATGCATAAAAACAATTACCTCGCTATCTTAATTGCTTTCTAAAAGAAAACACTCGCTGCCACCTTTCCAATTAAAATATAACCACCAGCAAAATTGAATGTATTTTTAAACGGTGCCCGCGGCCTGTTGGTCTGTGTCTGTCTCCTTCAGTAATATATGGAATTCCTGCTCTGAGGTTTAATGGCCAGACGTGCCTGGAGACGGAGTAGCTAGCTCAGAGGAGCGGGCACTGCATTCTACACTGAATATTCAATAAGCTGCATATTCATCTGGAGTAATTCAGTTCCCTATATTCCCTTGTAAAAAATACAACATGAGTAGGTACAGCATGATATGTATGTTTTCAGATTGTGTACGATTAAATGAGGTCATACAAAATGTTATGAGCTAGACAAGACAATTACTATGTTTTAGCATGAAACATACACTTACATACTCAAGACATACCCACATGCAAACAGCACAAAAAAATACACACAGGCAGGCATAGTCAATGGTGACACACATACTGCAGCCTGTGCTCTATTGTCTTGTCTTCCTAACTAAGCCTGGTGCTGTGTGTGTTTCTACTATAGGAAGAATTGTTCCACTAACCAGTGTTATTCTGGGAGAGTCACGTTGAAGCCCCTTAGAGGAGTAACTGTGTTTGTGTGTGTGTTTGTATATGTGTGTGTTTATACAAACATACATGCGACAGTGCTCGTGTGTGTGTGTGTGTGATTGTGTTGCTGAAAAGCCTTTTATAACTGTTACCCTCTGGATATCTGGGAATACCAGAGAAAGTCTTCTGAAATTCTCTTTAGTTTTTTCTCTTTCTCTCTTAAACCTTCTTTTTCTCTCTATCCCATCTTCCCTCTTTCTCATCTCTGTCACTCTCTGCCTGTCTCTCTTTTTCTGTCTGTGTCATCCTCTTTACCCCCTCCTTCCATCCTCTCCTCCCTCAAGCACTGACTTTCAAAACCCCCTTCATGCTCACTCCCTCCCTTTCTCTCTCTCTTCTTCCCTCTGCCCTCCCTCGTTCCTGCCCTCCTGCTCTTCTCTGTTATCTTCTGGGACATGTGTGAAGGAGACCATCTGTTGATCCATGTGTCTCCTGCCTACTTCCTTTGTCACTACCACTGACCTATCGGTGATTGGCCCTGGCCTTTACCCCGCCCACCCACTGTGTGTCAGCTAGCAAGGGGATAGAAGGATGTGGGGGCGGAGTGATGGCAGGTTGGAGGCCAGAGGGTTGGTCCCACTCATGACAATCTGTTTTCTATGTACAGTAAATGGTGTATATACATATTACATTACATCACATTTATTCATTTAGCAAACGCTTTTATCCAAAGCAACTTGCAAGAGAGAGCTTTACAAAAAGTGCATAGGTGAATGATCATAAACAACGAGATAGCCCCAAAGCATTGTGGGTAGCCAAAACATGAAGCATACATTGTTAAAAGCAAATAAGTGCCAATGGGAAGAAACATAAGAGCATGTAGTTAAAGAAGTTAAAATTAAACAACATGAACCTCAAAAGTGCAAGGGTGTACCTGTAGGAAAGCAAGCAACAATAATATAATTCAAAGCGAGTACAAGAAGTTAAATCAGATACAACTAACCAACAAGAGAAACAAGTCCCTAATAAGAGTCATTGTTATCCTGGAGGAAACAGGTCCAGCAAATCATTCCTAAGTACCATTGTACCCGGAAAACAAGTGTGTTTTTGGTATATTCTTGAAGGTGGAGAGACAGTCAGTGTCTCTGATGGAGGTAGGGTGAGTCCACCATCGGGGGGCCATACATATACACTAGAATGTGGTTCAGGCCTCATATTTCGGTCCAAACCCAATCCGAGTCCGAAACAGTATTAAACCTGTTGTCATTCCTGTCAAATTCAAGAAAGACGCCTATACAAGGCATACCCAAAGTAAAGCTTGAACCATTTGGAGTACATGTATGGTTGTGGTCTCTTTTGAAAGGTGACACTCGGAAGTTCCTTCCCTGTTGTCAGGACCCCTTTACGTCCTACTGGCTTTCAGTAATAGAAGCTTGAACACAATTCAATTGAAAGTTTTTATTTCTGCCTAGATTTTGTTTAGCAAACATTACATTTACATTTACATTTATTCATTTAGCAACTTTTATCCAAAGCGACTTCCAAGAGAGAGCTTTACAAAAGTGCATAGGTCACTGATCATAACAACGAGATATCCCCAACATTGCAAGTAGTCAAACATGAATCATACATTGTGGAAAAAATAAAAAATAAGTGCCAAAGGGAAGAATCATAAGAGCATGAAGTTAAACAAGTTACAATTGGACAACATGAATCTAAAAGTGCACCTGTGGAAGAGCAAACAACAGTAAACTACCTCACAGCGAGTACAAGAATTGTAATCAGTTACAGCTAACCAACAAGAGCAGCAGGTCTCTAAGTAAGAGTCCTTGTGATCCTGGAAGAAACTAACATCATGTCCAGCAGATCTTTCCTAGGTACCGTTGTATTCCCGGAACAAGTGACAGATGGCTGAAGAGGCCTATAGGTGGGACGTATTAGCTGGAAGACACAATAGCATGAAGCCTTACCCATTCCAAGTCAATAGTCTAATATAATACCACATTATAGTCATATTAGACACATGTTTTTCTAAGTGTAAATCCAGGCGTTTTCTTAAAGGGCCCTGTGGAGACTCCAAAAGGGCAGGACGCACGGATTTTGGGAGCCACCTGGTTGGCTTTAGAAGGCTATAGACAGAAGTTGGGTCAAATTATGTGTCAATCGAAAGGTCAGAGTGCAGTGGTCATTTTGACACCAAGATATTGTAAATATTCCGAAGCGAACCCGAGTTATCACCGATGCGTGAGTGACTGGTCTCTTCAGTTGGCAAAGTCAGGATGATGCAACAAGAGATCATGGCTATTTATGGATGTAATACATTGTTTTGGATCAAATACTTGACTTGCTTAGATAGTCTGGACCTTTGGGAATGTAACTAGACCATTTTGTTTGGGATGTTTTGCATAACTGGACAACTCTGAGCCTTGTTAGGTGAGTAGTCTCTGTTTGATTTAGCTTTGTTTACATGTTGGTGGTCGGACAAAGACGTTTATTGTACTTGCTGTTACAACTTTATCTTGAAATGCTTTATATCAATAGTACTTAACAAGCTACAACCCGTCGGCGGGCCGTAGGAACGTTGTCTGGTTCCAAGCTCGACCCTTTCCCGACAGGCATTCAGTTTTTTATGTTCAAATCCGACCGGAGCATGATGCAGTTAATGTAAGCCAAAGCACTGAGCTTGACAAACAGTCAGGACATTTATATTTTACACTATATTCTCTAAAAAGAAGTTGGATTTCCATGTCATGAAGACTCCCCCAGCTGACGTGACTGAACCTGACCCCAGTCTGACCGTCATTTAATTTTTTGACCGTCACATCGTGTTCAGACAGGTCCTGTCGGGCTTTAGTTGGGTAGCAACCCTCTAGTGTACACAAACACCGTACATATGCACATTTTCACACAAAAAGAAAAGTATGCACTCCCTCACAACAACTATGGGTTCAGGCCTGAATGTATTCGGTTATATATACTAAAACAGATACAGTATTGGTGCTACTGTATGGTCCTATATGATTCCCGTTATACCGTTGCAAGATTGAACATTTATGGAAAGCCAGGAAAATTGCATTGAGAGTAAAGAGTCCATGAAGTGATCTTCATAAAAAATCTAAAAAATTGGGAACATCAATATTTCACTTAACTTCCTCCCACTTCCTTTCCATCCCCAATGGTATTTCTGGAAAGGTATAGTTCTCATGGCGGCTGGTCAATATCCCTGATGATGTGTGGTCGTCTAGGATGGCAGGAACATTGATTTCCCATAACTGCCAGATGACATGTGGCCACACACACACACACAAACACTCTCCGTTTGACCGACGTTGTACTCAAATAAGTCCGCTCTATGGGCTGATGACTTTGAGAGATGGGAAGATGGAATGAATCATGATAGAGAGATGGAGAGAAAGAGGGAAAAAGATGGTGCAGTGCAGGGGAGATAGTGGAATTAAAGGACAGAGAGATGGAGCTTGTTGTCTTTTTCTTGCCGCTGATCTGTCATTTTGCATACAATTTCAGAAATTGTATATGTGACATTACACAATTTTACATAATTTTTCAAAAGTGAAAATTAATGTCACCTTTCAAACAAAGGTTTGCTAAATACAGTAATTTGAAATAATTGAGTGATTATCACAGGTATTGCTTGGGCAGATCTACAGTATGATATAAAATGCACCAGACCTAATACATCTTCTCTTTCTAACACGTGTTTCCTGCAGGTTTCCTTAGTACTGGTGACCAGGCCGCTAAGGGGAATTATGGCCTTCTGGACCAGATCCAGGCCCTGCGCTGGATCAGTGAGAACATTGGCTACTTCGGGGGAGATTCCAACCGCATCACGGTGTTCGGCTCTGGGATAGGGGCTTCCTGTGTCAGCCTGCTCACCCTTTCCCACCACTCTGAAGGTAGGCGCAGAGAGACTAGGGCATCTGTTCCTGGGCAGCAGTTTGTATCTTCCTCTTTCTCTCTCTCTCCCTCTGTCTTGCTCACTCCATCTCTAAAATAGTATTCCTGTTATGAGGAATACCGTTTGTTATATCTGCTGGTCAATCTAAAGTACTTACAGTACATATGGATGAACATTGTCCTAATACTACGTAGGCTGTGTGTGTGTGTTTGTGTGTGTGTGTTTGTGCTTAAACTGGACAGCATATCAATATATGTTTCATGCTAAGGTTCCTCTAATGCACCTGCAGATGAAGGTAGAGTCATACTGGCTGTGTGATTATATGTATGGGTGGACATTTTGTAAACCGACCAGCTTTTAAAATCAAAATATGTTAGCTTTCCATATTTCATGCTGGGACCTAAAAGGTTTTCAAAGAATTTAGCTCCAGTAGCTCACTGGATAATTGTGTATACTATGTAGGCCGAGGTCTTACTGCAGTGGCCTAGGTTCAAATCCGGCTTTGGCCTTTTTCTGCATGTCTTCCCCTCTTTCTCTCCCTGCCTTTCCTGTCACACTTCACTTCAAACTGTCCAATAAAGCATGAAAATGCACCCCCCCCCAACAGTGTAGCTACTACTTGGTGCCTGCAGAATCATAATGATATTGATGCTGACACCTGGATGCTCCTCCCTAGACTATAACAGCCAGGTGTCTATCCACTCATGTATATGATGTGTCTATTCTATAGTTGATGTTGACACATATTCATGTCAGGGTCACATTAGCTTTCACATAATGAAATGCAAAACATCAACATAGCCGTGTTTCATATTGGAGAGAGAGGGGGGGGGGTATTTATGGGTGAGGTAATTTCATAAATCAGTAATCGACACGCTCCGACACACACGAATGGTAATCAAGATTGTTGGGTGTGCTAAGCAGATGTGTTGGAGTACACGCCTGTTGAGCTCTGACACAAGGTAGTGGGCTAGACGGCAATAAAATAATTCAGTGACCATAAATACCATCCCCACCCTCTCTCTCTCTTTCTTTCTTTGTCTTTCTTTCTACTTGTGCTCCCCCTCATGTGTGACTGAACCTGTCTCCTATGCCCTCCACCCTTTAGAGAGGGGTCATATGACCCGGGATGCTTGGATCAATTTTACCACACCAGTGTGGGTTTTTGCATTTCTACAATTTGCATGTGCTTGGTACTAATGGGCTTGATTGCCAAAGATGAAATATTACTGGGTTTGGATTTTTTTTTCTTAAGATTATATTTTTTTCATCCCTGCTCCATAAGGCCATGCTCCATGTAGCATGTGATTACAGTACCATTGAAACCAGTTTCTCTGCCTCATCAGTAAATTGGATATCACTGAGCCTGTCTCTTCTCTCCTACTGAATGGAAATGAACGCTGGGATTTTGCTTCTGATGAGGAAGGGGGAAGCTTGAGTAAAAACTAGATGCTTGGAAATTGAAACAAGGAGTGGTGTATCACGCCGGGCCGTGCGCCACCGAGTGTTAGCGTCGGCAATCAGATCTCTCAAAGCTGCATCCTCCTCGCCGCCGCCGATCGAGGTAATTATGTGTGGTTTAGGGCTGAAGAGGGCCATGGGAAATCTAGGGATAGGGAGCGTGGCGGAGCACCTGCACCCAGCCCAACCGCCTTTCCACCCCTCACACACAGCCCCCTCACCCCCCCCCTCCCCTCGAAACCCACAATCTGGAAATAAAAAACTATTTGTGCTTCTTGTTGCCACGACGACAAGCTAAATGGCGACAGGATGCAACAAGACTGGAAGGCTTGCATTTGAGAGGCCTTGAAAAGGAAACAGAATTCTAATTCAAATTTCCAAAGACTCAGGGAGTGTGGCACGTCTCTCTGTCGGCTCTGTTGTGGTGACAGATCGCTGCGTAGTGACTCCCTGGGTGAGGTAGATGACTGGCTGAAGTATTACCTTCCCGCTGGAGTGCAGGGGAGTGAGGCATCCAGATTGTGTACAAGGCAGGATACTTCACACTCCTCGACTCATCTGATTTGACCTCCAGAATGAATGTCCAAATATGGCGAGGGAAGCTGTTGTGCAAGAGAACATACCTTCAAACACAGGTCTGGTCACACATCCACATACGAGCAAACAAATATCAGTGCTCTACGGATACTATGAAGCCATTGGCTTGTAAATTTCGTATTTTACTCGCCAGACTTTTTACATGGAATGCATGAACAATGCAACTGGGGGAATAATGTATTATTTCATTTTCAGATGCACAGAACAACACATGGTCAGACTGGGCACTACAATTATTGGGACAAGATAACACAAAGCAACCTGGCATAACATAACATATAAGTACACAGAACATGATGATGAACTCAGCAGACCGGACCACACTACGTAGGGCCTTGCGGTCCCTGTCTGTGCAGCTCCCATACCACACTGCAACCAGTCAGTATGCTCTCTATAGTGCATCTGTAAAAGTTAGTGAAGATAACTGAGTCCATGCCAAACTTCTTCAGACTCCTCAAGAAGAAACGGCATTTCCGGGCCGCTTTGACCACCTTGTCCGTGTGAGCAGACCAGATGAGATCATTGCTAATGTTCACCCCAGGGAACCTGAAGCAGATGACCTTCTCCACTTCGGATCCGTTGATGTGCATGCTCCTCCTCCTGCCGCCTCCTATAGTCCACAATCATCTCCTTAGTCTTTCTGACGTTGAGAGAGAGGTTGCTGCCCTGACACCATGAGGTCAGGGTATCAATCTCCTTTCTGTAGTGAGGACTGCTGACTCGTCACTGGCAGAGATGAGGCCCACAATGGTTGTGTCGTCAGCAAACTTAACAAGGAGGTTTGAGCTGTGCGTTGCCGCGCAGCTGTGAGTGAACAAGGAGAACAGGAGAGGGCTGACCACACAGCCCTGGGGGGTGCCTCTGTTGGTTATCAGTGTGGATGAGGTGCTTTCACCGATTCTCACCACCTGTGGCCTCCCCGTCAGGAAGTGGAAGATCCACTTGCATAGGGAGGTGCTTAGTCCCAGGTCCACAAGCTTGGAGGCCAGTCTGGAGGGGATGATGGTGTTGAATGCTGAGCTGTAGTCAATGAACAGCATCCTCACATATGTATTCCTTTGTCCAGGTGGGGAGAGAGCGCTGTGCATAGTCAGGGTGATGGCATCGTTTGTAGACCTGTTGGACCGGTATGCAAACTGCATAGGGTCCAGGGTGGGAGGCAGCGAGGAGCAGATGAATGATGACAAAGGTCAATGCTCTGGGCCATAGTCGTTCATGCAGGTGACCTTGGTGTTCATGGGCACAGGGACAATCTGTCAGAATTCTAATTTATTGTAATTGAGGTCTGTCATTAACCACTGATCAATTAACAATAACAAAAATTACTTACTATATTACTTACTGTTCAAAATTCTAAATTACTGTACTGTTTTGAATATAATAAACAATGTTTGATGTATACCCTGCTATATTAGGTCATGTCCAGGAGAGAAATATGCCTATCTATGAATTATGTTGCTTGTATCATTGATAAACTGTCATTATGCAATTTGCTAAAGCTTTCTCATGCTTGCATAGCCATAAGTTAGTCATTTTGTAGGATGTGACTTGGAAAATGTCTGTGAAAATAGTTTGTAGGTCAGAGGTCGCAATGTTACCAAAGTGTAAAGTGCGAGGCAACATTGAATGAGGAAAATAGGAGGAACGTCAAGGCCATTTCTAGGAGCACTATTTAAAGACTTACATATATGTAATAAATATATATATATATTTTTGTCTTTAACTTGTATTTGGCAACTGACTTTAATGACTCTGTACTTTCACAGTAATTGGGTAAAATAAGAGACTTCTTCAGGCGGCATATGGATTTAATCTACCATTTATTAGCTAATGCCTTTCTCTTGCCACCTGACTTTAGCCACCTCTCCAGTACTGATGATGGGTCATAGGCCTACTGCTGAAGGTCTGGGTCTTCTGTTGAAATAAGGATCAGGTCTGAAAGGCGTGAGGATTTGAGACTGCTGTGAACATCGGATTTGATGATCTTTGATTTGATTAGCAGAACAAGAAAAATCTGAACAGGTACAGGGCTCTTTAATTTTCCTTGATAACAAAAAGCATTTTCTGCTCAGACTGGAATTTTAGCAATTTTGGATCCATCTCTGAAAGCTGAACACGCGGGTGTTTGTGTGCATGACGAGTGCAGTAAAAAGCCCGTCAAGCGTTTTGTGAGAGAAAGCGACAGAGGCAGTGTAGCGACTTTTTACCTCCCATAGTGACAAAAAATCATATCTAGCAACTTTCCGTTACTTTGGCAATCTCCGTTTTCGTTGTTGAGCAGCAGCAAAAAATAATAATTTTAATTGTGTGTTGTCATAGCCGCCACACTTTCCCCATCCATGCTATTTCCCCCTCTCCCAGCGCATGCCACCACGGTGCAGAAATGTGGCGGCCACAGTGAGGTTTAGAAGAAGCCCAAAAACCTGCCACCCGCGACCAATACATTTTCACTGTTTTCAAAGTAGCCCAATTTGGATAGAAAACTGCGGATATGGCAACCGTGCTGCCAAAGCATGCTTTAATAAACTTGATCCTCCCCCCATTATCTTTCTTTCTCTCTTCCCCCTCTCTCTCCACCATCCTCTTTACTCTCTTCATCTCCCTTCCTTTCTCTACCTTCTGCCTATATATCACCCCTCAATCTTCCCATCTCATTCTATCATCCTCATGGACCCTCTGGCCTTCTCTTGCTCTCTCTATGTGTGGGTTTGCCCAGGGCCCGGTCTGAGGGCCCATCCATCAAGCCCTGGCCCCCCCAGCCTGTGCCTCTGGTCCTTGGTCTCGTTTTCGTCTGCAGTGGTGTGTGTGTGTGTCTGTGTGTGTTGTTACTGTTTATAGGATGGCTGTCTGGTGTCCTGGGTGATCTAGTGCAGTTCAGAGACTCTGGAGGGAAAGACTGGAGGGAGAGACCAGTCTCTCGTTTTCTGCAGGAAAGAGCCTCTGACCAGGCCTATTAACTGGGATTCAACAGAGAGGAATCCATAATCTCCATGTCTCTCTCTTTCTCTTTTGCTCTCTTTTGCTCTCTCTCTCTCTCTCTCTCTCTCTCTCTCTCTCTCTCTCTCTCTCTCTCTCTGTAGCTTCAAACGACTGGAGTCGTTCAGAAGCAAGGACATTAGCCTTGAGATTATCTAATATATTGCTATCTCCTTGGCATCTTCCTGGCTCTAATTGAACATGCAGATGTGGCTTTTTTCTCCCTCTCCCCTAATAATAATTATGTTGTAAAATGAGAGATGTCTTAGCTTTACGCCAGCAGAATATTAAGTAGCTCACGACTAATATGTGTGCACGTGGCCGTGTGTGTGCAGTTTATGCAGGTGCATGTGAGTCTGTCTGGTTTGTGGGAATGTGACTGTGTATGTACGCATGCATCTGTGTGTTGAAATGTGTCACTTGCGGGGCTCTCTGTGAAGGTCGTTTGACTTTTTTTTCTCCCTTCCTGTAAGCAATCAGGCTAAAAGCTGGTCCTGTGAGAAAGTGCTGGCTCCTAATGGAAGCACTGCTACATTAAAGACGGCCAGCCAGTCAGAGAGGATCGCTCATACTCATGTCAGCCTGCCGTATTATGAAGACTTCTGGGGGAACGAAGAGTGTAAATGTGAATGCTAAATGGTCAGCTTTATTACAGCCAGGGTACCCAGCTCCAGGCTTGGTCATGCAAGGCACCATCTCACCTCCGTCCACCTCTCATGAGGAGCTGGATGGAGGAGAGAGGTAGGGAGGGCAGGAGAGAGGGGCTGGATGGAGAGGAGATTGATTCTAGGTGAGCGGCGCTTTCACTTTTTTTCAAGTAGGTTTTAGTGTCATGGTTGATTGATGGTAAGGCCAAAATTGCGTTTTTGAGGTCTTAGCTTAGCCTAACCTTTAAAATGGTACTAATGTGATGACAGTAAAGACACACAGAATAAGGCCTGGTTTTACTGAAACAGTTAGATTTTTACATCAATGTAAAATTAGTGGAACTTCGGTTTCACCACCATGCTAATGAATATAAGGTTTCTGCGACGAGTCACGACTGTTCTCTTACAGAAGCTGAACTTCCCCTGCCTTCTCCATTCTGGTATTGAGATATGCAAGCTCACTTAACATAGAAAGGAAAATTCTGTGTTTCATCATCCTATTAGAACCGCATGGTATTAGTGTATCTCTCTCTGTCTCTTTCTCTCTGTCCTTCTTTCTCCCTCTACCCACTCCCCTCTCTCTCACTCTCTCTTTCTCCCCTGCATCTTAGTTGAGCTGCATAGCTTAGCCACATTGGAAGAAGAAGGGTGGGAAAGATTAAGGGGGTTAGAATCTATAAGGAGGGAAGTAGGATGGTATGGAGGGAATGCACGAAGGAGAGGGGGAGAGAATAAACAGTAGAAGGGAGGAGGCAGGGAGGGAGTGAATGAGGGTGGGATGGGATAGAAGGAGGGATAACAGGAATGACAACAGTGTTTTAGGGGTCGTGAATCAATCGGCATCTGTCACTCATGCTGGATACTGGATACTCTGCCAGTGGCACTCTGCCTCTGTACCTCCAACTACCATCTATCATCTCATACACAGCCTAGCTCAGGATAGAGGAACACACACACACCTCACTCATACACAGCCTAGCTCAGGATAGAGGAACACACACACACACACACCTCACTCATACACAGCCTAGCTCAGCATAGAGGAACACACACACACACCTTACTCATACACAGCCTAGCTCAGCATAGAGGAACACACACACCCACACCTTATGGGGGAGGGGGAGAAAGAGAGAGAGTTTGTGTGCATGTTTACAGTGTGTGCGTGTGGTTGTGTGTGCTTGTGTATGTATATGTGTTTATATGTATGTGAATGTATACACCACATAGCTGTAACGGACAGACTCCCAAGACAACAGGTAGTGGATCTAAGTGCGGGTTTATTACGGGGTAGTCGGACAAGCAGGGGTCATACACGGATATCAGAGCCAGAGAGGAGATCCAAAGCAGTAGTCGGGTCACGGGCGTAGGTCATCAGGTGGAGCAGATATGAGGTCGGGGCAAAAACAAGGTCAGTTGATCACAGGGTCTATCCGGATATTGCATAGGAATGTTTTACTTGAATGTTAACAAGACTCAGCACAGAGTGAAGGGAGTGACTGGCTTAAATACAGAGCAGAAGGGAGTGGACTGATTGATTAGCCCAGGGCAGCCTCATCTCATGGTCGCTAAGGCCTTCAAGCCCCCTCACAATCATCCCATAATGTTGCTGCAGCGCGGAGATGCAGAAGTGCATCTGGCTAGACGACCATACATTCATCTGCCGTCACTGGAGATTCATTTCTGCGAGTGCAGCTACCTCCCCTTGGTATCCCTATCATCCATCCATTGCATGGCGGAGGAAGGAGCGGAGGCATGAAACGCACCGTGGGCTGTGGAAAGAGAGCGAGGGAATGGAGGCGAATGTACGTTTGACTCTGAGCAAAATATCACTGCAAGCCCGCGCTTTGTATTGATGCGCAAACCCTCCACCATTGTTGTGTAAATACCTGCACACCGGAGTTGGCGAGGTCAATTGTCAGACAGAATGAAGCCTTTATTTTGCGGTGTTAGAAAGTAAACACTGTAAACTTAGCCCCACACACACACACACACACAATTGGGTACACGTGCTGCAGTGTCAGAGCGTCTCCGAGGTCCGGAGAGACTGGCAGAGGGGGACAGGTGGTGGCAGATCCTTTATTCTTCCCTCTCGGCTGACGGAAACCATCATTAAAGCTGGGGGGACACAACTCGGCAGCACACAAAATCAGTTATTTACTCAGCTCTCACTAGGATGTTTTGTACTGAATCTACGTACTTCTCTTTCTGCTCCACAAGGGCGGATTTGAGACGGACTGGCTCAAACTAATGTCATTGTTGGATAATTATCTTTATCAAGTAGGAGGTCAGATGGCTGGGGCCAGAGCGGTTAGGGAGTTGGTCTATTAATCAGAAGGTTGCCGGCCGATTCCCAGCCGTTTCAAATTGGGCAAGGCACTTCACCCTACTTGCCTCGCGGAGGCAATGACTAAATGTAAAATGTAAATCAAGTAATGCACAGATTCGTAAAGTCAAATACATTTGTACAGCACCTGGACTCCCCAGCATCCTACGCCAGGTAGGTACTATAGATATATAGTATAGATATTTAGTATAGATAGTCCACATATTTAAATTTAAGGTTACTATATGTTTATTGTATGCACCTTCCTGCCAAAGCAAATTCCTTGTCTGTGCAAACTTTCAGGGCCAATAAATCCCTTTCTGATTCTGATTCTGATTCTGCTCAATAGCGTTAGCAGTAATGAGTTGTTGAGAGGGGTGGTCGATGCTCCGCCTCTGTGCCCGGGTTGGCTGTAGCTAGGAGATCACTGTGACAGCTGCATTCACTTGTTGCAGTCAGCATTTGAAGTAGTGCGTTATTGTCAACAGAGTAAACAGGCTGAAATTTGGTTAAGTATTTTAACAACTTGTTCAATTGCAAGAAGAAATAACATTTTTTTCGTTTAGTTTTTAATAGTAGATACATTCAAATGCGCTCAATACTCTGCTGAGTCAAAAGTGGTGAGGCGGGGCCCTACCACTTTGAAAAGTAGTGGGGCAAATGCATTCTCGCCACACTCTGGTGTGCGTGCGTGCGACATCAACCCTGGTTGAAACACAATAGCGGCTGAATCTCTGGTCCTGGTGTCATAAAAGCTAATATCTCCTTTAAACAAACAAACCCACAAACACCCTCAAGTCTTCAGCTACACAGTCAGTAACAAATGCTCCCCCTCCCCCAGGTCAACAAGATAAGGGTCCAGTATGTTTACGGAAGCCTAGAGTTCAGGCTGCACTTGAAAATAAGAATTTTGTTCTTAATTTGCTTGCCTGGGTAAATAAAGGTTAAATAAAAAAAATAATAAATAAATAGAGTTAACGTAGAGGTAGTTCCTCTCTGCACACATGGAATGTTGAACACAGTATCATTTTATACAGACTAAAGGGTTTCATCTTTACATTTTCAAAAGTCATCCTCTCCCACCATATTCAGACTGAATACCGTTGCCTTTGACAGTGAAGAATAGTGCACAGACACTTGTCTGTGTTGACAAAGGACTCTTTAAAGATGTTTTGAAAGGTCTTCAGTTAGAGCTGAAAGTTAGTCTGTTACCAAAGAGACAATAAAGACCCAAGGCTGTTTGTTGTTTCTGACTGAGTAATGCAGAGGTGGTGAAGACAAAGGAAAAGAGAGGAGGAAGAGTGAGAAAGAGGTTGTATAGTGTGTGAGAGAAAGAAGGAGCAGAGAGAAAGCGGAAGAGAGATAGAAGGACAAAGAGAGGTGTTGTTCTGAGAGACAGAAGACATGGAGTGTGGAGATGGGGATAGAAGAGGATTATAGCTAGTCGTACATGATTCAAATAAGCTTGCAGATAAGTAGTATGTAGAGAGATAAAGAGAACGAATGGGCAGTTTGAGAAATAGAGGATATTAGTTGTGTCACTGTGTCCATCATCACCTAAGTGTGTTCAGCCTAGTGTGTTTCTTTCTGATAGACCAGGTCTGATGTGGCTCTCTGGTTGGCCTGCTCTAGTGTGGCTCTTTCTGATTGGCCAAGTCTGGCATGACTCTCTGATTGGCCAGGTCTGGCATGACTCTCTGATTGCTCAGCTCTAATGCTGCTCTCTCTGATTGGCCAGGTCTGGCAGGCAGGGAACGGAGAGGAGTAGAAAAGGAAGGAACAGGCAGATAAATGAAGAAGTGAAAAATGGGCAGAGGGCAGGGAAGCAGTTCATTCACAGAGCTCAGCCATCAGTCCCTCCCTGCTTGGAGCAGCCTGGAGAGACCATAAACCAAGCAGCAGTAGCACTACTGAGAGCAGGGCTCTTAGGGAGGGAAGGTGGAGAGAGGGAGGGAGACAACTAAGTGGTGAGCGAGAAGAAAAGAGAGTACAATGTTAGAGGACACCTGTTTGACATGCTGTTGTGGTTACATTTAGGTGATAGCACTGCACTTTGATCACACACTGAACACATCTTTAAGCACCTTACTGCCATCCACCCATTTATCAAAAAACCCTGATCATCACCAATCAGGGGAGGTCATGTTTTTACCCACACTGGTGGAGGACTGCCATTGGGGCATGATGACTGGTGCTCCTCTCTGTTGTCTCTGGGCCCTGGCGTCTTAGTGTGCTAACAAGCGCTGCACGTCTTTTAGGTCAGTGGAAGTGTTCCAAGACAGTTTCATTGGTTCCCTCTGTGATTGTGGCTGGCTGACTGGCTGACTGACTTGCTAGATGGCTGCTGGATGGCCGCTGGCTGGGTACATGGATGGATTGCTGTGGTGCTCTGCAATTTCACCATAACTTTCTCTTTCTCTCTCTCTCTTATTCTGGCTCCAGTGACAAGCATCTATTATAGAGAGATACATGGGTGTCTGTGTGAAAGGGGGGGAGGGCGTCGTGGGAGGTGTGGGGGGGGTGGGTGGTTGTTGGCAGTCCTCTTGCCCCACCTGCACAGGAAGTACTGACAGCTGAGCTGTGTGCCTCCTCTCAAGGCCTTCTCTCTCCTCCACTCCCTCGCTCTCCTCCACGCCTCCTCTCTTTTCCTCTCTGCTTTACTTTCTCCTCCATCTCCTCTCTCTCCTCGGCGCCCCTCTTTCCTACGTCCTCTCTCTCCCCGCTGTCGTCTCTCTCCTCTTTCATTCACTACATTTCACCCTCACAAAGCATTAATACCCTCCCTCTGTTCTCCTCTCTCCGGTGCCCTCCAGTCCAGTGTTGATTTCCTGCACTGGGGAACAAAGAACTGTACAAACATCCCTAATGATTTGACCTTTGACCTAGACAACACTCCAACAAGACTCACATGGTTGTGTTTGCCATTTACTACAGGCTTGTTTTGCGGCGTTGGTTGTGCTGTGTTCTCTCTCTCAGTTGCATCCCTGACCCTTCCCCAGCCCTACGCCTATCCAGTGCTCCACACAGAGGAGAAACGACGAATTAAACACATTAGAAGTCTGCCTCTCTAAACAAGGACACGTTGTCTAGTTCATTGTCCTGTAGACCTGTAGTCCTGTAGGCATCAGCCCCTGCAGTCTAGCTAATCAAACGACTGTGGCTACACAATAGTAGAGATGCTATAAAGAAACAATTAAAAATATTGATGAACAACACACAAACTTCTGATAGAAATTTGGTAAAAGTATATTGTAAGGAACTTTCCAGACCTATAAAGAAAGTGAAGGGTCAGATGGCTGAGCGGTTAAGGAATCGGGCTATTAATCCGAAAGTTGCTGGTTCGTCTCGCGACTGCGCCAAATTACGTTGTGTCCTTGGGCAAGGCGCTTCACCCTACTTGCCTCGAGTGGAATGTCCCTGTACTTACTGCAAGTCGCTCTGGAGTACTTTTATTGTTACAAATAATTATTTTTAACACACAGTTACAACACACAGTTACAGCAGCTGCAGGAGAAGCTCAGCTGCAGAAGAAGATTCAGGGAAACACAAATGCAGTAGCTTTTGTTATGAAATTTGCATAGCCTGAGCCCAATGAATTCCCAATGAGAGAAACTTTAGGAAACATGCTGACTAGCAGAAACCTACATAGAGAGTACACATTCACAGCCTGACATGGAGACATGATCTCTGGCAAAGCTGCTGTAGATTGGCAGAGCTAATATAGTCCACAGACGGAGAGTGACCTGTTAGACTGTACTGCTACCAAGAACCAGTGTTTCGGGAGGATGAGCAGTGTATAACAGTCTCTTCATCAGCAATAATCTTTCCAAAGCCACAATTCCATTAATGACCATCAATCTTTCAAGCAGATTTAGTCATAGAGCGATATGCCATCTATGTAAAAGTTGTTTGCAACATGAGAGGTTACATCACTGAAGTATATTGTATGCAATAACCTTATTTTTTTAAATAATAACCAACCAGAGTATAGCTTATCCACTAAATACCTGCCTCATCATGCCATACATAGCTACAGTAGTCCCCCTCTGAGATGTCAACATCCCATATTTTAGTATATTTGGGTACATGAAAAATCCTTTCCGATTCAAGGACCACTACAATACAGTTGTCAAAAATCCAGTGGTTGATTTGTTCTATATTTTGTTCTGCACAATAATGTTGTGCATAATGAACGCCACTTGGATATTACAAAGGATACACTGCAGGGCTATAGGCAACGTGATGGAGAGTTAAATGAAAAGCTGTGAACTTTTCCCCCACACCTCCCTTCACACACACACACACACACAAAGTTTCGTCTTTGGTCTCGATTGAGTTGCTTGTATAGGAATTTACGTTCCGTTGCACAGATTAGGATCATACAACGTTTTTATGGCAAAAAGTATCTTGTGTCGCCGACGGGTACTCCCAGAGCCATAGAAAAAGAGAGTTGCGACACTTCCATAGACTCCCATTGTTATCGAGGAATGCGGATGTAAAGCGACCATGAGGCGACCAATAGTTCCTAGCATCGTATTTTCCACCGTTGAACCCCATTCATTTTCAGTGTCTCCGAAGTTAGTTAGCTGGTAAATTGACGAAAATCCTAATTTTTTTCATATTTTTATCACCACATATCAATTGTTATTAGTAGTATTTCTTATAGCTAGCTTTAGATAAAAAATCGTAAGATTATAGCTTGTTAGATTCTAAATGCAGTTAGAGCTAGTAGGTCTAGTATCTAACGTAGAGCTAAGCAACACTTTTACTGATAGCTAGAGAGCACGGGTTTCATAACCAGAAGTCCGTTCGTTTGTAGTCTGTCATATTAGTTCTAGTTATTGGTGTTCGTTGGCATACAAAGTTAGTCTTCTCTTATTAGTCTATAGTACATCTGATTATAGATAGCAACACTGAATTGCAGATCGTCCAGCTAGCTCTCTTGAACAGTTGCTGGTGATAATGGTTAGATTCAACTTGCATCAAGTAGGCCTACTACAAATATAAGTGTTGTTAATGTGGTAAATTGTAAGTGGGCAGAAGTTTAACAAGTCCCATTTACTTCAACAGTCAAAGGTTAAACATTAAGTGGAACAATATAGTCCTCATTAGGCTACTGTTTGGTATGTACAGAACTGGTACAGTATGGTAGCTTGCATAGCCATTTCTAGCTCAGCTTCACAATATTGTGTTATGTATTATAAGTGAATGTAATACATACATGTTAATAAAGTAGCAGACATACATGATACAACAAACCAGTAACCAATTGAAATTATGTGTTAATATACCGTTAATATATATATATATAGGTGAATCGAGTTGGTGCTTCTGTCTGTCCCGCCGAAAACCATTCAAACAGGTTGACAGCAGTGGGGTTTTTTTTAACAACAGCGAGCTACCGGAACCACGTGACAAAAAAGCTCTAGCTTTTTTCCAGCGTTTCACTGGCAGTGAGTGTTCACAGTGTTGTATTTCACTCCATTTTACACCAAAAACGTCAGGGAGGACTTCCTTTTGTAGATATGAGTCAGCCAAAGATAGCCAGAATGTCGGATGTCTTCAAACGAGCTTGTTTCAATTGGTAATTTGCCTGAGAAAGCGACTTCCGTTGGCCAGCTTCATTGAAAACCATTCAAACAGGTTGACAGCAGTGGAGTTGCTAGGAACTATTAGGTGTGTTCGACATGACCTCGCTTCATGCAGCGCTGCAGCTGGCTGCAGGCGGCTGACTTGAAACAGTGAATTCTGGTTAGACTTTTTGTCCGACTTGAGACGGCGCCGAGGCTAGGTCACTGTGACGTAGCCATCAAAGTACCGTGAGATCGATTCGAGAACTGCCGGCTGTGTAGCCCAGCGCATTTTCTCAAGAGCAACTGCACGGCTTCAAATGACGACACAGCTATTTCATGATTGGCCAGACTCACACACGACAACTTTGACGCTTGTTTTGTAATTATTCTGACACCTTCAGTTTCGCCAATGCTCAAATCCGGATCAAACTATTTGATTGAATAAAACATTTGTCGAAGAAAGGGTTTTGGGCCACCTCTCCTACTAACGGAAAGACTAAGTTTAATTATAAATAAAGTAACGTAAGCAAACAGCGCTTGGTCGGCCATGACTGACATCAACGCAGCAAACCACGAGAAGCTGGAATGTCCAACTTCACAGAGCCGTTTTCAACTCCTCCCCGACTGCAAGCGGCTACTCTCGCCGGTCGTTTCATTCAGCCGTAGTGCGTGTCGAACGCACCTATTGAGAGCTACATGAACCACGTGATCACGTGTCGGCGAGATCATAGCGTGTCGCAACTCTCTTTTTCTATGGCTCTGGGTACTCCTAGCCAACGTCACCACGTCGTTCACGTTAGCAACGACGCATCTCGGATTTTGATTTAGGTCGTGAAAGTCTTTAGGTGCGTTCGACATGGACTGCAACTGCATGAAACGACCAGCGAGAGTAGCCGCTTGCAGTCGGGGAGGAGTTGAAAACGGCTCTGTGAAGTTGGACATTCCAGCTTCTCGTGGTTTGCTGCGTTGATGTCAGTCATGGCCGATCAAGCGCTGTTTGCTTACGTTATTTTATTTATAATTAAACTTAGTCTTTCCGTTAGTAGAAGAGGTGGCCCAAAACCCTTTCTTCAACAAATGTTTTATTATATCAAATTGTTTGGTTCGGATTTGAGCATTGGCGAAACTGAAGGTGTCAGAATAATTACAAAACAAGCGTCAACGTTGTCGTGTGTGAGTCTGGCCAATCATGAAATAGCTGTGTCGTCATTTGAAGCCGTGCAGTTGCTCTTGAGAAAATGCGCTCGGGCTACACAGCCGGCAGTTCTCGAATCGATCTCACGGTACTTTGATGGCTACGTCACAGTGACCTAGCCTCGGCGCCGTCTCAAGTCGGACAAAAAGTCTAACCAGAATTCACTGTTTCAAGTCAGCCGCCTGCAGCCAGCTGCAGCGCTGCATGAAGCAAGGTCATGTCGAACGCACCTTTTGTCATTTGAGCGAGTGCGGGTCGCCCGTGAGACCGCCTCGTTTTAGGCGGAAGCCATGCTAGAAAGCGTCATATTAGTATTAGATAGTTCGGTCAATTCTAAACCAAAAAACAGAAGGGGGGCAATGTTATGACGATATGACTATTGTGAAGACAGCCAGCGGGTCAGCATATTTTTGTGATTTGTGTGAAACTTGGAATTTGAGTGAGACCGCATCTTGTTTTGACGTTAGCCTCAGAGTCAGACTCGGTCGCCCACACAGTGCGTTTACATGATGGTAGTAATTCGAATCTTGCTTAATTCGAATAATGCTACTCTCTGGCGGAACTGGATTATCCGAATGTACATGCAAGTGAATAAACCGAATTATTGGCCGAAAGCATGTAATATCCCAGTCAGATACGTGGCGCTGTTTTCATTACAACTAGTGTTGATACAGCCATTTCCGCTTGACCTCTTCACCACTACCAACAACAACAACCATAGATATATATATTATCCCAGGGTGTCGATCGGATCGTAGTCGGATCGCAATGATTCGAATTAAGGTGTTTACAAGAAACTGATAATTCTATTTCAATCCGATTAAGCCAGTAATTCGAATGCATGTAACCGCAGTGACTGGCAGTGTGTAGTAGTACTGTCCTAATTTCCGGAGCTTTCAAACAATCTGCAGCAAGCTTGCCTCTAGCAAACTTCTTTTGAATTTGCCATTTCCCCCTAAATAAATGTCTAACTGATTTACGTTTTGGGGGCCATATTTTCAGTTAGCAGACTGTACTGTTTGAATCGCGATTCCATCTGAAATATTGCCAGTGACAACGTTGTTACAGTAGCTTGTTTCAAAGGGGGTTCGCTTGTTTGAAAGGGTGTTCTTAAGGAATTATGCTAGGCTAAATGCTTGAAAATATCACTAGAAGGGAAGAACTTAAGGGGACGGACCCACCTGCAACCGACGCAAGCAAGCACACCCTCGCAATTTCCCCAGAAATTGTATGCTCTCTAGTTTTCTTTGTTGTACATACAATTTAGTTAACTCCGTTCAAGCGATTACTGTGAATGCAATGAATGCACGCATGATGCAGATGCAGAGTAGGTCGCGTGCTGGTAGCTCAACCAATAGGATCAAACGGACGTCGTATTGTAAAAATATTGCCATAACTCTACTCAATTTGCCGCAATTAGAGGCTGTGCCAAAGGCAACCCCCCTCCCAAACCACTCCCTGCCATGCCATGTGCTCTCTCCAACAGGCAGGGCCTAATTAGAGGCCTAGTTTATGTTGTGTAGGACTGTAGCAGCAGCACATACACATAAAGGCAGACATCTTAATGTTGTACATAATATGGTGAATGAACAAATGGGAGTCGCTCTGGGTGTGTGTGCCTGGTCCTTGCACTGTCCCAGGAATCCTGTTAACTGGTGAAGTCTTCATCAGCTGGCGACGGGAGGAGAGCGAGGAGGAGAGGAGCAAGGGGGGGGGAAACAGCTGTTTAGCTGAGTGGCAGTGTTGTTAACCATGCCTCCTCCATATGTGTGGCTGCCTGCAAGCATCCTCTGCTGCTTACACAACCCTTGGAGCCCATTTAAAGCATGGGGGTAGAAGAGAGGAGAGTAAAGGAGAGATGGGAATGGGAGGGATGGGGTCCTGTCATCCACTACGTCTCACATTGACTCCCTGACCCCCCCCAACTCCCCCACCCCTGGGAGGAAAGGGGCAGTGAGTGGTCTTCATACAGCACAACCGCCTGATTGCTTTTTCTTTAATTTGACGGGATCCCAACATCTCTTGTCTATCTCTTGGAACTGATGATGTGCCAGAGGAGTTTGCTGCTTGGAAACGACGATGCCTCAGCTATAAAGCAGAGGCCTGCAACTGGCTTAGGTTGGAGTTAGTTGATAGGAATTGTAACATTTGTTGATAGTCAACTGCACTCTTTTGAGCATTTTATAGACTGTCTACAGACAAATGAAGCTTAGCGCAAGTTCAGTCAGGCAAGACCGACCCCTGCACTCGGGCATACTCGATAATGTTTCACTACTCACTCCCCCCGCTAAGAACGCTCTACTTTCCCTCTTCCTATGTCAGGCTGTCATCTAGGTTTCAATTTGATTAACGCTCTCGTCTATCAATCAACGCTGTCAAATCTTCCTTGTTGATGTCAGCCTATCACAATGATCCCGTGCCTTTAAATACGATTCTCTCCCTGTGTAGTTTGTCCATGCTATGAAGTGCGTGACCCTCTACCTCCCCGTCGCCACCCAGTGCCTTGTCTCTGCTCTTCGACTCGTTGGTCGTCGGCTGCCGCCACCGCCACCAGTGTCTGGACTCCGTGGGGGATTCTTCTTCGGATGTTGGGCAGGCGCCCTTTGATCACAATTCCCCGTGGGGTCTAAGCTCCAAACACTGTAGTACATTTATCATTCTGCAGTAAACATTACTTTACTCATCCCAGGTCTCTCCTGATTGAAATGGACTACCGACAGAAAACCCTGGAGTTGGAAAGCAGGTGTACTCTCAGTTCTTTGTTCTAATACGCTCCCATAAAGTAAATGAATTAGACGTTGGAAAGGCAAGCTCCTTTATAACTAAAGTCACTGATGAAGGGGCCCCTAGGCCTGTCACAAGGAGAAAGATGTAGATATGTCAAGAGCTGTGAACTTAATTGTAGTTATTGTAGTTTTTCTCTCCATCTCTCGCTTTCTCACTTACCGACAGCTATACACATGGACACCAAAAGACATACACACTTATGCTTACTGATACACACATTTACACCAACACACAAACAGTTTCACACAATCAGTTCGTTATGGCAGGGTCACCTTCCCACATGGGTTCGATTTTCATTAGAAGAAGGCTTGAGCAAATATCCTGTCCTTAACTGAGTTAGAAACACACACATACATACACATACACAATAACTTCACACACTCCAGGGGATTGCATGTGCTACAGCTGTGTGCCTACTGGCAGTGGCAGCAGGAGAGAAAGAGAGGAAAAGAGAGACAGATGAAGAGGGGGAAAAAGGAAAAGAGAGAGGCAGATGAGACAGAGATGAAAAGACAGAGAAAGGCAGATGGAGAGATAGACAGAGCAAGCGAGAGAAAGAGAAGAGTGAAGGGAGAGAGAGATGGAAAGACAATGAGAGAGAGAAAGAGGGAGATATGAAGAGACTGAGAGAGTTGCAGTGTATGGCATGTTATTATGGGAATAGGAAAAATTGAAAGGGGAAACTGCAGTTTCTATTTTCACTGTTATCAGTTTTTTTCTGCTTTTTCATTCTCACTCCTCCACTGCCTCCAGCCTAGGGTTGAATGTATAAAACTGATAATCTGAGATGTGATCACTGAGGCGGAAAGGCAACTATTGAAGGGCTCCTCTCCCCTCTTCTCCTTTCCTCTTTTCTTCTCCTCTACTAACTTTTGCCTTCTCGTTGCTACTCTCCCCTTCCTCTCGTCTCTTCTCCTCACCTCTCCACTACACCCGTAGAGAGAATGTCAGGAAGGGTCACAAACAGGGACAGCACAAACAGTCAGTGTTTTTGATTAAGTTTGCGTTAGACAGTCTGTAGGCTTCATGTCCTGACTAGCCTAGGGCTTTGTGTTTGATGGAAGAAATATATATAGGAAGAAAGGAAGGGTGGAGGAGGGTGGAGGAAGGAAGGAAGGAAGGAAGGAAGGAAGGAAGGAAGGAAGGAAGGAAGGAAGGAAGGAGAAGGAAGGAAGGAAGGAAGGAAGGAAGGAAGGAAGGAAGGAAGGGTGGATGATAGTAATTAAGGATGGAAGGAAGGTAGATTGGAAGGAAGTGTGGATGATAGGAATGAATGATGGATTAAAGGAAGGAAGGAAGGGTGGATGGTAGGAGGAGGAGGGAAGGAAGGATTGAAGGAATGGTGGATGATAAGAAGGAGGTAAGGAAGGAAGAAAGGGTAAATGATAGGAATGAAGGATAGATCAAAGGAAGGAAGGGTGGATGATACGAATGAAGGAAGGAATGAAGGAAGGGTGGATTATAGGAATGAAGGATAGATCAAGGAAGGAAGGAAGGAAGGAAGGAAGGAAGGAAGGAAGGAAGGAAGGGAGGGAGAGAGGGAGGGAGGGAGGGAGGGAGGGAGGGCAGGGAGGGAGGGAGGAGGAAGGAAGGAAGGAAGGAAGGAAGGAAGGAAGGAAGGAAGGAAGGAAGGAAGGAAGGAAGGAAGGAAGGAAGGAAGGAAGGAAGGAAGGAAGGATCGATCAAAGGTAGAAAGGATGGAAGGAAGGAAGGGTGGATGATAGGAATGAAGGATAGATTAAAGGAAGGAAGGAATGATTGAAGGATCTAAGGAAAGGTGGATTATATAAATTAGGGAAGGAAGGATGAAAGGAAGGGTGGATGAAAGGAATGAAGGATAGATCAAAGGAAGGAAGGAAGGAAGGGTGGATGATAGGAAGGAAGGAATGAAGGAAGGAAGGGTGGATGATAGGAATGAAGGATAGATCAAAGGAAGGAAGGAAGGAAGGATGTAAGGAGTTTCCTAGCATTAAACACACATAGGGCTTTACTATTAGCCCCATCCTAAACAATATTAACCTTGGGGTCACTATCGGCTACAGTGAACAAGCTGTTAATCCTGATATCCCCTGCTCCAGTCAAAACGACAACACTCTCTCCTATCCTCTGTGTCTACTCTCTGTATTGTCATTGTCGTTTGATTGTCTGTGGAGCAGGCAGTTGTCAGAGGCCTGTTCCATAAAGCAAGTTTACAGAATAAGCCAGGCTTATGTCAGTTAGTTGGACTAATTGCTAGTTCATTCGGTTCCATAAAGCCAACTCAACCTTCGTTCAAACTCAGTTACTATGGCACCTTATGTTTCGAAACTAGCCTGGTCCGGGGCAGATTAACTGCCAGGTTTAGCCCGTGTTGTTGCTTAACCAGACCTGTAACACTGACCCAACGGGAAAACAATGATTTACCACGGACATTCTCATTCTCCCTCAGTTCAATATGTAGGCTACATTTATAGAAAATCAACTTAAATACATAGGCTACAAAACTTAGTCTAAAGCATTAAACAATGAGGAGCAATGATTCCAAAAGGATACAAACATAGCTTGTTTGTGATATGTTTAGGCATCAGGCATATAGGCCTATATCTCAGTATAATTACACCAGCTACATAATTGTTAACAATTGCAAAACATACCTAAATCTATACATCTATCCTCCATTTTCCCGATACAAAAACCATGTTAAAAAGTTAGGCTACTGGATAATGTATTGATTAATAGTAGGCTATTAATAAATAACTAAATAAAACACTGTAAAAAAAGTCAATTAAATTTAATGTGTTTAGAGGGTGTCTGTTTTTTTAATCAATGAAGTAAAGGTCTATAAAAAATTTGCTTTGGTGGATCGATATAATCCATGTTCTACCTCACGGGCTGCTTAAGAATAGGGTGCATGCGCAATTAGCTTGACTACTTAAATCTGACTTGAATTAGTAAGATTGCTTGGGTTGAAATTGGCCTTTATGGAACCGCTTTGGCCCCGCTTGATTAATTAATCTAATGCAAGTCAGGTTTGGGACTTTAAGTCCAGCCTTTATGGAACAGGTCTCTGGTTGATCTAAGATGACAGCTTGTGTTTGTTACAGTGAAGCAGGGTGTGTTTTTGGAGCTGTCACAATGGATCTCACTCACATCTGCATCTCAATTAGATACAATGAACCATCCCGGCAGCCACAAAGCGTAATATATTTATTAGTGGTCTATAAATCAATCTGGTATCAGCTCGCCAGCCACTCCGGTGCTGTTGCATTAGCTGTCTTGTTATGGTTAAATCGTCTGGTGTGCATCGCATGAGTTATTATCAGACTTTTGATCCATTGCATTATGTTCAGTGCGCGTCTGTCCTTGATGGTACTGAAGTCAAGATTATCTGTTTATTAGACAACAACAAATCGAATTAACAGCGTATGAAGGTACCTCTGTATCTGCTGTTATGGATGAGCGAGTGTTTAGATTGATTATGGACATAGTTCAACTGTCCCCAAACTTGACCCGACTTAAATACCAAATTATTGACCATTCTTCTTCCCTCCATGAACATTCTCAATTTTGGAAAGGCTGGGTAACATGTCAGAGATGCCTTCTGTTGAGAATGGTGTCTGAGGTGGGCTGATGTTAAGTGGGGTTGAAGTGAAAGACGGTTCCTGCAGTGTCTGTTAGGAAATGTAACGGTTGTGTGAGTCAGCAGATATGTTTAGATGTCCGTGTGTTGGTCACAGGGGACATTAAGTTAGCATGCAGGGTGCTGGTGCCACGCACACACAGACTTGCACACCCAAAGGACTGGAACACCAAGACTAGAATATTAATGTCTTCTGCCCTCTCCCCTTTCTTTCCTCTTTCGTCTCCTTTCATCCCCCCTCCCGCTCTTCCCCTTTCTGTCTTTCATTCTTTCTTTCTCTCTTTCGTTCTTCTTTCCTTACTTGAATTAAACATAACATGGATGGAAACATAAGCATTTGTTGTTTTTGTTGTTGTTGATTTCATTATCAAAATCCCCCAAATATGGCGAGTACATTTATTGAGTAAGACATTGTGTCCTACATTTAAATGAAGAGGATTTTAAATTGGCTGTAGCCAACAGTTCCTAATAGTTGTTGTTTCCAGACAACTAAGACTTTGGTCAATTGGTAGAGGGCTACGGAGGCCCCTGCGCCTCCCTCCTTCTCCTGGAAGTCCTCCAGGCCTGGACTGCAGCAGGGAACTCATGTCGCCACCCAATAGTCTCAACCTGCACCCACACAAAGAGGCTCCGCCGGGTGTATAGGCCTGCTAAACACTAAAGCAGGGGTGGGCCATTCATTTTCCCGAAGGGCCACATGAGAAATTGGGACCGTAGTGGCGGCCGAACCCATAGGCTGAACTTTATTCTGATCAATAGTTATTTTATTACTTTATAAAAAAAACAGTAAATTATACGGTTTTGAGCTGCTACTGGTAACACATGTTACAATAAGGCTATGAACATATGTCAAAAGTGTCATAATTCTTTTTTCACATACCTTTAAACCTTCACAAAAATACATAAGATGTATGTTAAAGACCAGCAATTCATTAACTTTATACGAAAGCAATAAGTGCCTTCGATGTTTTCCAGTTCAGTTCAGTTTTTCTTACTCAGTGAGAAAAATACAGTCTGTCTTGGGCTTGAACAAGTACATTGAAGTTTGGTTGAATGTCTGAGGTAGATATGCAAGGACAGCTGGTGATCATCAGGGTCTGCAGCTTAACTGGCAAACCATCAGCGGCCCGCGCCCACTCTGCATCAGTCAAGTTCTTGAATTTGTCTGCGGCTTTGCCTTTGACTTTAGTAAACAGATACTTAGAAGTCCATGTCTTGTTAAAAACTCTACATTTTGTAACAACCTTTCGTTTTGTTTTTTTGTCTTTCAAGAATACAGATTTCCTACTGCTCAACGCATTATTTTATTTATTTTTCGGGCCGGACTGGGCCGTAAAATGCCCAGGTCTGCACTAAAGAGAAACAATGTTGGAATTAATTGAGCATGAAGACATGAGAAGAGGAAAGCAGGTTAGAAGGAGAGAAGGCTCTAGAAAGATATTGGGGTGGAGTGGGGTTGGAGGGGTGGGTAGGGTTGTGATGGTTGTGACTAACACTGGCTCTCCTCCCTACTGCACATATTCACTTACACACACACACATGTACACACATACACCACCACTCACACAACATATCACCTAACTAGGTTCTCCTCTCTTGGGAGGTAATTCCACAGAAAGGTGATGGGATCACGCTCTCAACCCTATCCCATCCCTGCTTACACACACACACACACTCACACACACATAAACTGCCCTGTCCCATCCTGTCCAACATTTCCTATTCAATATAGGCACCAGATTGAGGGCAAGGGAATGTGCTGTATACACAAACACACTCACCACACACATATACACAGTCTATTGCTGTTTATGTCATGGTTCTGTCTTGAATAAGAAGTGCTTGGTTATAAGTCTGCAGACCCTGGTTGTACTCTGGGTAGAATAACCTCAGGCTAGGTGTGGAAACAAACACACATAAAGATATGCAAACAAGCACACCTAACAGCATATACTGTATATGATGAATCCCTTTGTGGGAACAGATGGACCAGGGATTTCACCACGCTGTTTTTGTATTTATGAAGGGAGTCTGCTGCTGTCCAGGAGGCCACACATACTGTCTACTGTGGACTAGCACGTGTGTGTGTTGTGTGTGTGTGTGTGTGTGTGTGTGTGTGAAGGGGGAGGAGGGGGAGGGGGTGTATGTGTTTGCAGATATAATGGGTTTTACACATAGCCCCAATGTATTTTAGTGTGCAAGGCATGGACTCAGAAATTACATTTATGTGTGAGTTTGTGTTTGGATCCAGGGACATATAGTACAATACTGTACATATACAGTATACATATCATACAGTCCAACTATTAAAACGGTAACCGTCTGTGTCACCTCTACTGCTTTACTGGTGCCCATAATAGCAGTTCCCTGTCCCTTACCCTCTCCATATCACGGCTGAACAGTTGATTGTGTCTGTGCATGTGACTGGACATGTCGAGGCTGTCATTTTGCCCCTCTGATTCCTAAACTCAGAGTTCGTAATACTGCTCTCTCGTCTCAACGATTGTCAGGGTTTGCTGAATGAAGAAGAATCTCTTGTTACTAAGGAGCTGGAAAAGAGTAGGAGGAGGTGGTGGAGAAGGAGGAGGAGGATGTGCACCGCCCTCGAATAAACGGCGCACCAAAATTGTCATCATTGTGTAATAAACGCTGCAGCGTTTATTCTAACAAATACGGTATATATATATATCAATATATTTAGAAAGAGCACGACTCAAGATTTTTCTCAGCAGCTGAGTACAGACATACACAAATGCACACACACACATGTACAGGCTGGCACACACACACTACACAGCGCAGTTCTGTTGTTCCTCTCTACAAATAGATTGATGGTGAGCTGGAGGCGTTAAAGTCTATTTATGTAGGAGAGGAATCAGAAAACATCTTCAACGTGTTGTCTCATCTAATGGGATTAGGCAAGCAGTTTACACTGCGGTGACATAAAGATACACACTGATAACACACAGATAACCCTCCAACAACTCATTACGCCTAGTAAGGGTGTGTCTGCGTATGCGTAAAGTGTTATTAAAATGATCTAGTAGCTTGTGTGTGTTTGTGACATAGTGTGTGCACATTGGTCAGGGTTCTGACTAATGAGCAGAGGGGGAGGGAGTGCAGATCAGCAGACCTGCAATAGCACTAGCAGCTACATGAGGAGCAGCAGTAGTTCAAGCAAGAGCAGCAGCAGTAGTCCTAGCAGGAGCAGCAGGAGCAGCAGTGGTTCTAACAGGAGCAGCAGGAGCAGCAGTGGTTCTAACAGGAGCAACAGTAGTCCTAGCAGGAGCAGCAGTAGTCCTAGCAGGAGCAGCAGTAGTCGTAGCAGGAGAAGCAGTAGTATTAGCAGGAGCAGCAGGAGCAGCAGTAGTCCTAGCAGGAGCAGCAGTAGTCCTAGCAGGAGCAGTAGTAGTCCTAGCAGGAGAAGCAGTAGTCCTAGCAGGAGCAGCAGGAGCAGCAGTAGTCCTAGCAGGAGCAGCAGGAGCAGCAGTGGTTCTAACAGGAGCAGCAGGAGCAGCAGTGGTTCTAACAGGAGCAGCAGTAGTCCTAGCAGGAGCAGCAGTAGTCCTAGCAGGAGCAGCAGTAGTCCTAGCAGGAGAAGCAGTAGAATTAGCAGGAGCAGCAGGAGCAGCAGTAGTCCTAGCAGGAGCAGCAGTAGTCCTAGCAGGAGCAGCAGTAGTCTTAGCAGGAGAAGCAGTAGTATTAGCAGGAGCAGCAGGAGCAGCAGTAGTCCTAGCAGGAGCAGCAGTAGTCCTAGCAGGAGCCGCAGTAGTCCTAGCAGGAGCAGCAGTGGTTCTAACAGGAGCAGCAGGAGCAGCAGTAGTCCTAGCAGGAGCAGCAGTAGTTCTAACAGAAGCAGCAGGAGCAGCAGTGGTTCTAACAGGAGCAGCAGGAGCAGCAGTAGTTCTAACAGGAGCAGCAGTAGTTCTATCAGGAGCAGCAGTAGTCCTAGCAGGAGCAGCAGTAGTCCTAGCAGGAGCAGCAGTAGTCCTAGCAGGAGCAGCAGTAGTCCTAGCAGGAGAAGCAGTAGTCCTAGCAGGAGCAGCAGGAGAAGCAGTAGTCCTAGCAGGAGCAGCAGCAGTGGTTCTAACAGGAGCAGCAGGAGCAGCAGTAGTCCTAGCAGGAGCAGCAGTAGTCCTAGCAGGAGCAGCAGTAGTCCTAGCAGGAGCAGCAGTGGTTCTAGCAAGAGCATCAGTGGTTCTTAGTTCTCAGTAGTATTAGTGCCACATGCTTTGGTGCAAAAAGAGAAAAACGTTGGAGAAAGCATTCAATTGGCTGTGGGAGCAGGGAGAGAGGAGATTAGATGTCTCTGTGTGTGTGTGTGTGTGTGTGTGTGTGTGTGGTGTGTGTGTGTGTGTGTGTGTGTGTGTGTGTGTGTGCAAGCTTGTGTCCTAGATAGATCAGTACACTGAGGAGTAAACTGGGATGATGCTGAGTGAGAGGGTGTGCAGACATAGACAGGCCTGGAGTGATGTGTGTGTGTGTGTGTGTGTTTGTGCATGCATGTGTATGTTGTCTCATAGGGCTTACTGGAATGTGTGTATTGATCAGGGGACGTCAGGGTGTGATTAGTCTGAGATATCACACTCTCTGGTCTGAGATGCACATCAATCCTGGGACCAGGTCTCACACTGTTGATAGAGTATGTTTTAGACTTATGTCCCATTGAGGAGAGTAGAGAGAAGAAGAAAGGAGGGGAGGAAAGGACATCAGATGAGGAAAGAAGAGAAGCCTTTGGGATAAGAAAGGAAATACAGTGAGGGAGACGAGGCATTCTGTTTTATGATCATCCAATACCCCCGAGGAGACCAGCTTTCTGGATGAAGATGTCATTCTTGTTTGTAGCAATCCTTCCCTCTACCATATCCTAATTCTCGGTCTTGACCTTAAAAAGGATCAAGTGAAAGTGAGAAATACAATTTCTAAAGATTGATGAGGGATGAAGAAAGACCTCCCCCACACAAACACACGTACATATACAGTAACAGAGAGATACAAATAGAGGTAGAAAAGGTAGAGGAGCACATCAAAAGTGAAGGGTGAATCATAAAAGCTACCTGACCTATTTGAGCCATCTAATATCATGTTGCATTGTTAATGCTGAAATACACACAGAAGACTGAATAAAACACAGGTCTCACTGATGCACACAACCCCCCGATACATACACGTTGTCACACATAATCACTCAAATACTTCATCACACACACACACACATATACCCCTTCCCCCGACCGCCTGCCTTTATATGCCAGCTTCCAGCGCATCCACACAGCCTCAGGGATAGCAGGAAGTGTAAGATATTCCTTAGTGATCGTGCCATCGTCTCCGTGGCGACCACTTGCCCTTTCAAACCGCAGCAGGATCGATTTGAAGTTTACGACACAAGCGACACAAAACACACACACAGAACAAGTTGCAGAATATGAATGTAACAAAGACTTGTCAGTATTGCTTGGGGCCCTGATACTCCCTAGTCTAATGCACCATCTAACAGCAAGGTTGTGTGTTTGTGCTGGTTGACTTTTTGTGTGTGTGAGGCATGGAACTGCACTCTGTTGTTACTTCTTAGAAGAAGAAGGAAAGGAGAGCAAAAGAGGAGGAGAGGACAGGAGAGGGTGGATTTAAGTATCGAACAGTCAATGAATTGAGGTAAGCAGGGGTGAAAGAAGGATAGGAGGAGTACAAAGGGTAGAATTGGGCTCTCATCACAAGAACATGTGTCCTGAGGGCTGTTACATGCTCCAGGTGACAGAGCTGTATAAGAACCCATGGCACCATAACTACACCAGGGATGACAGGAAGGAGAGAGGGGGAGAAAGACAGAAACGAGAATATAGGAAAGGCACAGGTTAACTGGAGAGACCCACCAAAAAAGGATAGGTCATGTTTATCGAGTGAGTCCAGCTGAGTGCTGTACTGGAACTAGTGGTTTGTAAGGGCATTGCGTGCAAGCAAGTGGTGGGAGAAAAAGAGATGAGGTGAGAGGTGGGATAGGTAAAGGGGAGGGTGGGAGAGATGGAAGACAATGGGAGGGGGATGGATGGTGGTAGAGGAGGGGGAGAAGGGAAAGAGGAGGGGTGTTGGAAGAAGAGGAGGGGAACAGAGAGAAGAGGGGATGAGAGGAAGGGATGTGGAGGGGAGGTGGAGGGGAGGGGGGAGAGAGAGGCAGTGAAGTTAAGAGGACTCAGAGGATTCAGGCTCCAGTGAACAGAGGCTTATGTCTAATAATCAGCAGGGATGGACTCAGCACAGGTCCTCTGAGACATGGAGGAGGGGGGGGGGTGAAAGAGAGGGGGCCCAAGTGAGAGTAGTTACAGAGTGGGGAAAAATATGTAAAAAATACACAGTAGCCTACCATTTTACATTGAACAGCTGTGAAAATCAGGTGAAATGCTGACTTCAGTTATCTAATCATTGAAAGCTCAAGGCCATGTTAGCAACCAGGTTGACTGCTAGGTACAGTAAAGAAAGCTATTCCCAAGTCATGTTTTTCTGTGTTCAGTTCTTTCCCTTCCTTTCAATACATTGTACATTGAAACAGGAGGAATGAGAAAGGGAGAAAGTTGGCTGGGTAGCAAGCCAGAAAGAAAGCTATTAAATAAAATCAGCTTCAAGCTCAGCTATATTACTGGTTTCTGGTTGCTAGGTTGGTTGCTTTATTGCAGGACATTGTTTGAAGTTGTCAGAGGTTTGCAGGTAGCTGTCTGCTACTGGTTAAATTACCTGTTCTGCTACTGTGGTTTGACAAAATATTCTGCCTCTCCATTGAGAAATGTATACATCATGCTGATGTCAAAAATAACAAGGACAATCAACACTGTAGATACTGTAGGGCTGACCTCTCATATGCTAAAATCTGGAGTTGCTGGATGGAGTCTCTACTCGATGGCTCTCACATCTCATTGTGTGACTTACTGTCGCATTGCTAGTCATATGTTAATAAGTAAGGGTCAATATGTGGTGTGATTGGTTGTTCTTGGGTATAAAGGGAATTGTGAAGCATTGTTCTGTCGATTCTTCATTTCCAGAGGCCTTCTCCTCAGCTCTGGCTTTACCTACTCCTTCTCCTTCCTCACCTCTTGCTTTCTCTGATTGTTGGAATGCTGCTTCTGAATTAATATAAATCAATATTTTTAACATGGTTTTCCAATTTAGTTTTTTTTCAAATTCTCTTAAACTTCTTAAACTTTCAAATGCTTCTTCTTCCTCAATCTTTCAACTGCAGCCACCATTTAAACTTTAAAATGTTGACAAAACCCTAAACATTTTTTTAGAAATTCAGCTTTTTGATATCTATTCAACTTTTTCAATATCACTGATTATGTTTAATTAGTTTTTCAGACCGTTTCTGAGATTTACATGGGTGTGTACGTGAGAGCAGAGTGCTGACAAATGCTTATGGGAGCTTCGGAATGTTGTTGAAAAAATATTTCTAGTTTGCCAGCATTGCCACAATTTTCACTCTTCATGCTTAATTTTTGGATCAACAGATAGCAAATTTTGTGTTGGTCGAAGACAGTTGTCTGTGGTATCCAACAGACTTACACATTTGTTCAGAGCCCCACGAAAGCGAGACAAAAGCCAACTCTCGCCCCATAGAGACCAATGCAAACTGGTGACAAATTTGTCAGAGAAATCAGACGTTTTTGAAACTGCCGGCAGAGTCGTATTTCTGACATATAAACATATAAAGGATATCTCTGGTTTCGGCAGAGTCTTGGGTCTCGGAAAATATCCTTATTTGTTGGATTGGGCGTATAGTTTTGCGTCTAGGTTAACTTGTTTAAGGTGTGGATTCTAGGTACATTTCTGTTATTCTCTCTGCCCTCGGCGCGTTACGGTACGTTCACACTGCAGCCTTTTTTTTACGCTCTGCACGGCTTGCATTCCCACAGTGCACCACGCTCGGGGGCGTGTCAGACAGATTAATGCAGAGCTGTAGTTCTCTTAAATCACTGTTGTAGTTCGTATAATGTCATGGCAAAGTGTGCAGACAAAATACAACTTTTACACATATTAAGCAAAAATCCAAGACGCTTTCTAGATCTGAGCTTATCTACACACAATAGGTTATCTTTTTCCACACTTTTTTTAGGCCGAGTGAAAGATTAAATGCCACCTGTAACCGGTGTGCCGGCTGGAATAAGGAGTTGTCTATGGTCCATGTTGTATTTGTATTTATAGTGTTTACACTAATTTTTTTGATTATGACTGGCCACTACACATTTACTGTATGGCTAGCGAGGGGCTGCCAGCCAGGATTTCAACGTTGGATGTCAACGCTCCTCATTTACATAAAGTTGAGAAAATCCAACTTGCAACGCTCCGCTCGCCTTCCTACAATGCCCTACGCGAGCGTCAACGCCTGGTTTCTTTAAAAATGAATTGAGTATCATACACTGTCATGATAAAATGATAAAAAAATATGCAGGAATTTCTTTTAAAATAGTATGGTTTACATGCAGTAACCTACATGATAATATGATACGTGTTTGCAGTTGACGTTTCAGGCCAGGGAATTGACTCTAAAATGTTGAGCAACTCCTTAAATGAACGAATGACTCGAAAAAATATTAGTTCATTTTACGAGATTCAAAGAACCGAATCAGTAAAATGATCCGAACTTCCCATCACTAATTTCATGTGTTCTTGGGGACCCTCGGGTGGCCACGGGGGCCCTAAGCAGGCTACTTCCTTTGGCTGGCTACTTCCCTGTCACACCATAACGTCCTGGTCAACGTTTTCTGAACGTTCTAATCGTTCAATTTTGAGCGTTCTACAGCGAGGTGGACACATCAGGCGTGTGACTAGCGTGGGATTGACGCATGACTAGCGAGGGACTGACGCATGAGGAGCGTGTAACAGAGGAGCGTGTAACAGCAACCAAGTAATACAAGTCTGAAAACTATTAGCGTGTGGTGATGTGTCACTGGCGCGCATTGACGTGTACCTAGCGCGCAACAAACGATAAGTCAACGTTAGACGAGCGTGTGACTAACATGTGAATAACGACAGAGTAGCATTTTGCTGGCGCGTGGGTTTTATGGTCAAACGGGTATATTGCACTGGAAAATCTGTGGATTCAGTTGTTCTGAACAGCAAACATCATGCCGCCTAGACTACATTAGGGTGCGAGGGGGGCTTCTGCTACTAGCGAGTGAGTTGTTCACTATAGCGCAAACGATGAATAACAACTGAGGACAGCTTATTGTAAAAAGGATGTTACCAGAGAACGTATAATCTAAGAGAACTCCCACTCTCGGGATACTTCCGGGTTCTGAACTGGTTGCAGTTCCACACTAGTTCCATATGATGGCGCTAACGGTCGAGTGCAGAATGAATGGAGGTCTATGGAGCTATACCCCTAAAAATCCACTTTTCTCATGATATAATTTTTTTTCTAGTAATTGGGTGTGCACGACTTCGTCGGCGCATCCTTTGTTATCTCACATATATCTTTATTAAAGTTTATTTTCCCACCCCTAAAACTCGGTCAATATTTGGACTACATAGAGAACGACCCGGTCAAACGTTCCGTCTTGGTAGCGATTGAGTTGCTTGTATCAGAATTTACGCTCCGATGCATGGTTTAAGCTTAAAGTACATTTTTGTGCCGAAAAGTGAAGCTAATGTGGCTAACTTGCTAGCCACAGTCATTGACGTTCCTACCGTCACTAACGTCACGAAAACACGCGTGACTGCCAGGCTGTAGAAGAACATTCGTTTAGCAGCTCGTTAACTTCTGGGAGATAGCTAGCTAGGCTAACTTGAAATACCAGAAGCAAAGAAGCCAGGGTGATAACTATTTACTAATTTAACATTGTCATACACAACAACATTCTGAAATGTTATGTACAATATCATATATGCTGATATTATTAAGTAGGCTACATATATTTTCGGAAACAGTAGTCTGTAGTTAGCATCATGACATTACCCTCTGTTGCCCGGGCGACATGCGACACATACGACAGCGGTCTGTGATACATCTGTTTTCAATTGTTAAAATAACCATTCCTCACAAATAAATGTTTGTTTTGGTATTTATTAGACATGACATTGCAAGTCAACGATTTGTAATGCCCCAAGCAAAGAGGCTATGGTGATAGCTAACTATTTACTAATTTTACATTGTGCTATGAAACACAATTTTGAAATGTAGGCAGCTAAAATATGATAGCTCTATATAACTGTACGCTGATTAGAGCTAAGCTAGATCTACTTTCGGCAACAGTAGTCTGCTATTTCAGAGAGGAGTTACCTCTAACTGCTACACCGGCACATCTCTACTACTGTATCTGTTACCAAAAGTGTTAAACCTAGCTCTAGGTAGCTACAGCTAATTTGCTACCTTGTAGTCTTCCGTTCGAAACCGCTTCTGGGAGGTACCGTACAAATCGTCCAGCCACCAGCTCGTCCAGCCACCAACGTAGTCGCTAGCTACCAAGACGAACACTGTAGTATACAATTTACCGGGGCAGCTTCTCCACACAGGGCTATATCGCATTTTGCGTTGTTACTGACAATGATCGCTATTGAGCTTTTTATGCATGAGCGATTTTCTACTAAATAAATGTCAAACTTATTTGGGTTTTTTGGGGGCATATTTTCAGTTAGCAGACATACTGTTTGAATCGCGATTCCATCTGAAATATTGCCAGTGATAACGTTGTTACAGTAGCTTCTTTCCAAGTGTATTGGTGAATTATGCAATAGCCTATGAGTAGGCTAAATGCTTGAAAATATCACTAGAAGGGAAAAACTTAAAGGGACGGACCCACCTGCAACCTACGCAAACAGGCACACCCTCACAATTTCCCCAGAAATTGCATGCTCTCTAGTTTTCATTTGGAATTCGAAAGGGGAGGCAAAAAAAATACAAACTGCTGGGTGTTAGATTTTTTTAAAGTCGTTTTTTTGTTCTAAAAATACTTTTACAATGTCAGAGACGTCATACACATTGTACGACCAGAGATACCGCATTACGGCAAGCTCCGGTCACTTTCTTTTCTCTGTCGAGGTATCGACAACACAGCTGACAGGTTAGGCTCTCCCTGTCAATACACATGCTAGAAAGAGTTTTGGCTTGCTAATGTTGTTTCTAATGTTGCTAATGCTCTGACATTATGATTCCCTTCGGATGCCATCAAGCGGGATCTCTGGTCGTAGTCAGTCCATCACTAACCAATCAGCATTCAATAGCAGAATGCGAGCGTGTTATGGGCAACAACGACTCACCTTGTAAGAAATCGAAAGGACATAAGTACTCGTTCATCCAATTTTCGACCTATAATCCATGTTGAACATGCAAAAACTACAATAAAATCTGAGATTTCTCAACGACAATCAGGTGAAAGAGACACATTTAGCCGTTTAGCTCCATAGACTCCCATTCATTCTGCACTCGACCGCGATCACTCCCAGTGGAACTCTTGTGGAACTGCAACATAATTCGGTACAATGGGGCTTAATGACGAGTGGCAAGGCTCTCCTTAAACAGGCTCTGATGTTACTTTAGGTATTTGATGCAGAATAAAATGACAACAGCGTTCATGTTACTTTTAGTAGGCTAACGGAAAGTGGAAGACGTAATCTTATTATTCACTTAAGACTTTGGAAATCAGATAAAGGCGTTAACACGATCAGTTTAATATTCGCATTATTGCCATTATCGGGTTATGATCGGCGTATTAGTGTGCATGTAAACTCACTCACTCATAGGCTACTACTGTATCTGCTACTACTTTTACTATCCCAACTATAATTTCAGCTGTTAAAACTATAATATTCTTGTTACGACTAGCCTACTTCTTCATCTGTTTAACAGTTCAGCTTTCAGCTTCTCCCGCATTGTATTTAAGCTCTTTAGCTTTGTTAGATGACGCAGTTCAGCTTCCACCCTCCTTCTTTTGTGTGACTCACACATTTTTTTATTCATTTCAGCTTGCGGGTATTTTCTCATTTCAGTAGGCCTATTTTCAGCCATTTTTAAAAATGTATTTCAGCTTTCAGCATTCCAACGCAACATCATCTAAGTCGAGTCTTCTTTCTCAGTGTTTCATTTGTCATTGTCTAAGGCAGGGGTGTCAAACCCTGGTCCTCGAGGGCCGCTGTCCTGCATGTTTTAGATGTTTCCCTGATCCAGCTCACCTGATTCGAATGAATGGTCGTTATAACTACCCTTTTAATTGAATCAGGTGTGTTGGAGCAGGGAAACATCTAAAACATGCAGGACAGCGGCCCTCGAGGACCAGGGTTTGACACCCCTGGTCTAAGGCCTCAATATGCTTCTGCGTCTCCGTTTTCGGGTGGGCGGGCTCGCGGATACGCACGGATACACACGGATAGACTTCGTTTATAGTTCTCCGTAGGCTGTGGGTGCTGAAAACAATTCACCGCCAGAAGAGTAGGTGGCGCTGCACTGCGATGCTAGCTATAGGTTATCGAAAACTCGGAGCAAATTTACAAATGAGCCGTTTCATCAATAAAATATGCACAGTTTCAGCGACTACACTGCCCATTTCTCGTCACATTTGAATTCAAATGCCGATTTACATGTACTGTTTAGCTGAAATATGAATTGTAAAAACTGCTTCGATCTCTTTGGTGATGTTTGTGATGCTAGCTGGAAGGGCAGCCTGCTTTGACTGGGTGTGCAGTGAACATTTCTGGGGGGTTATTATGATTACGGAAAGGGATCGTATATGTTTTTATATTGCTACCATTTTAGAGACTGCTTATCGATCCGAGTGTTAATCAGGCGCGGAGCCAGACGTTGTAAACATTCCGGGTTTAGCCCAAACCAACAACGTATTGGGGCTTGATTTGCAAGAACGCGACGCTGAGCGCCTCCACATATTCCTCTTCCACATATTAAAATAGTGCTGCCCGCAACGAATAATGCACCTGATAATATGGTGCCTGCACTGCAATGCCATGGCGGGCTGGACCAAATGATTTTTCGGGCTGCATATGGCCCGCAGGTCGGACGTTCCCCACCCCTGGTCTTGTTGGTCACGGCAACCCATAGCGGCAACCCCGCTCCTGACTTCTTAATACGGACCAATCACAGCCAAGGGGGTCTCCGTCGCTCTCCGTCGCTCTGCGTAATTTCGACGGATAGTTAGAAAATTCAGGAGGTGCACGTCAATCCGTCAAAAGCTCTCCGAGGGCTGACGGAGAGCACGCAGAGGGCGTTCCACGGAGACGAGGGCGTTCCCTCCTCTGCGTTTTTCGAAAAACGCAGAAGCATAATTAGGCCTTTAGTCTGAGCATGCTAGCCTATTTTGCATGCTAGCCTATGAGGGCTGGGGATCTGAAGAGTCATGCCATGTCAGGCAGGCGAGGACTGAGTCAGTTCTGAGGGCCTTTCTATAGCATTCTCACACATGTAAATGCAAAGCATAGATTACTTGACTGAGGGCTTCTGCTGTTTTGTGTTTGTGTGTGTGTGTGTGTGTGTGGAGAATGTCTGAAATCTCTGCACCCTCAGGAAGGGGATTGGGCTGTGTGTGTGTGTACGTCAATTTGTGTGTGTGCATTTATGTGTGCAGAATTAGTACCGTAGTGGTTGTCATGCCCCAAGGTCGCCCTATTCTATCAACAGTAAATTACCTGTGACCTGCTCGACGACGGCTCTGCGTTTAACGGCCATCTAGAGAGGGGCAGCCCGGTCAGGGTCGGCCGACCGCAGCCTACCGCTCACACATAGTCACACATACACACACACCCACGCCGGGCGGCACTTACATTGGAGCGGAGGAGAGCGGGGGGCGGGGGGGTGATGAGTGATTACCCCGGAGCTCCAGTCATAATTCAGGCTGACCTCAATCTGCCAGCGGAGTGAGCCAGTGATGGATCGTCTCCGTGCCGAGGTGTCAGCCCAGACTGACAGACAGGCGCATATCTGTTGCCTTTACAAAGCTAAACATGCCAGGTACAAAGGACTGACACTCCGATAGGGGGAGATGGAAGGAGAGGAAGATGGCATGGCCTTTGTGTGTGCGCATTTTTGTGTGACTGTGTGTGTATTATTTGCAGGGCTGCCAACTCTCACGCATCGGCCGTGAGACACACGCATTTCAACCATTTCACACGCTCTCACGCCACGCCTTGTATATCTCACGCTGAAAAGGCAACGCCAACCAAGTAGCCAAGCTAACGTTGTAAACAGTAACGGACGAGGCGCCGATTCACTGAGTAAAGCAACTTTGACGAGCAAACAGGGGGGGGGCTACCAAAATCCCACGCCAAGCTTTTTGGAAAAGTCGGCAGCCCTGTATTTGTGTGTATTGCACTATGGAACCTGAGACTGGAGTGTGCATTACTGATCAGTAAATCACTTAACGTTTTAATCCAGCAGATGCTCTACAGTGAAATAACTATGTTGCGATTAGTTTGTCTTTCCACAATGATCCATTTCATTTATCTATTTATCATAAATGTTTTATCGGGTACCTAAAACTCCACAATTCAGTACTACATATTTAATATAATGTAATGTATAATTGTAATGTGTTTAAGCAATACATTTCTAACATTTTTCATGTGTTTACACAAAAAATTAAATACGATTTTCTAAGATTTTCTAAGATAGATCAAATGCAGTAAATAATTACAAAAAGGTATCTTATCTTGCAATCAGATCCTGTTTTATTTCAACCTGGTCTGGATAACTGAGGTTATGTGCCTGCTTTGCTGTAGCTTTACTCAGATTACTAACACCTCCAGAGGTCTGTGGATCTTTGTGTCGGTGGCGTTGTGTGTCTGTAGCCCTGGACATGCTGTTGGTGGACCTGGGGATATGGTCTGTGGCTCTGGAGGGTGGGTCTATATCTATATCGTAAAACTTTGTAAATTCTGTGAAAGTTGATCGATGTAACCTCCGTTAATTGTGTGGATAGTCTTCAGCTGATTAGATTTGAATCGCGTTGCCTGAATAATGAACACATTTCAAATCAAACCATTGTTTAAAATGAGTTAATGTTATGCATAAGCATCATGGTCTTGGTCTCTGCATCCAGCTATCTGGGTCCGAAACAGACAGAGGTGCTGCGTGTGTAGCCGATGCGTAGCGGTGAAACTCACTCCTCAGGTATGTAATGAGCCACCCGCATCATTAAATAGCAAGCTTTTCTTTGGCGTAGTTGGTAGTGGTGGCGCATGGGAAGCCAGAGGTGGTGAGTTCGACTCCCGGTGGGAGCGATATCCTAAATGGTGGGAGTGAACAGTGCCAGATACCTCTGACGGAGCTTGCAAGACCACGTTCGTTACATACCCGTTACACATGCATGACCAGCAGTGAGCCTCCTTCCCGTGGCACCACCATCTCCTCTGACACATCTGTGGATAAAGACGAGATCAGAAAAAGAAACAGAAAGTACCTTTTGACTTGTGAATGTTTTCAAATGTGCATTTGTGGTAATGATTTATATGACCATTCACTTACCAATTAGAAGACTGGGATGGTCCCATTGGCTTGTGCTGTGGGTGCATTGCCGTGATCGTTTGCTAGTTCTCGATCATGCTGCCCAGCAATGTTTCCTTTGTAATATCCAAGTGGCATTCATTACACATTGGATTTTTTCAATAACTGTTAAGGATGTTAAAGGATGATCACTGTCACCCAGGCACATGTACAGACCACAGGAGTGGCAGGGGCCAAACTTAAAAAGCACCCCTAAAGTCTAATGTGACTGTAGAAAAGATGAACAGACATGATGTATTGATTTCAGAATACAAATATGTCTGCCTACCAAGAAGATGTGAGCCAGCTGAGCCTCGTAACAATTCAGATTTGTTAAGTTAATGTAACTACTGCAGCAAGTGCGCAATTTGCGGGTTGGCCATGGCGCTAATAGCGCTACGTTCGCGAATGTACGTACATGAGGCCCAAAGTCAGTTTCAAGTTAGGCCAAACCATTTTGAAGGAGATGGAGAGGGGTGTTCTGTTTTTACTTGGGTGCCAATGAGCCACCTAGAATACAGGAAGTTAACAATTTATTCGGTGTGACTCAAGTCACAAACAACCTGAACATTTGTGCAATGGAAAATCTTACTTACATAGATAGCATACAGCTCTATAATGTGTTTTGCTCAATTGACCCATTGATGGTCTTTATTCCAATTGTGGTTTAGGATGTCAATTCTGTTGTCTAAGAAATCAGAGATGAAGAGGTAATTTAGGAGGAGAACCCTCATTGTCTGTCCTATCTTCCAACATCTACTCCATGGCAAACTTTTTGGAATCTCCACAGGCGCACATGAGGTGACATGAAATATATCAAAAGCCCGGAATGGTTGCGGACTGTGCCTGGATCTCTAAAGAGAGTCCGGCTATGTCTCTGGATAGTGTGTGTTTGTCTGTGTCTGTGGAGAGTGTGTCTGTAGCGTGGCAGCAACATTGGGATTCAGCAGAGTATCTGCGTACAATGACAACTGCTGTTTATACGGAGGAGAGAAAAGAAGGAGGGCGAAGGAGTCAGGGATATAGGGAAGAGGAAGGGTAAGGATAGGGAGGAGAGAAATGGAGAGGGAAAGATGAGGAGTAGAAGAGGGGGGAGAAAAAGGGATTACAGAGAAGGAGGGGTATAGGGAGGTAGGGGAGGATTAAGCTCCAGCCCCCTCTGCCCCCAGGCGTCCATCTTTCATCTCTGGACTGGCCCTCTAATGCTTTCAAGTGGTTGAAATCCTTGACATCTGCTTCCCCTCCCAGGGACTCTACCCAGGCCATCGTCCACACAGGCAATCACACACACACACACACACACACACACACACACACACACACACACACACTCACACACATCCTGCAGAGTCACAACTACAGGACCTCTATGGGCCAGGGCTTGAGCTGGAGCGCTGCTGCTCACACACACATACAAACATACACACATATTATCTATATCTATATGACATGTTTCCTTATATGTTTGGTTGTATGTCTGTGATATGGAAATAAAAAATGAATGAGAAAAAAACAAAAAACATACACACATACAAACCCACATATACATACACAGACAAGCAGACACACAAACACATCCACGTGCTTAACGTTGTCTAATGGAATCACAATCCTATAGGTAATAATCTGTCAAAAACAAACATTGTAGTAAGTTTACTTATAACTTTTTTAAATGTAGAGTAGTCTAATCTAGTGATGCAGTGCCATGACACACTCTAACTATAATACAATTCAACCATCCTGTCATGGCCCCTCCCCCCAGACCTTCTCTCTCAATGAATCCCATCTACCTTCAGAACTTCAGAAACAAGCATCTGTTCTGAACACACACACAAGCATGCTGGGGTGATTAGCACTAGTGCAGGAAGAACACAGGCGTGGCAGACTATGAGGACAGCCCCCATTCCTCTTCTTCATCATCCCCCTTTTACCTCCTCTCATCATCCATCTCCACTTCCTTTTCACTTTTCATCGTCTTTCTCCAAATCCTCCTCCTCTCCTCTGCAGTCCTTCCATCCTCTTCTTCTTGACTCTTTTTCCGTCTCCTTTCTTTTCTGTGCATGTCTGTAGGCCACACCATCAGTAGAACAAGCATGATACTATCATGCTAATTTTCTGAAAGCAGGCGTGACTGAGTGAGTGAGTGAGTGAGTGTGTGTCTGTGTCTGTCCAACAATTAGGTTTGTGTTTTTATTTTTGCCATTTTGTACATTTCCCATCCCCTCTGACCGCCTCCCTTCTGCTCCCCTTTGTCCGTCCACACAGGACTGTTCCACAGGGCCATCATCCAGAGTGGCAGTGCCCTCTCCAGCTGGGCTGTCAATTATCAGCCTGTCAAGTACACACGCTTCCTGGCTGAAAAGGTACCCTTCCTCTCATCCCTTCTAATTGGAGTTCTAGTTCCCATTCGGACTCGGACTGCCTCCCACTGACTCTCTTCCTCTCTCTGTCTGACTTGGATTTTGACTGTTTCCGATTCTGACTTTTCTGTGTGAATGTGGTTCTTGTTTTGCAGGTGGGTTGTAACGTTTCTGGACACTATGGACATGGTGGACTGCCTGAGGAAGAAGAGCTTCAGGGAGCTGGTGGAACAGGACATCCAGCCCGCTCGCTACCACGTAGCCTTCGGACCCGTCATTGACGGTGACGTCATACCCGACGACCCAGAGATCCTAATGGAGCAGGGAGAGTTCCTCAACTATGACATCATGCTGGGCGTCAACCAGGGCGAAGGTTTGAGGTTCGTGGAGAACGTAGTGGACTCTGAGGACGGCGTCTCCGGGAACGACTTTGACTTCTCTGTGTCAGACTTTGTGGACAGCCTGTATGGCTATCCAGAAGGGAAGGACACCCTGAGGGAAACCATCAAGTTCATGTACACGGACTGGGCTGACCGCGACAACCCAGAGACGCGCCGGAAGACCCTGGTGGCCCTGTTCACCGACCACCAGTGGGTGGAGCCGTCAGTGGTGACAGCAGACCTCCATGCACGCTACGGCTCGCCCACCTACTTCTATGCCTTCTACCACCACTGTCAGAGCCTGATGAAGCCCGCCTGGTCAGACGCGGCACACGGCGATGAGGTGCCCTACGTTTTTGGTGCTCCCATGATCGGACCTTCCGACCTGTTCCCCTGCAACTTCTCCAAGAATGACATCATGCTCAGTGCGGTGGTGATGACCTACTGGACCAACTTTGCCAAGACGGGGTGAGTTTTGGAGTAAATCTCTGCTGTCCTGGTTTTAATGTGTCTTGCAGTGTTAGATCTCTGTCATGGGTGTGTGTACTAGGCTGGTGAGTACAACATGTATTGGTATTTGGTTTGAGGTTAGTTAAAAGACAGAATGGCCTGTTTGTTAGGCTTGGTCAAGGCTTGGTCTGTGCATGCATATTGGGCTCTTAGTGTTCCCCAAAGCTGTATCTTTCAGAGTCATTCTTGTATTCCAGGGCAGCACGATGAATAGTAGAGATGGAAATAGATCTTTGTGTTTTCTTACAGGGGTGTTATTTCAGGGTATTGCTAGATCTGAGATTTATTGAATCTGAGGATGATTAAATATTCCCCTCTGTGTGTGTGTACATGCCTTTGTGTGTGCATGCCTGCCTGACTTTGTGTGTGACCGTGTGTGTGTGTGTGTATGCACGCACGAGCGTGCCTATATGCTGTTTCTTAGTTTGGAGAATACTATTTGCTTTGTAACACTGAGGCCCAAGGAACACTGAGCTCTATCAGGAAGGCATATCACACTCTGGCCCACGACACTATTGATCCCTCAGCCTCGGCTCAGTCGATCACTGCCCCTCTCCGTGACTGTCCCTCTCCCCCCAGCACACTCTGCCCCACCCCTACCTCAAAGCAGCCCCACCTCTGGGACGACTGCTGGTAAGGTAATCACCTCTAACAAACTGAAATACAATCGGACAATCCCTGTAACAAGAGGAATATCGATCCAAGAGAAGATGCAACCTAATCTCGGATCGTCGTTTTCCCGGTTTGGCCAAGTTTGTATATCATTGGTCCAATCTATCTGTCAGTCACTTGACATTTAGGTACCATGGTGTGGTTAGCTCCTAATGACCCTCAGGACAGGAGATCTCCAGGAACGGGAGGCAGCCTCCAATGACAGAAACGTCCAGGACTTGTGGTTTTGCATGGTTGAGTTCTCAAGGAAGCTGAAAGGTCTTCTGACTGGTGACTACACAGCTGTCACAGTCTGCTATTTCTGGCTATCCCGTCGGATTCAACGGAGTGTTACAATATGCAGATAGTTCTGTGTGGGTATTGCCGCTTATTGTTGGTCCTCCTGTCATCTGTCCGTCCGTCTAGGCTAGCGAGGCAGAGAACACACGTTATCTGAATATCAGCAGACATTATGGACAACCTTGAGTTGCGGACCAATGCAGAAGCAGCCTGATTCATTCTGACCTTCAACGTTTCATCAGAGTGGAGCCCAGACTGTTCATAGCCACAGCAGGCAGGCCACGCCAGAGCTATTACCACCAAGCACTTGTGTGTGTCCTTGTTTGTGTGAGTAGGTATGTCTGTGTCTGGTTTTGTTAGCCTTATTCCAGATTGATTGATTACAGGCTGGCAGGCAGTGGGTATAGAGCTGTATAGAGATTGGGATTAGATACCAGGATAATAGTCCCCCAATAGAGAGGCTAACTGGGTAGTACAAGAGTGGACTATACCACAGTAAAGGACTAAACAATTCTAAATTATACAAGGGGGGTCTTTATGTGAGCAATACATGTATTGTCCAGTTGCATGTCTACCCATGTGTGGGTCTGCATGTGTTTGGAATTGTATGCAAGTGTGTGGAAAATGTGAATTTGTCGAGAAATTGTCTTGGTCCTCAGAAATCCAAATGACTTTTCTAGGGGATTTTAGGGGGTTTATGATGAGGGTTCAAATTTGTGTTGGGATTACAAATTACATGTAGGGTTGGGGTTAGGAGTTAGGAATAGTTTTAGAGTTAGGGTTAGGAGCTAGGGTTAGGATTAGGATTAGGGTTCAGATTAAGGTTGTTCAGAAGTTAACTTGGTACCTTAACTCCTTAGGCCGAAGAGTGATGATCGACTTTGTGGTTTGTGGTATCATCAGACCATATAGTACTTGGTACCTTAACACCTTAGGCCGAAGATTGATGATCGACTTTCTTTGTGGTTTGTGGTATCATCAGACCATATGTCTTGGACACTTGAGTAAAGAAAGGAGCAGAGATGTCAACTGATCACCACCTGGTGGTGAGTTGGATCCAATGGCGGGGGAGACTGCCAAACAGAACTGGTAAACTCAAACGTGTTGTGAGGGTGGCCTGGGAATGTCTTGCTGAATTTCCTGTTTGTGAGGTCTTCAAATTCCACCACCGGAAGACTTTCTCATGCATCTCAGGGGAGGTTGGGGACATGGAGTCCCAGTGGACCATGTTTAAAGCCTCCATCGTAGAGACAGCTGGTAGGAGCTCTGGTCAGAAGGTCATTGGTGCCTGTTTTAGCAGTAATATAAGAACCCGCTGGTGGACACCAGCAGTGAAGGAAGCTGTCAAGCTGAAGAAGGAGGCCTTTTAGGCATGGTTGGCCCAGGGGTCTCCTGAAGCAGCAAACAGGTACTGGGTGGCCAGAAGAGCTGTGGCTTTAACAGTCTCTGAAACAAAAATCTGGGTGTGGAAGGAGTTCAGGGAGGCTATGGAGAAGGACTGTGCTCATCCAGGGGGGAGAACTGCTGACCCAGACTGGGTATTTTGTCAAGTGGTGGAAAGAGGAGCCGGAGTCTGAAGACTTGGGAAAAGCCTCACCTACTGTATATCCCTGGCAGAGGTTGCCATGATAGTTGAAAAGCCGGTGTGAGGAGATTTTCCGGTTTGGGAACCTCTGATTTTCATATCTGCTTTTTGCAGATGACAAGGTTATGTTCGCTTCATCAGACCTTCAGCATGCCATGAGGTGGTTTGCAGTCGAGTGTGAAGCAGTCAGGATGAGGGTCAGTACCTCCAAGTCTCTGGCCATGGTTCTCTACCGCAAAACGGTGGATTGCTCCCTCCGGGTTGGGAGTGAGTTGCTGCCCCCTGCGAAGGAGTATCTCAGAATCTTGTTCACAACGGTGGAGAAAAGAGCCTGATATTGACAGTCGGATTGGTACCCGATCAGCAGTGATGTGGGTGTTGTACCACAGTTGGTTTCCTCCTTAGGGTGGCTGGATTCAGTGTTAGAGATAGGGTGAGGAGCTCAGACATCCAGAGAGGACTTGGAGTAGAGTCGCTGCTCCTTCTCGAAAGGAGACAGTTGAAATGGTTCAGGCGTCTGACCAGGATTCCTCCTGGGCGCCTTCCTTTGGAGGATTGCTGGGGAGACACCAGGGTAGACCCAGACTCACTGGAGGGATTATATATCTTATCCCTTGGGATCCTCCAGGAGGAGTTGCCACCGTGACAAAACCCTGGATAAGCGGATGAAAATGGATGGTGATTCTGGGGTAAAATTTAGGATCGGGTTAAGGTTAGGGGTTTTGAAAAACAGGATTTTGAAAGTGACTGAATTGTGAGTCCCCACAAGAATAGCCATACAAGCTTGTGTGTGTGTGTTTAACCCTAGACAGCAGTATCAGTGTGTAAACCCTTATCATGTGATCATGTGTGCTGCAGTATGTGCTCTCAGAGGCTGCATGTCTGGATCATAGCAGCTTCCTCCAAGCTCTCTCTCTCTCTGTCTCTCTCTCTCTCTCTCACTCTCTTTCTCTTCACCAGCATCCGAGAATCAGTACTGTACTGAGAATCAGAATGCGTTACTGTCAAATCTTCTTAGAAAGTCAGTGTTTGTGTGTGTGTGACGTATGTGTGTTTGTCTACACGCACACACACACACACACAAAGATAATATTAGGAAGTGTACTACATGTTTATTAATTTATCTGCATTTTATCTTGTTGTGGTCTTCCTGCTGTTGTTGGCCATTCTAGCTGTTATGGTGCCCCAGTGCCGGTAATTAACAAACTGAACTCTCTCTCCCCCTCCCTCCCTCCCTCCCTCCCTCCCTCCCTCCCTCCCTCCCTCCCTCCCTCCCTCCCTCCCTCCCTCCCTCCCTCCCTCCCTCCCTCCCTCCCTCCCACCTCCCCTCTTCTCTCTCTCTATCTCTCTCTCTCTCTCTCTCTTAATAACACATACCATGTTTGATATATTGGACTAGCATTATTGATTGATTGGTAGACACAGGTAGAGGAAGTCAAATGGGCCCACATTCAGATAATATGTCTGTATCTTGCCTGGACAGAACCATCTGTGATTAAAACCCCTACAAGGCCGTGTTTGTTTGTGTTGTCTGATAGTGTGTTGATGGAATACCCTCTACCAACCCATACAGTCACGGATGTGGACCCAGAATGCCTATTGACCTCCACACAACAGACCTGACTCCACTTTTTCCACTAATTGCATCACTCATCCATCTTTTCTCTCATCCCTCTCTCACCCTTCATGCCATTTCTACTCCGGATACCTTCCTTATCTTCCCCTGTGTGTGTGTGTTCATGACAGTTTGTGTGTTCGGGACTTAATGTGACAGAGAAGGAATGGCCTGTGATAGGGGTTAAGGAGGTGTAGATAAACCGTATGTTGGCTGTCACTCATGTAATCCAACCAATCAATAGCCAATCTATAGTAGGAGGTGGCCAGAGAGATGTGTCCTCCAGAAGTCAAAGTCACAGTGCCTCACCCACCATTGCTTAGCCCACCTAACCACCTGTCAGTCCCAGCTGTTCGGTGATGAACTTTAACATTTTGTTCTGGGTAGCACAGCCATTCTGATAATCTTGTCTTTTTCCTCTCTTATCTACCATTTCTCTTCTCTTCTTTTTTCTCTACTCACTGTGTACTGTCAGTTAAGTGGATCCAAAACGGCATCAATATGTTACCATAACAACGGCAAGGATATAGAAGTTAGCATTTGTGTTTAAACATCCATCCCAGTAGACTAAACCGCAGATTTTAACATTGAATGTCAACTAAACAAGCTTAGGATATCAAGGTATTTCACCTAGAGCACTGCAATGACTGAGTTTTTACTCCTGAAGGAAGGTATGAGAAAAAGGGATTTATTCTTGGTCTTATTTATGTGCTTTATCAGTGTGATGGAAGGATTGTTTCATCTGTTCAATTCTGCGTGTGTGTGACAGAGAGAGAAAGACAGAGACTGCCAGAGACTGTATGTGTATGTGGGGGGTTGGATGGTAGGGTGTGTGTGAGTAAGGGAGAGACAGAGAGTGTGTGTTAGTATGCGTGTATCCCCTGCAGAGTGTCAGACTTTGTGTGGCGTGTCCCATGTAGAGTTGAAGTACTACACCTCCACAGGGACTGGACCTAGACTGATTTCCCTGGGCTGCTGCAGGGCTTTTACTGTGCACTGTATGCAGTCACAGGCACATACGCACACACACACACAATCTCTCTCTCTCTCTCTCTCTCTTTCTTTATCACACATACACACCAAAACACACTACTGGCTCTCCAAGGTTGCTTGGGGTGAAGAGGTCACAAGATGAGGGAGCGGTTTAATACAGGCCTGAGTGCCCTGACCATATGAACACATCACATCAGATCTGAGAGCCCATTAGAATGCTTGCTTTTATGACTGCTATAATCCCCCACGCTCTGCCGCTCCACGCAAGCATTTAGACGTGTGTATGTGTGTGCGTTTGTGTGTGTGTGTGTGTGTGCACCACACCCACCAATGTCTGGATTAACGGGAAGGACTGACAAGTTGGGCAGGGGAGAGGCAGGCTACTAATGCAGACAACCAAAACCCAACACTGTACCTATCACGTACACACACACCACCACCATGTGTTGTGATGCTACCACAAATTAGGGAGGAGCAGAGAGACATCAGTATGTTATGATATTAACGCTGTCTTCACCATCTAAATCAGGGGTCCCCAAACTACGGCCGTGGGCCGAATACGGCCCGTCCACGCATTTGGGCCGGCCCTGTGAACAATGCCAGAAAAAATTAATAATAATAATCTGTTCCCACTGATTAATATGCATAAGTAAGTAAATGTTTTGATTTCAATAGCAATGAATATGAAAAAAAAATAAGATTGTAATAATGCTCTTTTAATAGGCTATATATCCCTTGATATGTACGGTGCATAACATATTAATAAAATAATCTAGCATAATAAATACATTTAAAATCATAATCAAATCTCCACAATAATACTGGTAGTCACTCCGGCCCATGTCATTTTCTATTACAGTCTAAAGTGTTTGGGGACCCTTGATCTAAATGATTCAGCTCTAAAAGTAACTCCAAATTAGAATCACACAGCATAATTTCTCACACATAGTCCCCTCCAATAAAATACTACACACTACTAAAATACAGTACAGTGTAATACAATGAAACACAGTGCAAAACATTTATTTTCTAGTCTTTTCCACATCTAATAGCCTTCCATGCTGTGGAACACACATCTCACTTCGAACTCAGTCAAGCACACCTCATAGAATGGCACACAATGCACACATAGTGGCTCACACTGCCCTACAGCACAGAGGGCTGACACACACACAAACACACACACGCATGTAAAGGTTAGAGCAGCAGATCAGGCGGCAGAGGCAAGCTGTTTGGGAATGAATGTAGCTTGTTTACTATCGACATTGCAACAATTAGCCAAGCATATGTGTGTGTAATTAGATAAGGCAGGCAGTTGTTCTCTAATGCGGCAAATCAAATTAACTAAAGATGCCACATTGATTTCTTTGTGTTGCCTAAATTATTCATCTTCCCTTGCACTGAGCCAGAGAAAGGAAAAAAGAGGGAGAGAAATAGAAGGCAAGAGAGAGAAAGATAGAAAGCATGAGACGGAGATATTGAGAGAGAGAAGAAGAATGTTGTGGAGATGCCACAGACAACCGTTGGCCTGTAACTATAAGTCCCAGAGAGAGAAGACCAAGACAGAGACAAAACATCAGAGAGAGAGAGAGAGAGAGAGAGAGAGAGAGAGAGAGAGAGAGAGAGAGAGACTCAGTCTTTGGTCCTGTTCCTTGTCATACAGAGTGCAGTTGTGCGGATCAATATGACCTTAGCACTGCCGGCCTCCTTTCAAAAACCAAATTACTGAAACAGCGCTACAGAGTCATCATAGCCGGCCTGCCAATATTCATGTGGTACCATTAGAGCCTTATAGAGGGGGTTATTTACTGTGCTTAACTACTCTCTCTGTCTGTCTCTCTGTTTATTTCTCAGTTTCTTTATCTGTCTTTATTTCTGTCCCTCTTCCCTTTCCCTTCTTCTCCCAAAAGCACTGAATGATGCAAAAATACAGCAGGAAAGCAAATAGAAAAAAAGGATAGAGTTTGAATCCTTCTGCTGTGTTGTCTGGTATTCCATGGGTCTGTGTTTGCCAAAAAATTACTAAAACAAACTTTAGCTGCCATTTTCCCAAATCCCAAACTGAATTTAAACTGCGGCTTCTGCCAACATCACCCTTCCACTCACCCAGAGAGGCTTCGTGACATTAGCAACACTCCTCCTCCATCCGGCCTCCAAACAGCCCTGTAGTCGCTATGTGCTAATGCTATCTCAAGGCTTCATTTTCATTCTGCTTGCTGTGGATGGAAGTCATCTTGCTTGTGCAGAATCCAATAAGTACATAAGACAAATCGTGTTCAAATTTACACCCCCTACATGTCCAGTTGCCCAACAACAAGGCGAGGTGTGATTGGAGCAGATTGCAATATGTTAATATGACCAGTAAATCAATGTTTCACCGTGTCACCCATCTGACGAGCATCAACAACAAAAACACATTGTAAAGAGAAACACTGACTCCTCTAGGATAGAGGCGGTACTGCAGGACTCAAGCATCTAGAGATACACACACAACCTCATATAGAACACACACAAACACACACACAACCTCATATAGAACACACAAACACACACACAGCCTCAGATAGAATACACAAACACAGACACAATATCACTTAGAACATACAAACACACACAGTCTCACATAGAACATACAGACACACACACAGAGGATCACATACAACATACAGACACACACAGCTTTACATAGAACACAAACAGACACATGGAAGCGTTTCCACAATATGCACGCCCACACACATATATACACACACTGACAAAGCACTTTTGCACATAGACACTCATGCGCACAATCACACACACACAGCTTTGGAATTACCCCCTTCCCCTCCGTGTCTTGATTAATATGGACCACTTTCCCTCAGCCCACTGGAAGCCGACGCACACTGTGCTGTCCTCCCTCAGCAATTAGCCAGCAGATCTTTCCAGTCTGGGTTAGTTGAGAGAAGATGCTCCTGGAACACGGAGAGGGCCTGTTGACTTATTCATACATGTTTACTTTAAAAAAAGGAGAGGCATTCGACCTGAATAAGACTCAAGGGGGGTTGTGTGGTGGTTGTGTGTGTGTGTGTGTGGGGTGAGGAAGAGAAACCAGAGGAAGGAAAGAGATTGAGAGAGCAGGGACCCTATGTCTTCTCCTGCTATTTCCCCCATAAGAGAGGGATAGAAGGAGGAGTAGGGTAGTGCTGGATGTGTCACTATGAGCAGTAACACCTTATGTGCTTCTGTAATTTTTTTTCTCTCTTTCTAATTCCTCTGTCTTTCTTTCTCTTCCCACACACTGTCTCTTATCCTCCAGGGATCCTAACAAGCCTGTCCCCCAAGACACCAAGTTCATTCATACCAAGGCCAACCGCTTTGAGGAGGTGGCCTGGTCAAAATATAACCCTCAGGACCAGCTCTACCTCCACATCGGCCTCAAACCCCGGGTTAGGGACCACTATCGCGCCACCAAGGTGGCCTTCTGGAAACACCTGGTGCCACACCTCTACAACCTCCACGACATGTTCCACTACACCTCCACCACCACCAAGGTATGAGGCGCTGTATTGACGAATGAACTTACTAGTGGTTGTTTACATCTGTCTAGAGTGGGTTTGGGGTGTGCCAGGCCAGATTTAGCATGAAATTGGTTTATTTCAAAGAATTTGTAGTAGTATTCTATTCTATTCTATTGAGTCTTTATCTGGTTTATGCTAGGTGCCCCCTCCAGACACTACCCAGACCTCCCTAGCCACCAAAAGGCCAGGCAAGGTGTGGCCTTTCAACACCAAGCGTCCCCCCATGTCCCCTGCCTACAACAGTGACAACACCGAGCCATGGGGTGAGGATGAAGGGGCGGGCCCTCTGGTGGTGGAGAACCCCCGAGACTACTCCACAGAGCTGAGTGTGACCATCGCGGTCGGCGCCTCTCTCCTCTTCCTCAACGTCCTGGCCTTCGCAGCCCTCTACTACCGGAAGGACAAGCGGCGGCAAGACTCCGGCCTCGGTCAGCCCAGCCCCCAACGTCAGACGGCCTCCAATGACATCGGGCACCATGGCAGCTCGGCAGAGGAGGAGATCATGACGCTTCAGATTAACCAGACGCACCACGAGTGCGAGGCAGGCAGCGGAGGCGATGGTGGAGGAGGGTCGCTGAGGCTTGCCTCGCTGCCAGACTACACGCTAACCCTGCGGAGGTCTCCTGATGACATCCCCCTGATGACCCCCAACACCATCACCATGATCCCCAACTCCCTGGTGGGCATGCCAAACCTGCACCCCTACAACACCTTTACTGCTGGCTTCAACTCCACAGGGCTGCCTCACTCCCACTCCACCACACGCGTATAGCTTTATTATGGCTGAGGGCGATGGAGGAGGAAGTGATGGGAGGAGAGGATTGTGTTTTATAAATCACAGTGGAGGGTTTGGGGACATGGATATTGATGGTTGGGAGAAGGGCAGGGGAGGGTGGGATTGATGAAGTAAAGAAAGGTATCCAGACTTTTCCTATGTGAGGACGAAAGTTTTGCCAGGAGCTCTCTAAGGATGTCAAGTTGTGCAGAGCTGCCAAAACCTAACTGCTGGCTCCTCCCACAAGAACCTTATAGGGGGTGGAGTCTAAGTGCAGTGTGTTCTTTTCTAAGAATCATTTTAAAAGCCTTTCTAAGCAACCTGACTACGAGGGGGGGGATATCAACACCTTCTTTCTTGAATTCATAACACAAACAAAAAGAAACATGTTGTTTGATTTCCTGTCTCTGTTCTTGCTGCCCGGGGAATCATCCTGAACAGCTATCTCCACATGGTTACCCGCGGAGCCCTTTTTATTGTTTTTATGTTTCAATGCCTTACAAAAGCTTTTTTTTTGCTCATCATTTCTTCTTCCTCACGGAAGTTGTTCCTACAGACTGGCTTCGGAGATGGATGGCTGAAATCAGCAAGAGAACTGATTGAAAATGAGTGAATATGAAAGTGGAGATTTAACTGATGGAACCAGTTTCTTGTTTTGGGTTTGTTACATTTCCCACACATCAGCCACACACAGATTACTGTTCTCTTTTCTTGCTCCAATAGATGAGTTGTCTGGAATAACAGACTCTGTCAGACAACCAGACCACAGAGATAAAAGACTATGTTACTGTGATCGTTTTGTTAAGAAAAAGTGCATCTTTTACTACCAAGTTATCTGATATTATCTCCAGAAGTGGGCACTCACTGTACACACATTGCTCCGTGCACCTGTGTATCGGTGCACATGTGAACGTGGTGTGTGTGTATATCTATGTGTATGTATGTGTGTGTGTGTGTGTGTGTAGGGGGGGGCGGCGGCAGTGAAGAGAGCAATAGAGCCAGGAAAAAGTATGTAGTGTGTGTGTGTTTGAGTGCACCAGTTTTTTGGCCATTTGTAGGGTTTTTTTGTGTGGCGGGGAGGGCGCAGGGTTCTATCATGTTGTTGATTTGGGGTCTTCACCACAGGTAGTGTTTACGCTGAGTCTGCGTGTATGTCTTTGCAATAGAGCACTTTTGTTATTTTCAAAAAAGTTATATATGTCTAATTTTTGCTTAAAGATGACAAAAATAAATCTATTATTTTACGTGTAAGAGAAAAACATAGCTAAAGATTCAACTGAACTAACTGACATGATTCCATTGACTTTGTGAGGAAGAGTTCCTTCTATAAAGAGACAGTGGCCTGTTAGCTCTGATGAAGCCCACATCAGTGCACACCTGTATTTCTTTGAATATCTATAAATATGGTCATACATAGATATATGTACAGAGCTTCTATTGAGATGTCTTCTTCCTCTCTGCTGTGACCCTCTGATCATCATTAAAGTGACAGCACCCACTTCAACAAGGTCATTTGTGTGTGTGTGCAGAACCGTCATTGGAACACCCCAAGCAAAGACCAACCACTTGCTCTAGGTGTCTTTGTAAAAGCTCTATATGTATATTTATGTATAAATATATTTAATATTTATTTATGTATACCAGACGCATACTTGCTGATTGTGCCATGTGCCAAATTAAAACAGTAAAAAACGGAGAACAGAATGCTTCACAAAAGATTTTCTATTTTTCTTGCGCTGTGCAAACGTCTGGTTTATTTAATGAGTTCTTCCTCGTTTGACTGACTTCTCAATTGAGGTCACAGCCTCAGAGGATCGTATGAAATCTTTCTCTCTCTTTCTCTCTTTATGTATATTTCTCTCTCTTTCTTTATCCTTTGTCTTCTCTCTTGAATTGGTGTTACAGTTTTTCACAATTGCTAAGACACATTTCTTGAAACCTTCACCTATTTGCTCCAAACTTCAAACACAAAACCAAATCTTCAACCAACATTCACAGAATCTGCAACAAAAGCAAACAGTCATCTGGGGTCCGTTCTTCATACGTTGCATATTACATCCGAGATCAAAGGACACATCCAATATGACATCATCTAGCTAAACATGATCTGGCTAATTAGGTTCTTTGAACACCCCTGTTATTTATGATTAGTATAGCGGATTGAGTTGTCTGGGATGATTGTGCGTTCAAGCATTGGTTTAAAAAGGTATCGATAGTAGAAACCTTGATCAGCAACGCTGCTATTGGCTGCTCACCATGGCCAAAAGGAGCACCCTGTTTTTGTCTGCAAAAGAGTCAAATAAAGCAAGAGCTTTTGGGCTGGCAAAAAGTAGCTGAAAAATGTAATGTATATTAATGACCACGTTAGATGTTTTATCGCTTATTACAGTAGACTAGACCTATATGTTTTTGTATTTTCATATTTACTTTGTTTATCATCTTTAATGTCATATAATTCAATTTGGTTCCAACAAAGTACAGTTTTTCCACAATTTTTAAAACACATTTCTTGAAACAGTCTCCCCTTTTCTCTAAACTGTAAACACAAAACCAAATCTTCAAACTACATTTCTAAAACCTGACTCTTCTGGCAAAATCAAACACTCGCCCCTAAATGTAACCTGTGCTTAAAATCAAACAATGCTGTCGGATCATAAACACAGCAAATCAATATATAAACACTTTGGAGCAATCATTAGACACAACACAAAAAAATTGAGAACACAGCACCCAGGGCATGTAGTTACATGTAAAGACACATTTGTTTATGTATACACAATAAAAGCATAGCAATAAAGAAAATGGATTTTGAAACTCTGGATTGTCACCACAGGCCAATTCCATTGCCTGAAGGAGATTTACCCTGGTATATGGGTTTCGGTCATAGACCGCCACACAGAGAAAAACTCTTCAATTGGATTGAGAAAAGGGCCGTATGGTGGAAGGCAAACATTTACAGTAAAAAATGCTGGTTGATGTTTAACTATTCTCGTATATGGACACCACCTGAAAGTTGACATTGTCCCAAACCACCATTAGAAACAAGTGTGAACAATTTTGAGTCATTGTGTTTTACAGATGATAACTGTGTTGTTGTTGTATTTACTGTTTGCCGCCTGATTTTCCATTTTGCAAGTGCATCACAGCGAAAACATTTTGTAGTGAATGAGAATGTGTTTAGAGTTTTGCCAAAAGTGTCTGATTCGACAAATGGGGTTTAGGCCACTGAACATTTGATTCAGAGAATGGAGTTTAGTGTTTTAGCAATCGTGAAAAACTGTGACAGGATATCACGGCATTGCTTAGTGACACAAGATGAAGGATGCGGTCCATCAGGACCAATACCACACGCCACAAAAACAGTTTCTTCCCATCAACTGTTGGCCTCTTCAACAAGGCCAATATCTCACACTGACTTAATTCACAATGACACCTTACAACATTGCAATATCCACTATATTACACTATTTGTATCTCTTGTACGATTTTAATTTTATATATTGTAAATTATTTGGTTACTTCATATTTTATATTTTGTATTAGTATTAGTTAGTATTAGTTAGACCTTTAGTATAGTTAGACCACATATTTAAGTTTTAAGATTCCTATATGTTTAATGTATGTGTAGCCGTTGTGAATCGGTGAAACTCATTCCTCAAGTATGTAACAGGCCACCCGCGTCATTGAATAGCTAGCTTTTCTTTGGCGTAGCTGAGAGTGGTGGCGCTTGGGAAGTTGGGAGTTGGCATGTTTGATCCTCGGTAAAGGATGGACACGGTCCGGAAAACTCTGACAGAACTTGCAAGACCACGTCTGTTACATACCGGACACATATGCACCTTCCTTCCAAAGTAAATTCCTTGTCTGTGCAAACTTTCATGGCGAATAGTCATGGCGAGTCCTCCTGAATCTGGCCTTTAGACAGTCTATCTATAGCCTATATTTTGCCAGTGTGTGTTAAATCTTTATTCTTATTTGTATTTACAAGAATGCTGCTTGGTTTTGGTGGCAAATAATAATTGCTGTTTGTTATTTGAAGGTAGCCTGGTCCTAACCAGACCCTCGTACATTTCATTTGTACAGAGGGTCTGGGATCGCTCCATTGACAAGTGTTAACTTCCTTGAAGGCGGGTACTCTGTTGAAGTTTAAAACTATTGGATCTACCCAGAGACACTCTGATCTGCCATAACCAATCGCTAGCGTTCGCCTTAGCCAACTCCTTCAACACTACTGTAACGGAGCTAGCTGCCGTAGCTGGAAAATCAAACCTTTCCCGAACCCTGTGGGTTAACACTCACTCATTCCTGCCCTGAGAGCAGCGCACAGTCCTGCCCTGAGAGCAGCGCACAGTCCAGCCCTGAGAGCAGCGCACAGTGCTGCCCTGAGAGCAGCGCACAGTGCTGCCCTGAGAGCAGCGCACAGTCCTGCCCTATCTTGCAGCGCTAGAGCGGGAGATTAATACATTGTTTAAATGTCTGTATCAATAAATGAAATGTCACGGAGATCTGAAGCAATTATGTCGTTGCATAATGTCTTTATAGAAAGGGATAACATAGTTTTTAAAGCGCGTTTTACCACATCTAACGTTACAGTTAAGCTAAGCCTAATACAAGCTAGCTAGCTACACCATGAGCAGCTTTAATGCGACTGTTAAGGAGTCAAATAAAAATGTATACGGTAAGATGTTTATTAGTTCTGTGGATCAATGTTTGCCAAGGAGTCAAAAATCAAACTGCAAACGGTAAGATGATCTGTGGATCAATACAAAAAAAAATTCCAACCATGCGCAGCTTTGATGCGACTGTTAAGGAGTCAAATCACAATTCCGATTCCCAACGCAAACATTTTGTGAGCCCGCCTCACCTTCAATTTCATTGGTTGAATCTGTAAACCAATCATTTTGCTTTCTGCCCTCAGAACATGTTTGAGTTTGTATAACTCCCATCTGCGTTTAAATACATTATTTAATGTGACATTACGTACGTTGCCTATAAATATAGTAATGGTGCAAAAAGTCAAACTTCAGAGGCATGTTATCAATAGCCTTTATTCAAATTAGACGTCGAATTTGTGAAAGCCATTAGCTCGTTAGCTTAAATGATGACACGCCGGAATGAAAACAAGCCGAACTGAAATTGGAGTAACGAAGCTATTTTTTAAATGTAAGGAGTAGAAAGTACAGATAATTGTGTGAAAATGTAAGGAGTAGAAGTACAAAGTTGGCTGAAAAATAGTTACTTCAGTAAATTATAGATACCCAAAATGTCAACTTAAGTAAGGTAACAAAGTATTTGTACTTCGTTACTTGACACCCCTGCCCATGATATTGGAGCAACATAGTGCACGTTTAGTGTACCTGGGAGAGGTGCCACCATCTTTTTTGTACCACAAAAAAAGCCGTGGTACAACAGCTCACCGAGCACCTCTCCTCAAATGAGCTCTATGAACCTCTCCAGTCTAGATTTTGTCTTCACCACAGCACTGAAACTGCATTAGCCAAGGTAGTCAATGATCTACTATTAGCTTCTGACGCGGGCTCTATCTCTGTCCTGGTTCTCCTAGACCTAAGTGCAGCTTTTGACACTGTGGATCATGAGATTCTCCTGGAACGTATGGAGAACTATGTTGGGATTACTGGTACTTCACTTCAGTGGTTTAGATCGTATCTATTTAACAGATCACAATTTGTCCACTATGATGGCTGTTCACGGCAAAATAGGGAGTACCACAGGGTTCAGTTCTAGGCCCTCTGGGGTAAATTTTCACTGTTATGCTGATGATACTCAGCTATATATGTCTTTAAAGCCTGGAGAATTTCCACACGCTATGGAAAAATGTATTTCTGGGTTAAGAACTTGGATGACAGCAAATTTCCTTCTTCTCAACCCATCTAGATTTGACAAATAAAGTAAACCTGTTACTGTATATTGTTATTGTTATAATTTACGTTACTAATTGGTGCCAACTAGTAACGTAACCTGACCACAACCTTAGGTCAAACATACATACCTCTAAATCCTTCACCCCCCCTTGACCTAACTCCTTTTCTGCCGACTGTAAGCTAGTCTCAGGATGTTCCTTAACAATGAACAAAGGAGCAAAGGAACACATTCATTGTACATACAGTACATCCAAAAATGATATTACTGTAAGGATGTACCAGTCACACTAGTCATCTGTCTTTGAGTCTGGTTTAACCTGACACCTTAGAAACCAATTGTCCATGTGTAAGCACTAACTACCAAAAATACTCAAAAGCATATCAGGAGATTGAAATGAAGAAAAAGGGCAACAGGTAAGATCACCTCTTTTTTTAATCATGGATGCAAAATCAGAGGAAGAAAGGGGAATGGTAGACAGAGAAATGGTAAGAATGAGAGGAGGTGGACAAGTATGGCCTGTGATATTGATGAAAATCTCTGGCCTGACCCTGGTCGAAGACACGATGCTGACCCAGAAGGAACTGATTGCTATTATAGTACTGTAGCCTAATCTTACCCTCTGAAAATGCTATATGTTTCTTTCCTTGTTTTCTTAGCCTTCTTTGTTTACATTAAATTTTACATTTATGCATTTAGCAGACGCTTTTATCCAAAGCGACTTTGTTTAACACAACTTCCATATTGGGGAATTTGTATTGGTGACTTACAGTGAATTACCACTACGGTGACAAGCATGATTGTACAACAAGCAACTCCAGTACAGTACTGTAGAATGTTTGACACGTTATAGTTATTAGATCATGATTTATTTTTTTAAATAGCGTTTTCAATTCCTCCCAGCAGTGTGTAAAAGGTATTCAGAAGGTTGATTGTATTACCAGTGGCAGAGCAGCAGATTTTCATAGGAAAGATGTGTCAATGGACTTTGAGGTTCACTGTATGTCCATTTTACCCACGAACTGTCGTTATTCAACTATGACAAGGTAAACTCGGTTTGGCAGTCAATGACCCCTTTAAGGAACAGTGTGAAATACCCTATAAAATCAGTATATGACCCCTTTAACAAGTAATACAGAAAGACAAAATTCTGTATTTGTATGCACTCCAGAATGCCATATACTACAATTGTGTAGTGCTGTTTACTCTTTGCTGTATTTCACGCATTAGGATGACAATGTTTTAAAGGACCATTTCAACATTGCTAGAAACAATTGTGAACCGTTCTGAGTCATGTAGAAACGATGCACACTGTGTTGTAGTTGTGTGTAACTTGGCGCCACCCGTGTTTACCATTTTATATCACAGTGCAAAATGTGTTTTTGAGTGAGTGAGAATGTGTTTCTCACAAAGAGAGTTTTGCGAAAAAGAGTGGATGAGATTTGCAAATGGTTAAACTTGTTTAAGGTTTTGCCAAAAGAGTGATTGAGTTGACATATAGGTTTAGGCCACAGAGCATTTGGTTCTGTGAATGGGTACAGTGTTTTAGCAATTGTTAAACTCAAGCCTCTCCACCTACGCACTCCCAGACACACACACACACATACCTGGCATGACAGAGATCAGACAGTTGGATGTCCTGCCATCTAATCAGCTTTTCAGAAAGTTTAGGGCAGGAAGGGTCATTTGGTAAGACCGCTGGGAGACGGTCAAAAATGACTTGCTAGTCTTTCTCCCTCATCATCCCAATCAGTCTTTCTTTATTTCTACCTGTATCTTGCTTCCTCTCGTTTGTTTGCTCCCTGTCTCTTTCTTTCTTCTTTCTAATCTCCTTTCTCTCTCACACACATATTCTTCATTTAGACATGAAAGAACCATTTACGGTTACACACAGCACTTTTCAGATATGAAACCAGTTATATTGTAAAGTCTTTTAAGAGGCTTCTTCAATTGGCTCTTGATAGTAGAAGGGATAACATTATTTTGTTTGGATAAAGACCGTATCTTAAAGAATGTTGTACAGTAGGGAAGTGTTGCTAGAGTCTGTGCTGATTCCACTGTCTTCTGATGACTGTGTTTAGGTCTGGCATACTTCCTGTTCTCTCCCAGATGCTCCTCTGGGTTTGAGCCCATGAAAACAAACCCTGCCTGGAGAATGGATGTGCCAAACAACACACTGCCATCAGCAGATAACCCACTGCAGGTGTGTGTGTGTGCAAATGAGCACTGTAGCAGCTCTGTCCTTCTGCCTGGTCCTTATGTATCTCAAACCCAGAAGGGATGGCAGATTGCGTGTGTGTGTGTGTGCGCGTGCATGTTATATTAACAGGACCACAAGAAAACCTGTATTCTTATCTTAAATCTACCGTACATAAAAATTCAATATATCTTTAGAGGCTGTTATTGTAAAAATAAATACTTTTTTAATTGACCTACCTAGAGGTGTAATTTAATTTTAACGTTTCAATTTATATGAGCATTCTTTTTGATAACATTTATAAAAAATATATTATCTACTGATCCCTACACTTCATTGGCAGAATAGTTATACTTCAGCTCTCTCCCAACAAACATTTATTGAGGCTACTTCTCTACATTACATAATATCCCCCGTTCCCCTTGGCACAAAGGATAAACCAGAAGTGGTGACTGGTGTTGTGGGTGCAGCAACAACAGCCACACTCAAAGTGGTGATGCAAGGGTTCCTTGGTATTAACATTTAATTATGGGTGTGAATAGGATGAAACTCTACATGCGTGTGGTAATGAATTTTCACCGGGCCCAGATTGTTGGCGCCACCCCTGCCTCTAGCTCCATTATGGTGGGGTACAGTAGTAGAGTCTATTAGCCTCTGGTTCCATTGTTCAGCTGCAACAGCAGTGGCAGTAGCTCCCTGCTGACCCAGGGTAGAAGACTGGCTGTCAGCCCTGTAATGATCTGCCCCCTGGAAGATGGATGGCCTGGAGAATCACCCAGGGCCCAGACTAAACCTCAGTCTCCACTACAACATCACACACACTACGCACACATTACATGGCACTACACATCACAAGAACACTACGCGCAGGCTACGTGTACACTCTTTCACACACAACACACAACTGAATGCACAGCTATGCACACAACTACACAACCTCCAGTAGACATTCCTTTTATAAGATAGGGAAGTCTACTGAGGCCTTTCTTCATTGACATTTATACCTTTAGATCTTGAATCTCTTACATACCAAGTGATGCCCGGTAAGTAACGCATTACTGTAATCTGACCACTTTTTTCCGTAACGAGTAATCTAACGCGTTACTATTTCCAAACCAGTAATCAGATTACAGTTACTTGTCCAAGTCACTGTGCGTTATTATTTTGTCATTAATAGTAAAATATATATTTGATTTCTTCTTGCGTCTCTGGGAGTGTAGCTTAAGTTTATCGCTAAGCCCCGCCCCCCTTAGATACTGTTGCTAACTCGGACAAGCTATCGCAGCTGACTAGAGTTTTAGCCGTCAAAAGGGACTTCATTATGCAAAGGGATACGTACAGAATTAAGAAGTTATATGGTGGATGACAAACTTAAATAGGAGGTGAGAATTTACAGCTCTCAATGCAAGAGGGAGAAGCCTCATCTCACGGTCATCACGATTCAGGATAACAACATCCAAGACCAGCATTGTTCATACACCACAGGGTTAGATTATATTAATTTACCTTCAGTTAATTTAACTAGACTAATCTGGATAGGCACTGAGATGTAAACCTATGTTTATTAGTTTATTTACTAGCATTACCCTGTCCCTGACAGGACAGTGTCCTAACTGTCTTGCTAATTCCACTAATTCCACTTAGTTACTGCTAGTTATGTACCCTTAGAAATAACCTAGTTAGTCCTCATATTTAAATTTGCTATATCTTTAATATATGCACCAGACTCGGCTACAGAAAAACTTAAATGGGGGGGGGGCATTTCTTTTCAAGAGGGGGGGCACGCATTTACAAAGCATGTGTAACCGGTGTGAACTGGTGAAACTCACTCCGCAGGTATGTAATGGGCCACCCGCATAAATGAAAGGCTTGCTTTTCTTTGGCGTAGTTGGTAGTGGTGGCGCTTGTGAAGAGGTGGCTGGATCGACTCCCGGTCGGAGCGAGAGTGCCTCTGACGGAATTTGCAAGACCACGCCTCTCACACTGGTGCCGTGACCCGGATCTCACGAGGAGTGAGTTTCAGAGGGGTGAATGTAACCGATGTGAACTGGTGAAACTCACTCCTCAGGTATGTAATGGGCCACCCTTGTCAACAAATAGTTCGCTTTTCTTTGGTGTAGTTGGTAGTGGTCGCACTTGGCAAGTCGGAGGTCATGTGTTCGAGCCCAGTGAGTGGCTAACGACGCCTTGTCGGTGTAGCGTGGCTACGTCCGTTACATACCCGTCACACATGTATGAGAGTCAAAATAAGAGAATACCTGCATATATTTAATTTATAGCCAATGCCAGTATTTCTTATACTTTAACAAAATATTGTTTTGAGATGGCACAGCATTCCATTTGGGGCATTGCTACCAAAGCAAATTCCTTGTCTGTGCAAACATTCATGGCGAATAAAACCCATTCTGATTCTAATGACTAGCTAAACGTTATACGTAAACAAATTAACGTTAGCTAGTTATAACCAGAGATAACTTGCCTAAGCCTAGCATAACATCAGTGGTGAAAGTAAGCCGGTACTGTCAATGACATCCTTGTTTATCTTCGTTACGTTGAGTTGACTGTGTGGTCTGCCACACAGCTTTATCCATTGGAGACATTTGGCCCTGTCTTGTTTTGATTTGGGAAATGGGATCAAATATACCTCATGGGCCATCCTCTGATACCTCATGTCAGTGTTGCATCTGCCCCATGCACATCGTTTGACCATTTTTTTTAACTTTAATTACAATAAACCTGATAAAACAAGAGTCCTTCTCAAAACTACTTATGGAGTTGTAAACTGAAGATGTCTGAGTGCAGCTGTTACTAAACTGCCATTGGCCCGTTTGCGTTCGAGGGGCGGGGCTTAGCGATAGGCCAATTAAGTCACGTTTTCAGCATGAGGGTCACGTCACGTGTAGACCTACCACTCAGTGACACAAACTGCAAATATGGACTTTTCGACAGGTCTGCAAACAGGTCTGCGGGTCTTAACAAATGTTTTAACAAATCGAGGCGACAAAACGTTTGCTGACCTATCGGAAAAAGTCCATATTTGTTTCTTATATAGACCTACTACATGGGAATGACGTACCATTCAACCCAACTCAAACACAACGAATCTGGCAGAAAAAGTTTGTCAAAGTCTTTCAACGTCTCCAAGGCAACTGCTTGCTAGGTCCGAAAATCGTTTGTTTACATCTGCAAACTTTCAGGAGGTCAACAAACGGATTTGTTAACTTTTGAGATGTCTCTGGACCAATAAAAACAGCCTATTGGTCCAATTATACTACTAGTAAATAAGAAACAACAATGGGGGAGGACAGAGAGAGATGCGCATTTTCGAGTTGGAAATACAATCACTATTTTGAGTATTTGTGTTGGTGGCGACAAAGTGCTATCAAGCTACAAAAACACAACGTCAAATTTGAAGAAACATTTGGAGTCGCAGCACTGCACATTTTATGTTGAGGTTTATGTTTGTTGTCGGCAGTTGCTGAATGTAACTAAAAGTAACTTGTAATCTAAATTTGTTACTTTTAAAATCAAGTAATCTGTAAAGTAACTGTCAGAAATATTAATCTATCAAGCATTGCACAGCCAGTCAGTGAACAAGTTGAGAAAGCTTTATTGCTTGCGGCCGCAAGGAGACAAAAACATCACACGCCATTGTGCTAAGTTTGTCTGCTAGCATGTTGCGCTAGCTAGCAATTTAAACACAGGCGCTCTTGACTGTCATTGGTTAAGACAAAGCATGCAAATGTTCCATGGCTCTTCTTCATTGGCTCCTCTGCATAGACCTGGCGCGCGTGTGTGACGGGTATGCAACGGACGTGGTCTTGCAAGTTCCGTCAGAGTTTTCCGGACCGTGTTCATCCTTCACCGAGAATCGAACACGCCATCTCTGACTTCCCAAGCGCCACCACTACCAACTACGCCAAAGAAAAGCTAGCTATTCAATGACGCGGGTGGCCATTACCAGTGGCCGATACCTGAGGAGTGAGTTTCACCGATTCACACCGGCTACACGTGTGTGCTTGTGTGTTTGAGTGTGTGCATGTGTGCTCTTTAAACCCCTGTAGCCTGACCCACTCTTTTATGGCCTCTCCAGAAAGATAGTGGTCAAGCCTAGGTCCCCTTGTTTACGTAAGCCTAGTGTTACCCAGAGTTCAGATTTGGGGTTAGGCCTCTCTTTGCACACAAGGAATACTGCAACACAGAATCATTCTTATACAGGATAAATGTGTTACATCTAAACATTTTCCTAAGTTACTAAATTACTTTTTAAATCAGGAATCAGATTACTTTTTCAAAGTAAGTGTGGCAACACTGCACACCACACTACTCATTACTTCACGCTACCCACCTACACACTTGTCTAGCCTGGCCTGGCTGGGAGGAAGGGGGATTGGCTACACAGGCACCAACACAACCCAGATAGGGCTCTGTACAGTTCTCTACAGAGTAGGGTTCACACAGCCTGTCAGCTGAGTCTATAGAACTACCTGACTAGCTATCCAGAAATGTTAGAGACATGGGGGAGGTGTGTGTGGGTGACCATGTGTATGTGTGAGCGCACATGTAAGAGTGCACGTGATTTTGTAGCGTAAGAGCAGGAGGTTCCTTGTCATCCCCTTAGATGCAAATGTAGGCTGGACAGTAGTTCTAGAACGTAAATAATTTCATACTGCTTTCTACCAAGCCAATACTGCTGTTCTCTTGTAATATACCTGGCTAAATGAAGGTGATGTTACTGAGAAGAAAAATAATAATACATTGATTCTCTCAATTCTCCAAATGTACAGCATAACAGGAATCGGAAAACTCAATTCCAGGGTTTATTAAAAGATATACAGTTTGTGGCCGTGGCCGATGTCCTATAATTTTTTACCATCCATAAGAACGTTATATCAGCAGGTACTAGGCCTGTGCGCAGCAAGATTAAGGTTAGTTAGGCTTTCTGCGCTGCAGTAGCTGTGTTTGTCCATTAGATGGAAGTCCTTGGATGTCTCTGCTCCATGGGGCGAGTGGATGGAGGAGGCAGCAGACAAGGTCCAGTAATGAGCCTGAGCCTGATCTCATTCAAAAGGAACAGGTCCAGTAATGAGCCTGAGCCTGATCTCATTCAAAAGGAACAGGTCTGATCAGTACTCTGACTGGGAGTAGTTATCTGAATAACAAACAAAAGGTTTGTGTTGTTCTCATCCTTACTCTGGTTAAAACCGCACACTGTCAGCCAGCTAGCTAGACTCCTATTGCTCGCCACGTTAAAGTTTAATGAAGATCCCGGGCTTTGTCATCCACACTACAGTGTAATTTTTCCAGTTAAGGTTCTTCGGTCAAATACGATTATCTCAAGGTGTTTGGTCCCAGAAGACAGTGTCTGAAACACATTGATTGCAAGCTTGCCTTGTTTGTCTATCAGATTGAATATTCAACTTAATTCTCACTAGGACAAATCAATACCAGACAGTTCTAGTTTTATTTGTGGGTTATTTAAAATAGAAATACTGTAAAATGTAAATGGTATGTATGGTGTATATTAAGTACTTTAATAAGGACTTTAATAATACTGTATGCATGAGCTTCCACAATAATTCCACTATTCCTGCTGATGACAATGGAGTTTGGCGAAAAAGAGAGACAGAGAGCAAGAAGGAGAGAGAAATTGGGAGAGGGGACAGACAGAAAGAGAGCATGTCTGTGACCCTAGATTGTAGGTCAGAGGTCACAATGTTACCAAAACGTATAGTGCCATGCAACTTAATGGCACCAACCTCGATGGTCAGGTCCTCACGTATCTTAACACAGAAACACACAACCAATGCAGGCCTTGGATTTACAAAGCACTGCATACAAAAATATCTAAAAATATTTCCTGAGAGCTGGGCTTCCGTGTGTATTTGAAGGAATTTTGTAGTCTGTAGTTTCTTTCTCGTAGGCAGAATGCTACAATATTTTCACATTTTACATCATTTCATCACATTTCAAAGTGTAAAAAAAAGTAGATGGTTTTTCATCATCAAAACAAAGGCATAGTTAGAAAGAACTTTCTCTTGATTCACATTTGTGGTATCATCATACCCCTCCCAACCTTTCAGCATGTGTCCTGAGACACAGCAAGTTGGGAGTTGTTTCCTCATGTCTTTCTTTGGACATCTAAAAGTTATACAAACACATAGTTTAAATGTGAAAATTCGGGGCTGTAGTGATCTCTAATGTCACTTTTAAATCATTTGGACCTGATTTTACCTTCTTTACATTGCCTCAGTAAACATGATGTCTTGGAGACTGATGGTGGTGGCTGCCTGTGGAACTCCTGAGCTTTCTCATTATGTAACTCCCCCACCACAGGGCAGCCAGGCCATCTCTTCAACAAATGTTTGATCAAGATGAATTATGTCTGTGTACGAGACTAGGGAGTGTTCTATATTCCACCTCTATTGGGGTAACTGGGCTGAGGGAGAACATAGAAGAAGTAGAGAGGAGAATAGTAATACATTCGTAAAGTGTACTGTACAGTCCTCATAAGGGAGGGGGGCTCTATTCACTAGACCACTATGTCATCTCTTGAGTCTTCTTAAGGGAGGTGAGAAGTTAGATTGCTCAAGCATTACTGTGACAGAGGTGTTGCAAGTAAAGTGGGAAGCGTGTAATGAGCAGCTTGGCTTGCAAGTGAAAAATCGCAATATTGCCCCTGGTTAATTAAAAATGTGGAAGTTTGGGTTACCTTGTAAGTCAGGTTTCAATCCCCATCTAACCAAATCAATCCATCTCATCTTTAACATTCATTTTGACACCAAAAACTGAATTTTTGTTTTGTTTCACAGACTTGACCACAGTTCTTCATTGTTGTGGAGTCATTTCCCTCTCCATTCGAAAGGGGAAACATGCCTTCACTGCCAAAGCATCAGAGAGAACTTCCTTCATGTGGCAACCTTTTTTTTAAAAAAATGTTTTTAATTATATTGTTGGGCAACTGTGGCCTCAATCAGTCAGCATCTCCCTTGTCAGACAGAATACACCACACAGGGAACAGCGGAGCTGCTGGGGATTCTATTGTTAAATGTATTCTCTTCAAAATTCATGTTTCTTTACTTACACAAATACACACACGTTTTTCTTTGTCACTCACTTTCTCTCTTTTTTTTTACCTTGTCTGTCTTACCTTTGATTTTAGTGAGCTACATCACATTTTACAGGAGATCTTCCTTTAGGGAAACCAGTTTCAAGTGAGCACTGCTTTCACTTGGAACATTCCAGTTCTCATCTAACTGTAACGTTCAAGCTATGGCTACATTCTCAACAAATGTATAACTTTTTGGAGGTAACCTCAATTAAGTATATTATGAAATAAATGGCTATTGAACTTGATATTGATTGGACAATTTATTATGAACTATTGCAATTATCTTGTGAATAGGAGCCATCACAGTCAAGGTGAAGGAAACATTGCTTGTGAGAGATTCTCAAAGTTCTCATTTCCTTCTCAATCAGTCTCTCCTTCATGTACAAAGTTCAAAATAAAGTAATGTTCCAAGGTGAACATTAAAATACTTTTTAGTCTTTAGTTATTCCACTTCAGTTTTATGAATACAAACATATCATGCCTTTCTAGTTAAAGTACCAATTTCCACATACTGTAAGAGTATACCAGACGGGGTTGGATCCAAGCGCAGAGCGCAGATTTAATAGAATGGTCGGACAGGCAAAGATCGATACACGGTAGACAGGGCACTACAGGAAATCCAAAAACGTAGTTCGAAAACTAAGGTCAGTAACAGTAGATAACTAGACGTAGGCTTAACAAGGCTCGGACTGAAACGTAAAACAAGATCAAGACTTCGCACCAGACAATCTACAAACAGACACTTAAATACTAAACTAAACAAGACACAGGTGTAGCCGATTGTCCTAATACTCCGGGGATGCGGAGCGTGGCAGCCAATTAACAGCTGCAGAAGGCTCTGGCGTTACACATACACAGGCTTTGACTGACACACCCTGGCCAACAGTCTGTAGTGTAACCTTAAGATTGACTGGGAATAGTGTCAGGGATGTCACTGATGGTAAAATATGCTGTGGCCCAGTAGTCAGATGATGTGCTGATCATGTTGCAGGAGAATGTTGAGGTCACAGGATTGACAATTGGTTATGTAAAGTGTGCATGACAAAACAAGACATGCTCTGCTATCTGCTTTGTTGAACACTGCTGTCCTGTCTTGTGATCATAAAGTGTACAAACCTTTTCGAAAGTGTCTACCAGTTCTGGACTCGGACTGAAAAACGGCCCGGGACTTTGAAACACAGACCGGCCCACGACGTGTACTATTATTATTATCTGTATTTTTTGCATTATGCCACGGCTGTTTGGAAATCTCCCGACTCTCCTGACGGCCAGTCCGACCCTGGTGTTATGCTGCATGTAGTGTATACAGCTACTTTAGGGAAGCAGTGATTGCTTTATTTATGGCCAGCAGAAGGCATTTGTGTAAATAAATTCAGGAAAGCTAACAGAATACATCATACAGCTGCTATCACCAGCTTCCCCTGCACTCCTTAAGAGACCCCGACAGGCACAGCAAAGAAAAACATAAACTAAATCACTATTGTTTTCCTCTCAGCACAAATGACGCACTTCCCATCCTGGTTGCTTGAGAGCAATGGAGCTAAATGTGCTGTTCAATGACTGTGTGCCTGTTGAAGTCAAACTGAGAGAGAAAAAGACATAACCACAGACTTTTTGACCATCTCTCTTTGTTGAATGTGTCAGTGTTTGAGTTTCCATGCAGATCATGGGTTTAATTACATTACAACCCACCTAGCACAGTGCCCAACAAAGGAGGTCAATGAAGCAGAGATGGTGTGGTACAACCATTGTGAGCTTTGCCTATGACCAATTTCCACTTCAAGAGAGTAAAACACAGACACAAAGACAAAATTGAAAATATCTAAAAACTGTATCTTTATTAAGCTATTCATAGCCAGTCTAAAAAACTAACAAAGATAATTTAGCTGTACATTGTTTTACATTATAAGGAACAAAACTTTACAATGACAGTACACAAGACACACAAAGAGCATCTGACTACACATACAGGATACAGATATACAAGAAATAGGGAAACTTGCAGAGATCGAAAATGTTCATGTGAATCAGATAGAGGGGCTTTTCATCAAACCTGTCCACACATTGAGAGGGGTTTCAATATGTTTTTTCTTCTTCACCAAAACAGGGTCTGCTGGCCAACTAGTGGCAACTGAAAGATGTGTGGATGTTAAAATCAGAGTACAGCAAAAAGAGGCATCACAGGGCTTGGTCATGTGTCTTTGTGAGGGCTGGAAGGGTTGTCTGTACACTCTCAAGTCATGCAAATTGCCAGGTGATTCTGCTCCAGGGAACAGGCTGGACTTTAATTCTCTATGTTCACCTTCTGCCTGGAGCCAACTGGAGAGCATCTGCACCGTCATTAGGTCCATATATCTGTTTATCTACAGTATGTCTGTCTGTTTGTCTGTAGAGGCTGGTGTCATAGCCTCCGGTCTCCTCTCTCCCACATGGCTCATCTCTCTCTGCTCTTCTCTTTCCTTTGCTCACATCTCTGTTAGTCAGATAAAGTTGAGACAATTCAGTACCCAGAATAAAGTGGGAAAAACAGACATGCATGGCCTTCTTAGTATGCATAAGCCCGGTGTCATTGATGTCTTGATGTTGCGTGAGTGTGACTGTGTGTATGGTTGCAATGTGTGTTTGTGCAGAGGGAAACTGTATCAGCTCCGCCTTTCTACCAGGTATTCATGTATCTCATACCATTAAGGGATTGCAAATTAGCCTGGTCCTAACCAGACTCTCGTACATTTCATTTGTACAGAGTCTGGGATCGCTCCATTGACAAGTGTTGACTTCCTTGTAGGCGGGTACTCTGTTGAAGTTTAAAACTATTGGATCTGCCCAGAGCCACTCTGATCTGCCATAACCAATAGCTAGTGTTCGCCTTAGCCAACTCCTTCACCACTACTGTAACGGAGCTAGCTGCCGTAGCTGGAAAATCAAACTTTTCCCGAACCCCGTGGGGAGAAGGGCCACAACATCATTGCCACCAAGAAAACTCAGCAACACTTGTTCTTGCTCTGGCTTTAGTTTCTGGATATTCGGCAGTGTTGCCACAACGGACCGAATGGCTTCACTCGCATCTTTCTCCGCCACCATTACGGAACTACAACTCAAACTAGCGCATGACATCAACGTTATCGTTCTCAGCCACTCCCTCTGTTCGTTGATTGGGACAAATAGAACATTTCCAAGATCTGAAATCGTACCGAAAGCCCAGACCTAGTACAGAAGCAAAATAAAAATTAAGTACGTAGGTGGGCAGAGCCAGGCTAGCGCTGTTTAGCTACCACATTGAATTTCCATTTAAATAAAGAGTCGAAAAAACCGTGTCAATATGAAATGCAATGTAATAAGCGTTTATTCAAAATGTTATTCAAAATGTTATTCAAAATTTACTAACTGAATTGCGGATTGCATTGTCATTTGCATTTTGTATTGCCTTTTGATAACTGCTTTTCCATTTGAATTGCGGATTGCATTGCCACTTTGCACATTGAATTGCCATTTGACAAATGCATTTTCATTTGAATAAAGAGTCGAAAAAACCTGGTCAATATGAAATGCAATACAATGAGCGTTCATTCAAATTTGTATTCAAAATAATACAAACTGAATTGTGGATTGCATTGTCATTTGCACATTGAATTGCCATTTGACAACTGCTTTGCTATTTGAATTGTGGATTGCATTGTCACTTTCCATATTGAATCGCCATCTGACAAATACATTGCCATTTGAATAAAGAGTCGAAAAAAACGTGTCAATATGAAATGCAATGCAATAAGCGTTCATTAAAATTTGTATTCAAAATAATACAAACCGAATTGCGGATTGCATTGTCATCTGCATCATGAATTGGTATTTGACAATTTGTTTCCAATTTGAATTGCAGATTGCATTGCCACTTTGCGCATTGAATTGCCATTTGACAAATGCATTGCCATTTGAATAAAGAGTAGAGGTGGGCAAAGATTTTTTTTTAAATCTAGATTAATCTCACTTTAATCTTGAATTAATCTTGATTAATGTTGGAAAAATGTAAGATGTAACATAATTATCCTGTATAAGAATGATTCTGTGTTACATTATTCCTTGTGTGCAAAGAGAGGCCTAAACCCAAATCTGAACTCTGGGTAACACTAGGTTTACGTAAACAAGGGGACCTGGGTTTGACCACTATCTTTCTGGAGAGGCCATAAAAGAGTGGGGGAGGCTTACAGCGGTCAAAGAACACACACATGCACACACTCAAACACGCATGCACACACGCACGCCAGGTCTATGCAGAGGAGCCTATGAAGAAGAGCCATGGAACATTTGCATGCTTTGTCTTAACCAATGACAGTCAAGAGCGCCTGTGTTTAAATAGCTAGCAACACAACATGCTAGCAGACAAACTTGGAGCACAATGGCATGTGATGTTTTTGTCTCCTTGCGGCCGCAAGCAATAAAGCTTTTCTTAAACTTGTTCACCGACTGACTGTGCAATGCTTGATAGATTAATATTTCTGACAATGAATCTAGAGCAGTGGTTCCCAAACTGGGGTGTGCGCACCCCTTGTGGTGCGCAGACTGACCACCGGGGGTGCGCGAGAGAATGTTTGTAATGGCGACTGAAAAAAACATAATATTTTTTTTTCGTATTTAACTGAGGTAAACTTCTACGACGGCGTATTAGGGCCAGTCGGAGGGGTAAGACTCTGAGATTAAAGTCGTAAATTTGCGACTTTAAGGAAATAGGCTGCCTAGGCCGACTCCTAATTTTAGCCCAAAATCACCAGATTGTAATAAGCATTCGGACTTTGTAGAGACATTGCCGTGATTTGGGCCTATTCAGAAGGAAACATCATACTTATTTGGATGAGGTGATATAGCTTTTGTGCATCAGGACAATGCAATGGACATATGCAAGGATATTGCTGGTTACATCTACGGGCAATTCTAATTCGATTTGTGATTCAACAGGACACAATCTGACAGATCCTCAAATTAAGCGATCCTCGAGGTGTGGATCAGATTAGAAGAGCGCAACGGCTTGGCTGTGTCCTGTTGAACCACAAATGTATATTGAAAAGTATAATTCAGTATATAATCATAATCAAAGTATATAATCAGGCATCCATTACTGCAGGCTTGGTAAGCGGCGGCGTGCAAATCGGCTAGGTATCAAAGTGAAAGTCATCATAGGTTGCGTAATATAGACCCAGCTCCCAACCCAACTTTGAGAATTGATTAACGGCGTTATTTTTTTTATCGCCCGATAAGGGTCTCACGTTAACGCAGCACATTAACGCCGATAACGAACGGCCCACCAGTAATAAAGAGTAAACTTCCATACAGTTACAGGGGGATACAGTCTGAGGCGGCATATACATTAGAGGACCCCAGTATTGATCACGGTAATTTCTTGGAGACGATAATACTGCTGGGAAAGTATGATGTCCGCTTGAAAGAACATCTCACTGAATGCGTTGAGAAAAGCAAGATCTGGGACAAGAGTCTGGGACAAGAGGCAGAGGTTCTCAAATCACACTGCTTTCAAAAAGTACTGTCAACACACAATTCACACAATTCAGAGCATTATCCAAGAGACCATGTCAAGTGAAACTGAGCAAGCTGGAATGTTCTCTGTCCAGATTGACACAACTCAGGACATAACTTCTCAAGACCAGTGTTTTGTCATTGTGAGATATGTGACTGATGTTGTACAAGAGAGGCTTGTGGCTGTTGTGAAGTGTGAGGCATCCACTGGACAGTACTTCGTCCAGTTGTTGACAGATGTGGTGGATAAACTAAAATTAGACATGAGCAAGTGCATTGGTAATGCTATGGATGGAGCATCCAATATTCAGGGAAAATATAAGGGCTTCTCTACTCTGTTATCCTCAAAGTCCCCCAATCAAGTGCATGTATGGTGCTATGCACATGTCCTTAATCTGGTTTAGTTTGACACAACAGAAATTGTCATAGCAAGTGGGTCACTGTTTGCTCTCCTTAACGACATTGCTGTGTCACTCTGTGGATCCTACCAAAGGATGGATGTGTAGGAGAAGAAGAGGCAGGAAACGCGACACAGACGCCTATCTCCAATCGGAAACAGGCTGGTGAGCTAAGTGTAATGCTTTGAAGAAGGTCTTTGGATCCTTTGGAAAACCAGACCAAGGTCTCTATGTCGAAGTACTGCTCACACTATCAGCCATACAAGGACAGGCCAACATGAAGACAACTGTTCGGGTGAAGGCAAGAGTATTTACTGAGGCTGTTCTCCGGTATGAGACCATACTGACAGCTGAAATATTTCTTAGAATATTTGAGAACACGTCACCACTGTCCAGATACCTGCAGACAAGTGGGATGGACATCCTGTCGGCCCATCGAATGGTCTTGGCTACACAAGAAACCCTTAAAGGCATGTCAAGAGACTTTTACTCCATTAACAGCTGCAGACACATTTGTTCAGTTCGCAAATGACAAAATCAAAGAACAGGATGAGGACACAGAGCTGAAAGAGGTAGAAGCCACTCTGCTACAGAAAATGGCAAGAAAGAAGAAAGCCATATCTGGAGAGATGGCTCAAGATGAAGCTTTGACAGAGGCAGAGAGTGCCTATAAAGTTCATGTCCACAATAAAATTATGGATACAATCACAGACAATCACAGGCGATTTCTGTCTCATGGCACTCTATACGCTGACCTAGCCCTTCTAGACCCTAGACACTTCTCCCAAATAACATCCAATGGTCTTCCAGAGACAGCCCTCAAAGAGCTCAGCAAATGTTTGCTTCGATTTGATAGCCAAGCAACTGTATACTGTGATGACGTATACCGTAACCGTGATATACAATTACTCATACCGTGATAGAAGATTTTGGCCATATCGCCCACCCCTATGTGACAGCGTTAATTGATAGACGGGAGTGCTAATCGAACTGAACCCAGATGACAGCCCGACATAGGAACAGAGGAAAGTAAAGCGTTCTTAGCGTGGGGAGTAAGTAGTGTACATTATCGAGTATGCCCGAGTGCAGGGACCGGTCTTGCCAGACTAAACTTGCGCTAAGCTTTATTTTATTTCTTATATAACTTATATAAGAAATAAAATAAATTATCTATCTAGCTAAATTGGAGGACACAATATTAATAGGTTACCCTATTTTAACCACTGCGGACACCAATCATAGGTCAAAAGGTGTCTATGTTAATAATCCAGTGTTGTTCAGAGGGTCATGCAGCTTTCCACTGTTAATTGCACTTGAGTATGGACATTGTGCACTATATGGCCTCCAAATGGTCAATAACAAGTGAGTGAGTACACTGCTCCTTTCCACGGCTTAGTACTCTGAGCCCAGAATCCTCTTTATTGTAGCTTTTGGAAAGGGTTGTGGTTAGTATATTTAACAGAAATCTTTGTCCAAAGCGACAAAATATGAATCTTACAATAGTCAAAATTAACAGTAAACTGTTTTTAAAAGTTGCTGAGCCAATATTAAGCAAAATAGTAATAATAACAATAATAGCAAAAACATATCAAATATCAATAATAATAATACATTGTATAAAATACCATGAACATACAAATCATAACTAAGAATTCATTTATTATTTAAGTGTAATATCAACAGATTCTTGAATCTTGAGACCCCTCTTGAAGGATCCAAAACATATCATCGAATGCACGCATATTTTACTGTCTGCAGGGAATGTGTCTGACCAATCACGGTGGGTGTGGGCCGCCTGGGCCAAAAATGCCAGGGCCGATTTTTTGTTCCGGTCCAGCGCTGGCTATCATCCAATGCAATGAACTCAGTCAAATGCCCCATCACTGGGCTATACTGATCCCTGGAGTTGGCCAACAGGGGTCGCTGGTGGAGTTCATTTCAACATTGCTAAATACTATCATCCAGCTGACATTGTTCAGCACCCCTTCATACCATCTGTCTACTAGGAGCAACAAGAGGCCTCTACCATTTTTAGAACTGGTGGTGTGAAATAAAAATGGTCCTCCCTTTCCCATCTCTTCGCATCGCATTACCTGTCATCTACACTCCTCTCCTTTCCCTCCTGTAATTGTATCTGTGTAAACAGAGAGTAAAATACATCCCCTTTCATTTCATGCTTTTTAAATCTTAAAATATCAAATCAAAAGCTAGAAACCAACTAAGAATGCAAAGGAAATAGTGTCTCTTCAGATTTACTTTACACTGTGCAATCAGCTGCCATTTTTCCCTTAGTGGGAGGAGCAGGGTGTGTATGAGGACAGGTAAGTCCCTGCTTCAGTCAGTAGTGCTCAGCCTCAGACAGAGAGCATACAAAGGTGACGTGAGGGCTACAGGCTATGGTACGCTTGAGAACATGAATTGGGCTGGACTACTTCAGGTCAGTGAAAACAAGACATTGAGTAGCTATTCTTTTGAGCTACAATTGTATATGTTCTCTCATTAGTCACTGTCTTTCTTTCACTCTATATTTCCTATTCCGTCCATGTCTGTCCTTCCATTCTTATTCTGACAGAGCCTTTTAGACTCATTCCTGATAGTAATAGTCTCTCAACGTGGCAATGTTATTATTACTATATTTCCTGCTGTGTTTGGCATTTGGGTCATAGCCTCTAAATGTTTAAGAGGAAATGTAAGCTGAGCCAAAGTCCTCAGGGTTAATGCATTACAGCTGGCAATGAACTAAAAATTCAATATGAATTGATTTGAATAATACACATGATACACTTGCATTTAATTGACAGAGGAAATATTGTTATATTTTACAGTTCCTGATGAGTCAGGAAAACTACATTCAACACCATATTATTTCCCCTTCAAACTCAGAGGATATTAAAGTTCAGATCAAAGATTTTCTACATTCTCAGTCTGTACACTTTTCTGTCGTAGAATGTGCTGGTCATGGTCCACCTCACCCAGATGGTGAGCGTTACATCGGCTTCTTTCCGGATGCAGGTGCCAGAGGAACTGGAGGTTGGCGTTCAGGTTGGATCTTTAAGCCCGACCTTCCACCCTCCCTACCGGCTCTTGACCCAGGACTACCTGAGGCTGGATTCAGGGACCGGAGACTTGTTTGTTGACTCTACCAGGCTGGATCGCGACATGCTCTGCCCAGACAGAGACTGCATCCTCCCCCATTTTGCCATAGTGGGTCCCTCGGAGGAGCTCATCCAGTTCACTCTGGTTCTGGATGACATCAACGACAATCCACCCCGGTTTCGGAGTGCAGAGATACAGCTAAGCATACGTGAGGACGAGGAGGTGAGAACCAGATTCCCGTTAGACGAGCTAGCCCAAGATAGAGACATAGGTTATAACGGAGAGGTGCAGTACCACCTAGAAGGCGCTAGGGGGGTCTTTATGTTGGAGGTGGATGATGGGCCTGGCGGTGAAGTACTTATGCTTGTTCTAGGTTCTCCTTTAGACAGGGAGACCCAAGAACTCTACAACATGACTCTGGTGGCCACAGACTACGGTGCTGTCCCTTTAAGTGGTTCAACCTCATTGGTAGTCAAAGTAACAGACGTGAATGACAATTGCCCAGAATTTGCATCCGTCAGTCCTCAAACTGTGACCCTCCCAGTAGACACCCCCCAGGGGTCAGTGGTTGCGACAGTCAGAGCGTCAGACTCTGACCTGGGCTCCAATGCTGCCATCTCCTACACCTTCAGCCCCAAGGTGTCTTTCTGGGCCCAGCAACTGTTCTCTCTGGACCCCCTCAGTGGGAAGATCCACGTGGCCCAGGAGCTCCAGTGTGACCGTTGTGAGGAGCTGGAGTTGAGAGTGCTAGCTACTGGCCCCCACTGCCCCCCCCGCAGAGACTAAAGTAACTGTAACCCTGCTCACAGCGGCCAGACGGAACCCAGAGATAAGGATCAGGTTCATAGCCCAGCACCAGAACCAGACGATCATGTTACAAGAGAACCAGCCCCCCTCTGTTTTAGCCCTGCTAGAAGTGGTGGGGGATCAGGGTAGCTCGGAAGGCCTGTCTCTAGAGGGTGGGACTAGCTTTGTGGGCCTCTATCTCTCTCTGGAGGCAGTGGACCAGCCTTTCTCTCTCAACCTGCTGAACGGAAAATATCTGCTCTCTACATCAAAGCCTCTGGACTACGAAGAGAGAAGAAAGTATGCCATTTCAGTTGTGGCATGCCAGACGGAGGCCCTGTGTATGGAAAGTGCTGTGCGTTCTAGAACAGAGCTGAGGGTGGCAGTGATGGATGTCAACGACAATGCCCCTACATTTCTCCAGTCAGAGTACCTGGTGGAGGTGAGAAAACATTTCATTTCAATGTCCCACTTCAATGGGCACAAGATAGACAACAAATACATTTTTAATCATAAAAGGTTAAATAATATCTGTGTGCCTAACCATAACCCCTTTTAACAAAAAAGCACAATTTAAAAGTCTCTTGAATTGCAGTATAAATTAAACATAATAGTTTTACAACCAAAAAAATTCAGGTGGAGGAGAACAACCAAAATGGGGCTTTCCTGCTGAAGGTCCAGGCTCAGGATGCAGACAGTGGGCCAAACTGCAGGCTCATCTATCTACTCAACCCACAAACAGCTTTCTTCAAACTGGACCATTCTTCAGGTCAACTGACAACGTCAGAGCGTCTAGACAGAGAGCAGCAGGAGACACACTATCTGACTGTACTGGCCAGAGACAGCGGTTCTCCAGCTCTAGAAACAGCGGTGACCGTGACGGTCCTGGTTCTGGACCAAAATGACAATGCTCCAATCTTTCACACTCCACATTTCATCTTCTTTATACCAGAGAGCGTGCCGCTTTTTTCCCAGGTGGGGAAGGTAGGCGTGTCGGACGCAGATGCCGGTGTGAATGGTGAGGTCGAGGTCCGTGTAGTTAACAGTGGTGGACCCTTTGTCATGGACAATGTCCAGGGGACATTACGTTGCACAGGCGACATTGACCGAGAGCGTCAAGCTAGCTATGAGTTCAGCCTCCTCGCTACAGACCACGGACGTCCGTCACTGCTGTCATCTTTTGCCAGGGTGACCATCTTTGTTGAGGACGTCAACGACAACCAGCCGAGAGTCATCCTCCCTAGTAGCAACCTCTCCTGCATCACCATCTCCCCAACAATCGCCACTGGCACCATGGTAACCAAGATCTTTGCCGTCGATGAGGATTCTGGGCTAAACTCAGATATCACATACACAGTGGCAGCAAGCGAACCTGCGCACCAGAACAGCCCCTTTGGCCTGGACCCACGGTTGGGAAACGTGACCCTCTTGCGTCGTTTGCAAGCCAACGACCTGCGGATGCACCACCTCTTCATTGTCGTCAGTGACAGTGGTAAACCGTTCCCTCTTCACACCACCGTCTGGCTTAACTTGCTGGTCAACCAGACCTCAGAGCAATGCCACCTGGACAGCATGCCTAGTACTCTGCTGTACTCCCTCCCTGCCCAGACTGCCTCTGAGTCCGCCTTGGTCTGCCAGGGAGAGAACCATGCCAGACTCATCCTCCTGCTGGGGTTAGGACTGGTAGGTGCTTCAGCGTTCTTACTCCTGGGAGCCTTGGTTATTTACCTGAGGCTGAGGAACATGGGGCAAACATGGGGCAAACAACAGAGCAGGAGGAGATCCACCAAGGAAAATGTGATCACACTAAGGCTCAGGGAGAAGTATTACTCTGCAGAGGATCAATAGAAGATGAAGATGTGGAGGACAGAAGGAAACGCAAATGAAAAGGAGAATGAGGGGCAGAATGAGAATGAAGAGAAAGAGAAAGAGAGCTTTAGAGAAATGGGGTGGGAGGGGAGAATGGGAGAGAACAACTTGTATTTTCACATTGAAGTACAGTAGGAGTGTTCCGGATTTACAGGTCTACAAACCTGTCAGCATTATTTAAAGGGGTCATTGATTGCAAAACCGAATTGACCTTGTCATAGTTGAATAACGACAGTTCAGTGGGTAAAATTGACATACAGTGAACCTCAGTCTATTAACACCTCTTTCCTATGTAAATCTCGGTTTGGAAGAAAAAAAACGAATTTCTTGGATCTGGTCTGTACTTTTGTTACGCCCCAAAATTTGCTGCGCGCTGCTCTGTGTACTTCCACAGAATTACAAAGAAGAACATTTTTCTAGCATATTGAAAATGGACTACGGTAGTAAATGCAGTGTTCCAGGCTGTACAGGGAATGCTGACACTTTTCAGAGTCATCCCAAGGAACCAAACACTCGACGGGCTGTGATGTTTGTTTATGAGAAGATCCCTGTGCAGTTGGACCCTCAATTACACATTTGCTCGAACGATTTCACCGAGGACAGTTTTGAATGAAAACCTTGGACAATTTAGCTCCTAACATTAGTCACTCCAACATCGTAACGTTGGACGAGGCGATCTATGCTATTTCTCGTGAACCAGCCTGTGCAGCTATCTTAACACTCTCACCTTTCTTCGAAAACAAATCGCTGATATTCTGGGCCCTGATGTGCTCCTGGTCTCTTTTCTTCCTCTCCTCTATGTTTTGGGCGTCCCGATTTATGTTTCTGTTTTGGCATTGTCAGTTCTTTATTGATAACCAGACCCGTCGCCAGACCTCAGTCTTAAGGGGGGCATATGAAATGCATAGGGGGGCACAATTATTTTTAGCCTATACGTATATTTTTAATAATCCTATAGTCCATGCGCGCAGCACATAATCATCACGTTAAACATAACCAACAGCAATAGCCTATGACCCGGTAGCCTATAGCCGATAACATCACATCATTTCTCATAATTTAAAGCAATACAGAAGCAATGTTATGAATATCCATAAAACACTTGACTATACTACATATTAGATGTAACACCAGAAGCATCTCTCAAACATTGCATTTTAAAGCAGTCAACAGAGGGATATGCATCGCCATTAGACACACAGATGCACACACACACACACACACACACACACGGTAGCTTACTTTGAGTGGGGTCAGCGCTGTCCTCCCTCCCTCCCTCCTGTCAGTACAGCGGGAGGCGGCGTTTCTCCGAGCTGAACCTCCTCATCAAAATATCCTTCCACTCAGACTTAAACTTGTGAGTCAGATCCTTTTCAAAAGCAAGCTGAATCAGCTGGGCCTTGCGTCTGTGCAGCATACTGCGCCGATGCTCTGAGAAGACGTTTTTCAGCGTGGAAAATGAGTTTTCACACATTGCTGTGGAAGCTCCTAAAGTTAGGGCAAGGGTGTAGGCTGTGAGAACAGTCGGCATAGCCTGGAGTGCACAGTTGAATGTGCTAAGGATGTTGGCTATTGTCCATTTTCCGTCTTCGGGGGGAATCGGGGTTTCAGACATTTTCATAACCAGGAACTCACGAGCCACGGTATATTCAGATTCAGCCACATCAGTTCCAGCTAATAGCAGGAGAGGGGTTACCTTTGATGGGTCCAGGAAATGATCCTCGGCCTCTGGGTTCAAAGCAGCCAGTGCGCCAATCAGCTCGCTACTGCGCTCTCCAAAACGTGCACCCATCTCTCCCTGCACAGCATCAATAACACTGAAACATATCCTCTTGAACTCAGTCTTTTCATTTATGTCACCTTGTGACTGGCCAACTGTTTCCTCAACTGAAAATCCGCGGAGGTTCTTGTTCACTGTGCGTCTTCTCTTGCTTGGACCGGGGTCGGCCACCGGTAAAGCATCGGTGGCCGCGGCTGGAGGAGCGCAGAGGTCCCACAGTGCAGAAAACTCATTTTCTGTGCGCAGTTTCTTCACGCAGTCAGAAGCGCTGTTCACAAGTGTCACCGCAGTGAACAAGTCCATATCTTCAGCTTGTAGCAGTCTGTTCGGCGGCTCAAAAAGTGACAACAGTTTCTTAACAAGGTGCGCAATGAAAAGAAAACTGCGCTGCATAATGGCACGAAGCAGCCCCGTAGCCTCGACGCGAACCTCGGCTCCAAAGCCCCGTGTGTTTTCCACATCGGTCAGTAATGTGGATATGTCGTGAAAACTCTTCACCACAACTTTGACCGTTGCCAAGTGGCCAGTCCATCTCTGGTCCAAGAGACGTTTAAGGGTCTCGCCTTTGTACAGAACAGCCACGGTTGGCTTCCTGATGAAGTTGTACAGCATGTTGCATAGTCTGAAAAAATCCTCGACAGCTGCTTCACTGGACATGGCATGAATCACAACCAGATGAAGTTGGTGATTAAAGCAATGAATATATGGTATGTCACGATCCAGCTTGTTTTGTAGCAATTTCTGCACACCACCATGCCTGCCAGACATGAGTGATGCGCCATCATAAACCTGACTCAGGATTTTGTCCGTGCTGAGTCCGGCTCTGGTGAGCTCATCAATGATGACACCTGTCAGGGCCTCTGCATCACCTTTCTCAGATGTTGCCATTACCAAGAGGCGCTCACATACACTATAGTTTTCGTCAACAAAACGCACAACTACAGATATATTTTCTTGGCCCAAAGGATCCCGTGTGCCATCCACTTTAATTGAATACCAGCTATCGCCGACTTGTCGCACTATCTCCTCTGTCACAAGTTTGCTCATCATTTCAATCATCTCGTTTTGTATCTGTGGGCTGGTGTAGCGTGCATTCTGTGGGATTGTTTTTGTTATCCTTGTCAGTTCTGGATCTTTGTGCATTGTGTACTCGAAGAGAGACAAGAACAGCCCCATGGAACTATTTTCATCTAGCACACTGGCAAAACCAGCATTATCTCCACGTAACGGCAATTGATTCACCACTAAAAACTCCAGCATATCAATTACGGCTGAGATGTAGTATCTGTTGCGCGCCAGTTGCTCTGAATTTAAGAGAGTGGAAATCTCTTTCCCTGTCTCTCTACGTTTTTCTGAATCTCTCCACATTGCTTCACAGGCTAAATGTTCTTTTGAAGCTGCATGCTTATTTAAGCCCTTGCCTGTTTCAATTGCATGTTTCCAATCATTAAATCCCTTAATGGAGAAGGTCGCGTCCGATGATACAGATTTTAATTTCCTGCAGGCATAACAAAATGCGGCGTCCTTTTCCACCGAGTACTCAAGCCAGTCCCTGTTTAAATACCAGCTAGAGGAAAATGATCGTTTTTTTGCACAAAACATTTTGACTGGATATTTCTTCAACACAACCTGTTTAGGTTTGTCCGTGCCGAGGTCACTCACACCCACTGATCCAACAGGCAGTTGTGGCTCAAATACTGCCCCAGTCGCGGTTGCACTTGACCGGCTGCTGGTAGCCTCCGTGCCGTGGCCGCTGCTGGTCCTGCCAGACCCAGGATCCGGCTCCACGGAGCTACTAGCAACGGGCTCAGGCTCAGATTGTCGTCCAGGGTCTCCTCCAACAACATCAGGAGACGTCGGTATTGTATCCGATTTGGCAGAGGGTGGACTTTTCAACCACTTACGAATATCCATGAGGAAATTAAAGTAAGCTGGCAAAAACCATTGACACGTAAGGCGAAAAACTCATATAGCTTCACTTTTCAAAAATGCGCGGTAACCGTTAGCGGCTACGTTGACGTAGTTACGTAGGCCTACGTAGCCTAACTATGGCTCGTGATAGGCAGGCTGTTGCAGTGCAGATAGATTCCCATCAATCAAACAAAATCACACCATTGTTTTTTTATATTTTTTAATGATAAAGAATGCAACATTAGTAATTATCAACACATTAGTAGCTACTATGATAATATAGGCTAATATATATATATATATATATATATATATATATTTTTTTTAAGAGATCTGTGCCTCAAGTGGGGGGGCACAAGCATTTCGGGGGGCGGGCCCGGCCCCCTAGGGCCCGCCCATGGCGACGGGTATGTTGATAACTAGCTGGCTGCTGCTGCAGTTTGTGCGTTTCGCGCAAATGTTCAAAAGAGGAGCGAACAATGGACCAAACCATGTTTTTAAGGAAAGGTGTTATTGCTCTGAAAATATAAACTTATTTTTCAAATTCTGCTTGATTTTGTGGCTTTGTTTAAACTATGATGCATTAGTATAAGTATTAATTAGGCATATGCATAATAATTTAGTCCTAGAAAAGGAAGCCTACATAATAGGCTACTGGGATTTTTGTGGGCCCCCCCTGGACTGTGGGCCCCTAGAATTGTCATCACCTTTCACCCCTAAACGACGGCCCTGAGTACATGTAACATTTATATATTTAGTGTCTCATTTTATAAATGTCATTATATAATTATTTATATAATTAAGTATTTATCCATTCAATTATTTATTTATTTCGTTTTGGCCCCTATAATCCTCCATACTTCAGAGGCTCGGATGAAGTAACTGTAAAAATACTTTTATTTTCCTTAGTACATTGGGGGATGAAGACAATAACACTTGTCATTTTTGTTAGTCAACATTTGTCATTTGAATACATTTGAAGAGTGCCCTGCAGAACTAGCATTATCCTTGTGCCGTTGCGTGGTGCACGCATGTCTCTCTAAAGCCCCTTTGCCCCAACTACTTACAGTAGGCATGATATTGATCTTTGCTGCTCTTAGTGGCAAAGTGGAGTTCTGAACTCCACGTAGGTTTGAAGGAGGTCTTTCCTTTTGGCATCTGAAAGCCGACGCAAGTGGTAAATTGAGACGGTGAGCAGGAAGGGTCAAAAAGAGGACAAAAGGGCGAAAAGGAGGACACGCAACAGCGGTCCGGACGAAGGGCTGGAAAACTGGACTGTCCGGACAAAATCCGTACATCTGGTCACCCTACTCTCGAGGATAAAAACACTTGCACGGTCGTAGCTCAGTTTCTTATGGGCGGGCAAAGCAGAGAGAGGGGAGGTAACCTTCCCTGAGGTCACAGTGAGAGGATTTTCAAACCAAGCTTTCATTTTCTCAAAGGTGGAGAAGAATACCCAGGGCTAGGGGAACTCATTTATGTTAAACAACCTCCTCAAGTGATGTTTTCATGTCATGTGACCATTAAGGAAGAGTGTGAAATACCCCCCCCCAAAAACAGTCAATCCCCTCTTTTAATTATGTCAGATTATACACTGACTGTCTCCCCACCTTCAAGAAAAGGCTCAAGACACACTTATTCAGGGAGTACAACGGTACTTAGGAATGACTTGCTGGACCTAATGTTAGTTTCCTCCAGGAACACAATGACTCTTATTGAAGGACTTGCTCTTGATGGTTAGTTGTAACTGATTTAACTACTTGTACTCACTGTGACTTATATTATTGTTGCTTTCTTCCCTACACTTTTGCACTTCTTGAGGTTCATGTTGTTTAATTGTAACTTGTTTAACTACATGCTCTTATGTTTCTTCCCATTGGCACTTATTTGCTTTTTACAATGTATGCTTCATGTTTTGTCTACCCACAATGTTTTGGGGTTATTTATGATCATTGACCTTAACCACTTTTGTAAAGCTCTCTCTTGGAAGTCGCTTTGAATAAAAGCATCTGCTAAATGAATACATTTACATTTAAATAATAATACTGTAATATACAGTATATAATAATAATAACAACAATTTTGTATTTATAAAGCATATTTTCATTCATACAGAGATTGCAGCTCAAAGTGCTGTGCATAAAAGTTAAAACCAAAGCCAACAGAGATAAATAATAATATAGAAGTAAAATTAACTAGAGAGGGTAACATTTCTGGGGAAATTGTGGGGTCTGCTTGCGTCGGTTGCAGATGGGTTATTTATATCCGAGTCCACCACATTCGTCGCAAGGTGGAGGTAGCTATGACCACTTCGGAGGTTCCCCCTTGCTACCGCCATCCGGGAGTTTAAAAACAATAAACCCCTCCCCTTAATTAGCGGGTCTCCAATCGGGAGAGTATCACTCCCCTTCCCCAATCACCACCAGGTGCAAGGCCGCCGCGCCACTAATGTTTTATCTTAAAAGTTACCCTAGAGAAAGGCCTCTAAACCTCCTCTCATAGGCCTATGTTTCAACTATATGGAAACAGATTATGATGTAAAACGGATTAAATGAGCGAAAACGAGACACAATTTTCACAGTGATATGTCCATATGAGAAATGCCTATGGCAAGATAACTAGTGTTAGCTGTTTTCACAAAAACAGATTGACAAAGTTTATGCTGTGGCATTGAAGACAGTGACGCACCACACAAGCTGGAGTTTAAATACATTATTTAATGTGACATTACTTACTGTACATGCAAGTCTTGAATTGCTTAATGCTAGTACACCACGATACTTGCTGAGCAACAGTGTTACTAGAATGTCGTATCTATGCATCGTAGCTAACGTGTGCTGACCTTGAGACATTAGGCTTGCACTGAGGTCCCATGGTGCATACAAGGCATTTTGTTGCCACTAAAACTTAATTCAAGCCTAAACCGTGCAACGGAACGTAGATCCCAATACAAGCAATGCAATCGCTACCAAGACGAACCTTTTTGACATCGACATTGTCTATGTAGTCCAAATATTTAGGAATCTTTAGGGGTAGGAAAAGAAAGACTACAAATAATAATAATATATATGTGAGAGAACAATGGTTGGGCTCGCTGAAGGCAAGCACACCCAAGTTTTCAAGTTCCTAAGCACTAATGGGCATGTGCATACACATCAAGGAAATAATTTGTAATGCTCAAAGTCAAATGTGACAATGGCACTCTGCCGTAAAGGAAGTTAGATGGAATGTAGATGGATAAAAAGTGTGATTATCTTTGAGTGAGCGATCAGTTCAGTGATAACAGCTACACTATTTTACAGCTAGATCACAGACATGTAAGCATGTTTACAGTGCCATTGGAAACAGTTCATTTCCTTCAGTTTTTCCACATTTTATTATATTTAGAAATACTTTTTTATCTATATACAACACAAACAATGGCACAACTAGTTGAACAAGTGTTTTATTCAGTACTGAATGTGTCTTAAAAAATTAAATGGCAGGGATAGGTTTCAGTCTTCTTGACCATTCCATTCTTTCTGGAAATCTCAAGCTCAAGTTTGGATGGGGAGTGTATGTGTATTTGGAGCCATATATGTGTATATGGATTTATTCTTCCTTCTACTTAATGGTTCTGACACATGCACTTGTTCTGACACATGTACTGGGAACTGATAAGTACATGCCAGATATATGCGTTAAAGTGATGTCTATTGGCAATTTTGCCCCATGTGGACTCAAGTTCTGATGAATCTCAAGGATGATGAAATGAAACAGGATACAACTATTTTTATCAATTTTTATTAAATCAACCTCATATACAAGAACAAAGAACAGAACACAATGGAAAAACTGAAGGGGTCTGATGCATTGTACTTTATATTTTGCACTTTTGGGACTCTTCCATGGATGTCAAGGTACTGAGTTCTCTAAATCAAACACATTCCAAGTACAGTATTTTATTGTTTTCATTTATTGTATTAAAACTAGGCATGCTGAGAGTGATACAATAGTCTTCCCTGGGGGTTTGGCCACTTCCTCCTCAGTGTATGTAACACACTGAGCTGTGGTGCTGAAGACTTAGGTCATGGTCGGCTAATCTGATCAGGTCTAGCTTCTTTATCAGGTTTCCCACTCTGACTGATGGGCAGTCCTGGGTATTTAGACACACAATAGGGTTTAATGTTCCTCCAGAGGATAGGTGATGAAAGTATTTCAAGGATAAGCTGAAAAGGAAAGAGGCAGATGGGAAAGAAAGACATTAAAGCGGTAAGCGGAGAGAGGAGGAAGAGAGTCTAAAATGGGGGGAGGAAGGGAACAAGATGAGAGAGAGAGATGTAGACAGAGAAAGGAGATTAAAATGAGTTTGAGAGGTAAAGACAGTAATGTCTGTGTGTTTGTAGTATGAGTTAGGTGGCTGAGCAGTTAGGGAATCAGGTTAGTAATCAGAAGGTTACCAGTTCAATTCCCGGCTGTGCCAAATGACATTGTGTGGCATTTAAAGAATGTACAATACATTACAGCACAATACATGAACTGTCATCACCAGCTGCATCACGGGCACTGCACCTATAATTCTACACATCTGTGTGCCACCAATTCTATCAAGGGCTATCATTATCTATAGGCTAGTTCAAGTTATCAGTATGTGTGGCATCTTAACCACCCAATGCATCACAGGCACTGTGCACCGGTGGATATGGCAACAGGAACAATGTTCGTACAACTTTATAAAGGATGCATGTCTTAAAGAATATATTGTGCTTATTAAAGTAAGGTTTTATGAACTTAGAAGTTTGCTTAGGCTTAAACATTGTGTCTCACTCAGGGTGGGGGGAACAGGTTGTATTTGGTGTCTTAATCTCTTCATTTTAGGAGCAACCTTGAAGCCGGGCTGAGATGGCACCGGAGCGTGGGGCGCGCCAGCAAGAATAACTCCCGCATGAGAAAGCTCAACCCTCTTTTCATCATTTTGTATGACGGCACTGTAGCCTATAATATATCCTGGGGCAGGGACAGATAGCCAGTTGGACTTCGTGAACCTAACATTGTTGCGGTTAGGGAAACGTAGTCAACCCCAGAGCTCTGTACTTGTTGATTTCCAACTGCTGCATTAAAGCTGATATTATCGGACCTCTGCGACTCCAGACCACTCTTTCTAGAACACAGACTTGTGTCATTGAAAACTAGCATTACATAGGCCTATTGGAATAGACACAAAGAATTTTAGTCCTTCACATTTCACTCTACTTGCCTCGGGGAATGTCCCTGTACTTACTGTAAGTCGCTCTGGAGCGTCTTACTGTAAGAGCGTCTGCTACATGTAAATGTTTGTGTGTGGCACATCGCCATCTCAAGTTACTGCTTCTGACTGTCATCCGATCACAGCTATTCTCACCCACGCAGAGTTGTAACTCGCCCAGGGGCTCAGAGCTGTGGCACGCCTTTTTAAAGCTATATTTTTGGGCATTTTTTATGCTTTATAGGACAGTTTTTAGGTGAAGTGTTTCAGGAAAGACCAGGAGAGAAACACATTCAGCAAAGGACCATGGCTAGATTCAAACCCAGGCCAATGCACTAAGACCTCAGCCTATACGCACTTATCCGGTGAACTACAGAGGAACTCCAGATCAGGGCTTTTTTAACCTGCTTTTTTTTGCAAACTGTCATACAGTATTTGAAAACCTGTGATAAAAAGATACAAAAAACCTCTCTATATATCTGCAACAAGGAAAGAGGGAACATTGTATTACAACTACAGCTGGGGCAAGTTTAAAAAAAAACTTCCTGGTATCATTTCTTGTGGGAGTCATGACAAGCCGACCGTTGAGTTTTACATTCCTTACGTGTAATGGCAGTTGTGCACAGCAGAACTAATGTGGCAGAATCTGAAAGTAGTAAATCAATGGAGCAAACATGTTTCATGTCAACTGTTTAAACATAGGTGCACAACAATATAGGCCATCATTTCTTATTATGCAAGATGAAAGCAACAAAAAAAGTCCATCTGGTGTCACCTGAGAGAAACCCTAGACATCCAAAAACAACAGCTTTGCTCAGTGGAACTACGAGGTAAGAGTGTAAAGTAGGCTACATCTGGGTGGCTGTAATGTGGGCTGCAGTGGATCTAATTGCAAAACATTTAAGAGCCTATAGGGTGTGAACTGCTAATGTTCAAGAATAATATATAGAAGATGATGTCTACCATCTACTGGCCAGATACAGGACTGCTTGTGTGTAAGAGTTTATATAACCAAACAAAATGACCCCCTGTGGAAACCAAATGTCAGTCGAGATATATTTGATATGTGATATATTTATTCAAACGTATTTATTTAAACGTATTATTTGTACAGCGACTGTATTCCTAATTGAGATTGCATTGTAGTATGTACTTTTTTGTTCAGTGTAGCAGGGGGGATTACGCCACCGCCTCGTAGGGGACTATAGTAGCACTACCCTACCTTGGATGATTGAGTCAGCCAAAGGATCCAAGTCCCTGCCAATGTAGCCGATGTGTATCGGTGAAACTCACTCCTCAGGTATGTAATGGGCCACCCGCGTCAACGAATAGCTAGCTTTTCTTTGGCGTAGTTGGTAGTGGTGGCGCTTGGGAAGCCAGAGGTGGTAAGTTCAAACCCAGTGCGGGACGATTGCCCGATACCTCTGACGGAGCTTGCAAGACCACGTCCGTTACATACCCGTTACACCCACAATAAAATTGGTCTCTGTACTTACAAGTGCAAGTATGTTATACTCCAGCTTGCTCTGTATGTTGTTCACCTTGATGATTAAGATTTAGCAAGAGAGGCTTCAGGAAAATATCTGCAGCACAGTGATGACCTGGTGTGTATGCTGAGTGTATTACTATTAAGATTATGCCCAACATAAACCCCCTCTCCCCAATCGAACAATATAGGTGCGAGATAAAAGTAAACAAATAAACTGTAATTAGGCTTATATATTTAAGAATATTTATGTGTGGTATACATAAGTGTCTTTGCAAGTCTCGCCAACTCAGTGAAGCTGTCATTCTTTCCTACATGGTCTATTTTTGGTTCAGGCAGGAGGACTCAGTATAAGTTTACATGATGCTTTATTGCACACTGTACAATACATTATTGTACATTTGGTTTGGCATTGTGGTTCTGCTTGCATCGGCTCCCTGCCGCACCCAACGGAGACACCGTCTCGACCTCCGAGCAGAGAGCAGCGACGCATACCCCCTACAGGACACAGGAAAAAAGAAAACAAGGGAGGAGGCCGGGGAGGCGGAGGCAGCAGGATGACTGATGTCTATGTCGCACTAGCAAGCATATGCCGGGAAACCCCGCTATATACCCCGCCCTATTAGACGGTGTACCCTGCACGTCATATGACGCGTTGCTAATGACGCGCTGCTGGTGACGCGGCTATGTCTCGCGTCCTCCTTCATGAACCAGCTTCGCCCGATTCTTGTGGGAGATCCCTTGCTTCACTCATCACAGATTTACCATACAAAATACATGTTATCCCTCCCTACCAGTGTCTGGATTTATCTCCATTCGAGATCCAGGGTCCAGTAAGTCCTTCAATAGCTGGGAATCAGGCAAACATCTTGCTTAAACTTCTTCGTAGAAAGCTCTCACAGTTCTACATTATTTTTTTTTATTATAGATTTCTGTTAGACATTTCAATGTGGGTTAGAACAGTAGATGAACATAATAATTATATTGTACAAAATAAATCACTTACTGAAAGAATTTGTTCTTAGTTGGAAAAGGGAACTCTGCAGTTTTAATGAACGCCTTTGTGTCCCCTCCAATGAAGAGGTCCTCGTCTGCCAATTGATTGCCCCTCTCCAAAGTTCACTTCTTTTAGAGGGACATCTATAATCACCTTTGCTGGAACAAGGCACCCCAGCACCGCTTGATAAGGCTGGTCATCTCTTTGTCCAGCTTGTGTATCTGTACCTGCTCTGACTGTAGATAGTAAATAATAGTGAAATGATGAGGATTATCATCTGTGGTTATCAATTTATTATTGTGACAACTAGGATATGATGACTATACCAACCTGAAAGGCAATATTAAAGTCTGATAGAGGCTTAAGGGCAACACTGAGGAACTCAATTATGCCTTAATCAATGGATCGTTGAGATGTTTTGACAGATCCCTAATTTTGGTGTTCGTCTCCACCCCCTCATGACTGTTAAAATATGCCTATAGATTGGAATATATGGTGAAAAAGAAAATACCATTATAAAATATAATTTTAGGTTTGCATATTATAAATGTAAAAAATGAACACAAAGGGACATTTAAAAGTGTTATAATGGCATTTATTTTTTAACATAGTTTATCATCATCACACAAGAGTTATGCCATAATTCTTTTTAGGAGTGGCATACATACAGTCGTATGCAAAAGTTTAGGCACCCCTCTGAGGCTGCATGATAATTTCCTGTCTTCACCAAAAAAGATCAATATAATATTGTAATATTACTTTTCTAGTTAACACTGAGTGCTGGGGTGTTTTCCAGACAAAGATATTTGGTGTAGCAGTATTTAGTTGTGTGAAATTAAATCAAATGTGAAAAAAAGGCTGTGCAAAAGTTTGGGCACCCTTATCATTTATTTGATTTGAATACCTCTGCCTACTAAATGCTGATTAACTGCAACACATAGTTAGTCTGATTAACTCGTTAAGCCTTCAATTACATAAAAAGGTGCATTCAATCATTAGAAAGGGTATTTAAGTTAGCCAATTGCAAGTTTTGCTTCTCTTTGATTCTCCTCTGAACAGTGGCAAAATGGGGGCATCAAAACAGCTATCAAATGATCTAAAAACAAAGATTGTTCAGCAGTATGGTTTAGGGGAAGGCTACAAAAAGTTATCCCGGAGGTTTCAGCTATCAGTTTCCACTGTGAGGAATGTCATTAGGAAATGGAAGGCAACAGGCACAGTTCTTGTTAAGGCCAGAAGTGGCAGGCCAGGAAAAATAACAAAGAGGCAAAGGCGAAGAATGGTCAGAATGGTCAAGGACAACCCTCAGATCACCTCCAAAGAGCTGCAAGGTCATCTAGCTGCAGATGGTGTCACTGTGCATTGCTCGACCATTCAGCGCACATTGCACAGAGAACAGCTGTATGGGAGAGTGATGCGGAAGAAGCCTTTTCTGCACACGCGCCACAAAAAGGCTCGCTTGAGGTTTGCCAAACTACATTTGAACAAGCCAGGCTCATTTTGGAACAAAGTACTGTGGACTGATGAGACAAAGATGGAGTTATTCGGTCACAACAAGAGGCGTTACGCATGGAGGCAAAAGAACACAGCATTCCTAGAAAAACACTTGCTGCCCACAGTAAAATTTGGTGGGGGGTCCGTCATGCTGTGGGGCTGTGTGGCTAGTGCAGGAACTGGGAATCTAGTTAAAGTTGAAGGTCGTATGGATTCAACTCAGTACCAGCAAATTCTGGACAATAATGTTCAAGAATCTGTAACAAAGCTGAAGTTACGGCGCAGTTGGGTGTTCCAGCAGGACAACGACCCGAAACATTGCTCCAAATCCACTAAGGCATTTATGCAGAGGAACAACTACAATGTTTTGGAATGGCCATCCCAGTCCCCAGACTTGAATATAATTGAAAATCTATGGGGTGACTTGAAGCGGGCTGTCCACGCTAGGCACCCATCAAACCTTACTCAACTGGAGATGTATTGTAAGGAAGAATGGTCCAAATTACCTCAATCCAGAATCCAGACACTCATCAGAGGATATAAAAAGCGTCTAGAAGCTGTTATTTTTGCAAAAGGAGGCTCTACTAAATATTAATGTGATTTTTCTGTTGGGGTGCCCAAATTTATGCAAGTGTCTAATTCTCTTATGATGCGTATGGCATATTTTCTGTTTATCAAATAAACCTTATTTCACGGCTAAAATATCACTGTCCATGACGTATGTGTATATATATGACAAAGACGTTCCTCATCCAAACGTCCAACATTTTATAGATGAAAGTAATGGAGATTATCAGGGGTGCCCAAACTTTTGCATACGACTGTATACTATAACAAACCCTACCTGAAGAGCAGCTCACTGGTTGAGAACCCTCTCTATTTGGAATCCCCTGAACTATCCCTTCCCTCCCCCCCCCCTTCCCACCAACTCTGTGACGTCACTCTCCATTCAGGAAGGTGAAGTAAACAGACTTTTCAAGAGGCAGAACCCACGCAAAGCAGCTGGGCCGGACGCTGTCTCCCCTGCCACCCTTAAGAACTGTGCTGACCAGCTGTCTCCGGTGTTCACCTACATCTTTAACACCTCCCTGGAGACATGCCATGTGCCAGCCTGTCTCAAGGCCTCCACCATCATCCCTGTGCCCAAAAAGCCCAGGCCAACTGGACATAATGACTACAGACCTGTCGCCCTGACCTCTGTGGTAATGAAGTCTTTTGAGCGCCTAGTGCTGGCACACCTCAAATCAATCACAGACCCCCTTCTGGACCCCATGCAGTTTGCCTACAGAGCCAACAGGTCTGTGGACGATGCAGTTAACATGGCCCTCCACTTCACCCTACAGCACCTGGACTCCCCAGCATCCTACGCCAGGATCCTGTTTGTGGACTTCAGCTCTGCCTTCAACACCATCATCCCCGCCCTGCTTCAGGACAAGCTCTCCCAGCTGAACGTGCCTGATTCCACCTGCTGGTGGATCACAGACTTCCTGTCTGACAGGAAGCAGTGCGTTAAGCTGGGAACACAAGTCTCTGACTCCCGGTCCATCAGCACCGGATCTCCTCAGGGCTGCGTCCTTTCTCCTCTGCTCTTCTCCCTGTACACGAACAGTTGCACCTCCAGTCATCCATCCGTCAAACTCCTGAAGTTTGCGGACGACACCACCCTTATTGGGCTCATCTCTGGTGGAGACGAGTCTGATTATAGGTGGGAAGCGGCCAACCTGGTGACCTGGTGCAGCCATAACAACCTAGAGCTCAATGCTCTTAAGACAGTGGAGATGGTTGTGGACTTCAGGAAGAATACAGCCCCACTCACCCCCCATCACCCTGGGTGACTCCCCAGTCAACACTGTGGAGTCCTTCCGCTTCCTGGGCACTATCCTCTCCCAGGACCTCAAGTGGGAACTGAACATCAGCTCCCTCACAAAGAAAGCACAACAGCGGATGTACTTCCTGCGGCAGCTGAAGAAATTCAACCTGCCAAAGACGATGATGGTGCACTTCTACACAGCCATCATTGAGTCCATCCTCACCTCCTCCATCACCATCTGGTACGCTGCTGCCACTGCCAAGGACAAGAGCAGACTGCAGCGTATCATCCGCACTGCGGAGAAGGTGATTGGCTGCAATCTGCCTACCCTCGAGGACCTAAACACCTCGAGGACCCTCAGGCGAGCGAGGAAGATTGTGGCCGACTCCTCCCACCCTGGACACTCCCTGTTTCAGTCACTCCCCTCCGGCAGAAGGCTGCGGTCCATCAGGACCAACACCTCTCGACACAAAAACAGTTTCTTCCCTTCTGCTGTTGGCCTCTTCAACAAGGCCAAGGGTTCACACTGACTTATTGACTTTACTTAATGACTACATTGACTACATGCACTTAATGACTACATGCACTACATTACTGCATCTTGTACATTTGTATTTTTTGTCATATTTGTATTTTTATATTGTAAATTAGGCAACTTATATTTTATTGTATATTTTATTTTAAATATAATTCCACTTTAGTATAGATAGTATAGTTATATAGTATAGATATTTAGTATAGACAGTCCACATATTTAAATTTAAGGATACTATATGTTTATTGTATGCACCTTCCTGCCAAAGCAAATTCCTTGACTGTGCAAACTTTCATGGCCAATAAATCCCTTTCTGATTCTGATTATACAGCTCAGCAGACTGAGCCATCTGGTGCTGCAATATCTAAGCAGTTTCAGGCTGTCAGAATCTGTGACCTCAAATTCCTTGTAGAGTTCACATCTCTTTGCACTGAAAATAAAAAACAAATTAGGTTGTAAGTGTCAGTTAACATGATAACGGTTATACAGGTGAGTGAGAGAAAAGAGTGCATGTCTACATGTATGAGTTTTACCTTTCGTCAAAGTGGGTGTAAATGCCCACCAGTATGTCATCCACAGGCAGCCTTCATGCCACAACCAGTGGCAAGCTGGACTAGGTGGCAGATGCAGTGGAGATCTTGCACATTAGGCTGGTTTGTTTTAACCCTGCTTATTACTGAGTTGTGCCTGCCTTTCGTGACACTTGCGTTATCGGAATTGAACGCAATCAGATTTTGCCAAGGAATGCCACAATTCCTAAAAGCAGGAAAGAAAAGGAAAATGGAGCCACAATGTCTTTGATAAATACTGTATGTAAACTCTGAGATTGTGAGGGAGAAACAGAGAGTGTGTGTTGGAGAGACAGACAGTGTGTGTGTGAGAAAGACTATGTGTGTGTGAGAGAGAAAGAGACAATGTGTGTGTGAGAAAGACCGTGTGTGTATGTGTGTGTGTGAGAGAAAGAGACGTGTGTGTGTGTGTGTGTGTGTGTGAGAGAGAGAAAGAGACAGTGTGTGTGTGAGAAAGACTGTGTGTGTGAGTGTGTGTGAGAGAGAGAAAGACAGTGGGTGTGTCTATTACCGTGCACTCCGTCGCTGAGTAGTGCTGTCTCAAATATAACACTTACGTTTACCACTTAGCGGGAAGTGACAGACGCATAATCTGATATCTGCTCGCCAAACCCGCGAAACTAAACCTGCCTAAATGAACACGCTTCTTGCCGTGTTCTTGTCCCTCGTTTACCCCTTTCTCCACCCCATGTGGAAACTGCGACACCTCCATAATCGCGGCAGGAGCCTCTGCCTTCTGTCTGAACTCTTATTATTACTCTACTGGAACTTATTTTGGTTGTTTACAATATATGCTTCATGTTTTGCAAATCAGTCATTAGAGAGCGGCACCACGCTCAACTGTTGCACAGCTTTCTCCCCACACATAATGCCCGTCATCTCTTTGGCCAGAGGTAAACATAGTTATTCTCCAATCGTGTGCAGCTTACCAGCTTTTGCTATACGAAGGCTGGCATGATACGAAGCTTCTTGAGCTTTGGTAACGGGTGTAGCGCTGTGCCGAATTGTTGTATTGGACTGCTTTAGCTCATCGCGTTTTCTGAGAAAAAAAGTCAACTGGCTTATCTTTCAGTGATGGATGTTTAGTGAAAAGATGCCGTCTGAGATGTGATGGCTTCAGACTTTCATTGCTGAGAACATCTCCACACACAACGCACTGTGGTCTTGGTTCATCCTCAGCCCCACTCCAAGTAAATCCTAGATTAATGTAAATCGAGTCATATTTCCTTACAGTTTTGCGTTGTTTGCTAGCCGCTGCTGAAGCATCACTGCTCAATACAATACAAGCACTATTAGGATCGCCATCGCTAGGATCGCCTTGACTGTTGGCAACTTCATTTTGAGTTGTGCTGCCTGACACATTCACCTCATTTTTTCTCTTATTATTCCCTTGGAGCCGGGATTGCAGCATAACTATATAGTTAGTGACTAACCGGCCGGTTTAACATCATAGCATGGGCCCCGCGCCCCTAGTTACTGTTGCTATGTCCGACACAATTCCCGGAACTTTCAACCCAAAAACCATAGCGAGTGGGGATAAGCGAGTGTGAGTGATGATTTTTGGAGTAATACCTCCGCGATATCTTCCAGATCCAGGCTGAAGGGACTGCAATATGCAGTGGAATGATATATGAAAAATAGTAAAATTAGCAACGAAGGGAAACAACAAAAATCGAAGCCAATTGCGGTCTCTCGCCTTGTCTGGCCTGGCACTTCACAGCAAGCACAGGGTTGGGATACTCGGGAGTAGGTCCCCCACTCACAAAATGCTACGATTAAAATAAAATAAGTTTATAATGGCCTGTTGGTATTTTAAGCTCCTGGCAACTAGCTGGCGTTCGCTGGCTAGCTGAGCTTGCAGTTTTACAGACATTAGCTAACATTAACATTTTGATTTCAACATTAACACATTTGTTGGAGTGACTAGTTATGCACTAGTAGTGGTAATAATACTAGTTGAAATGAACCGTAGCTTTGACTGTTTGGGGATGTTCTCTTATCGTTCGCTTTTTGTGTTTGTTGATGTTCGCTAAATGAAATTGGGAGTGGGGTCTCCCACACTATTTAATCCACCACCGGCACCTTTCCTTCCTTCCTTTTCACATGTCATCGGGTTGCTAATGCAGAGGTGTGTATTATAGATGAAATAGGCTTGTAGTTTTCTCTGTCACTAAATCAACTACTATTTCACTGTTGACAGGTTACTTGATGTTTGTTGATTGTCAGGCTACATAGAAGCAGGCTACATTACCAGCACAATTTGTATCTGTACATGGTGTTTAGTCAATTGTACTAGAGTTGAACTAGACTCCATAACCCAGGCATAGGGTTACAATAAAAGGCAGGACATTTGCAAAAGTTTTACTTATAAAAAATCTTTGTCTAGGCGATGGTCCTTACTACTCTCGCTGAACATTCTCTTCCTTTCACATTTGCACCAGTGATGGTGAAGCTGGCCCAAACACTGGCTACAGACAAAGTAGCTCTGAGTGGGTTGAAGCTGTCACGCACAGCGGCAGTTTACAAAAAAAGTGCTTTCCATCCTGGTTAGCTACTTCAACTCCGACAGGAAGATGGTTGATGTGGAACACCATGGCTCTTTAGAGGTCTTGAAGGTTAGCGCTCTCAAGCTGGAAAAGTTGCTGGTGAAGTTCTTTAAGGATAACAACATCCCATGGGCCAACCTCGTAAGCATGCTGATGGACTCCTGCGCTGTTATGCGAGGATGTGAAACGGGGTTGGAAACGAGAGTGCGCCAGAACCACTGCCCAAGCCTTCTTGATGTTGACGGTGATAGTTGCCACCATATCCACAATGCTGCAAAGGTTTTTGCAGCTCCTTTCAGCAACCATCTTGAACGGCTGTTTGGTGACCTACATGCAGATCATCAATGGACCACAGACCAGGTTAGGTAATAATATTCAATTTCGATTATAGAGATATTTTTTTAGTTCAGAATGATTCATGCTACTGACTGCAACACTAAATACGAAACTTTATATCTTTACAATATACTTACCTGTTGGGAGACTATTTTCTAGATGTAATCTAGATTCTAAAATTGTTTTATACTTAACTGACATATTTAGGCTACCTGAGCTCTTTGGGGGAAAAAACTGATTTGATGTATCGCTCTTTCTCAGTTGGCATACTTACAGAGATATGTGAGTTCATGAGCATTCCTGGTTCAGCTCCCAAAAGGTTCATTCAGCATCGCTGGCTATCGGCATATGATGTTGCCATTAGCACCCAGAGGCTGCTTCCTGCCTACAAGGTTCTGTACTAGTTAGCGAAAAGGCACAGACACAGATTCTGTCCTTTCATGAGGACCTCAGCAGGAAGGTAACTTATCAGTTATTTATCCTTGGATCTGTAATTGCCTACATGCACTATGGTAACCAAAGGAGTGTTAGCTTTTGTACAGAGCTTTGTTATAGAGCCTTTGGTTTTTCCAGGAATGACGCAGCTGGGAAAAGACTGGAAGAAGAGGGTGGTTAGGAATGTTTGGCATGAAGCCACCATAACTGAGCTGCACCTCAGTGTTTATACAGGAGTGCAATCGATCCTTAAAGAATATGTCATGGTGTTCCAGGTGAGTTGAACATTGAGTCCTCTGCTTATGGCTGCCATTTCTACTAAGGTGAATGCTACATTTCTCATCAGGTTTTTCTAAATAAGAAGAAATATCACAAATTATGAGAATTATATTCTGATGATGAAAATGTTAAAGGATTCTATGGTGTCTGGGTCTAAAAAATTAATGATAGGGATCCCATGTCTAATATTTACTGACATTTTCTTTGACCACAGGGTATTATGCTTTTTCATGGTGATGTGATCTAAGTGAATTGGTATGCATTTATTGTGTGCGTTTTTGTACATTGAACCACAATGTTCAAAGTATGTTAATGTTGTTTTCTTTAAAGGGCAGTCAGACACTTGTTCATAAACTGCATGACAAACAGCTTCAAGTCTTTACCAACTTCCTCGCCTGCTTTGTCAAATCTGAACACCTGAACCTGATGTCCAAAACTCTGTCTACCATGGAATTGGACAACAAACTGCTGCCTGTGAGGGAAATGTATGTGGGGCGGAAGGCTAATCAATTCAGACTGGCAAATCCACAACACCCTCTGAGTACTTTAAATTGTGTAATGCAATAAGAATGATTAATTATTGATTAGGCGCTTCTGCAGAGTTTGTATGATAACAATAGTAGTATAGTAAGTGATGCTGATCTTTCAGCTGCTGAAGCCATTCCTGGAGGAAGTCTCCCGGGCATACATCACGTGTGGCAAATACTTGCAAAAAAAGCTGCCACTGCAGAGCAAGACCCTCCAGTGTTTGTTGGCCATGGACCCAATACTGAGAGGGCACTCTCAAACTGGGTCTGAACTGAGGAAACTCACTGCAATGATGGATCACCTGCTGCCTGATGTTGACACACCAGGAAATTCTCCAGTACAACGTAGATCAGTCCCTGCCAAGCTTCCAAGATGGAGATGATGTTGTGAGGTGGTGGGCCTGTGTGGACAATACAGGAAAATATCCAGGCCTGTGTCAAGCAGTGAAAGCTGCAATGTCAATATTCCATGGCCCATTAGTTGAATCTTCTTTTAATATAATGGGCAACATCATTGACCAAAGAAGTACGAGCATGAACGTACTTCACATTTTTCAGCCCTTCAGAGTTTGCAGATATGTTTAAAGCCCATATAGCAGGTTGATTTTTCCAACGAATTTGCGCAATTTACATGTTGGTTATAAACATTTAAACTGTTATCTATTGTATTTGATGTTGTTGGGTGTCACAAAACGTAATATAATACGAAAAAGTAGGTACTTTTTTGCAATGATTCTCCTTTCCCCCACAATGCATTGCATGACGTCACGTTGGGGAGACGATAGACCAAAGCCCCATAGAGATCAACGAGAGAGATTAACGAAAGAGTGTTCAGCAGTAGATAGTTTATAGATAAATACATAGATAGAATATATAATTAGCATGGATATAAAGATCAAGAGATAGATATATAAATAGCATAGATAGATAAATATATATATATAGAGAGAGAAATAGATAGACAGACAGCCGCATAGCTAGCTAGCACTAGGCCTAGATAAACAAATAGCTACTAGTACTAGCCTACATATAGAGATATATAGATAAAGCTAGATAGAAATATGTATAGGTAGGAACAATTGTAAACTACTGTGTTTGTGGGGGGTGTACAAACTCTCTGCCTGCCCTGGCCCGAGACCGAGAAGCACTGAAAAGCTCGGTGCCGCCCGCCGCAAGCGAGAGCTGGCAACGGTAAGCCTCAGGCTAATGTTTACAAGCTGCACGTTAGCTAGCCCCATAACATGAACCCCCCCAACTACAGTCATAATCAGTGTGACATTAGAAAAGTCTGAGCCAACGTCCACACTAACCCGGGTAAATTTAGAAACGCATTACATATGTCTCCGTTTGCACTTCCCGGCCTCACTATACGGCGAATTCGGACACTGAAAACTGAGCTTTTCGAATAGCCTACGCTCCCCGGGCCCTAGCCGGAGACATTTGAAAACGCCGGGTACGCGTAGTAGTATGGACGGGGTACACGGAGCTTTTCAGATACGATGACATTAGAAAAGCACATTTCGTGACTCATGAATATGAACCAAAACAAAATTATTCAACGGTTGCATTATGTCCAAAAGCTAGTAATATCTAGCTAGATAGCGCGCCATGGCTAGTGTTTGGATCACGAGTGATCATCAAACGGCTTTCATAACTGTGTGATTAATTTAGTTTCCCCTTTCCTGATAAACGTGACTATTACGGAACTCAAAACGTTGAATATCTAATCGGAAATGTGTTTACAACGTCGGGGAAAATATTTAATTAGGGATTGACTTGGGGGGGGAATTTCACAGGTGGGACTAGTAAATTAGCCCATAGCTAGCATTATGCCTTCTAGATCTAGATAAGAGCTACTGGTAGGCCTACTTATCTGAACTAACGACATGATAACTGTCACTACTGTAGCCTAGATATAAAGAAAACGTTGACTTTCACTCGGTGCTATTCACTGACAGGAAAAAAAAAGTGTCGTTATTGTATGCACTGCTGTCCGTAGACAAGCTCCAGCGCTCCTTGCTGCGTTGCCGTTGCTAACTCAGCAGGACACTTCACCAACTCTCCACTCATTCTCCTCGGACCATCCATTTAATTGGCTTTGGCGGCCATACGGTCTAGGCAATTCCTCATTTGACCTCTCTCGTCTATTTGGTTCGAAATTATACGGCTGCGGGCCATCGTACATTTAGTGGTTCTTGCCACCTCTTCCTCATCCCAGTCAGTTGCCATAGTTCTAGTACTAGACTGAGGCTACTCTCCTCCACGACTCCCCAACGTGACGTCATCGCCGAATTGCGATAATATGCTAACGCTAACAAAAAAACGTACAAAACTGGTCTTAAACACCATTTTGAGACACCATTTTGAGATTTCTTGAATAATATACATATCTTGAGTGCTTTATGTACCCATTCATCGACAGTGGTGGTTAACCTGCTATATGGGCTTTAATTCAATTTAGAAACCTTGTTGCTTATGTGTTAAGTGTGTGTGAGTGGACATGCACGTTTATGTTTCAACGATTGCTTTAAAAAAAGATGTGCATAGCCTACTACTCCGCGTACCACTAGAAGGGCGCTCGGTCGCTCGCGTACCACAGATTGAGAACCACTGATATAGATTGTTAATCCATTATTAAATTTAGCATTTCGATCGTTTAACAGAACATATCTAATGCTACCTAGCTAGCTAATCTCGGTTATGCTAACTGTCGGTATACAGTTCCAACTACACCAAATACTCATGTCACTGGCTTTAATCTGAGAATGGCATGTTAGTATAGCCTGGTCCTAACCAGACTCTCGTACATTTCATTTGTGCAGAGGGTCTGGCTACGCTCCAGTGAGAAACGTTGACTTCCTTGTAGGCGGGTACTCTGTTGAAGTTTAAAAGTATTGGATCTGCCCAGAGCCACTCTGATCTGCCATAACCAATAGCTAGTGTTCGCCTTAGCCAACTCCTTCACCACTACTGTAACGGAGCTAGCTGCCGTAGCTGGAAAATCAAACTTTTCCCGAACCCCGTGGGGAGAAGGGCCACAACATCATTGCCACCAAGAAAACTCAGCAACACTTGTTCTTGCTCTGGCTTTAGTTTCTGGATATTCGGCAGTGTTGCCACAACGGACCGAATGGCTTCACTCGCATCTTTCTCCGCCGCCATTACGGAACTACAACACAAACTAGCGCATGACATCAACGTTATCGTTCTCAGCCACTCCCTCTGTTCATTGATTGGGCCAAATAGAAAATCTATTTCCAAGATCTGAAATGCGTACCGAAGCTCCAGACCTAGTACAGAAGCAAAATCAAAAGCGGATGTACGTAGGTGGGCAGAGCCAGGCAAATGTTAGTAGAGCTAGTACAGTTAATATCAGTAGTGTTTAATTACTGCTGATACTTACATTTACGGTCTGTAACATCGTGGGCCACTGCTACTGCCACCGGCTCAGTCATTTTCGCCCGCCATTATTTTAGAAATGAAAAGCTGCCGAAAAGGGCTCCTCCTCTTCCGCTATGTAGCCAAGATGGCGCCCGTTTAGGGCGAGTAATGTCCATCGTTGTACACTTAATTTTTTGACCGTTTGCAGTGCGCCATCCGGGTACTTTCAGTGCACTGAATTCTGCTTGTTCTGTCAGTGTAAGCACCCTAAGCACTGAAAGTCAGTGCTCGAAGTGCACAAGTGCGCGGTAGTAGACACAGCCAGTGTGTTCACACAGAGAGAGAGAGAGAGAGACTGACCTTAGTGTTATGTCCAGCTTGTTGAAAAAGTTTTCTGCATTGCATGTGGGCATGTGTAGAAACTTTGTAGCTACTTCCAGGTTTGCCTCATTGTATACCCTTGCAAGTATGACAAATTGCTTATCAGTGTTTCTGTTGTTGGACTCATCACATAAAAGAGAGAAAGGCTGGGATTTACAGATTGATGTCACATCTTCATCCATGTCCAGAGCTATGGCACCTGTGCAGCAAAAATGGGAAGTTAACATTAACTTACATTGACTTAATGTCAACTATAGCCATCCTTACACCAGAGTGCACCGCCTGGGCGTACGTTACGTCCAACGTAGAACTGAAAGTTACAACTAACTTAAAGTTACGAGTAGTGCACCAGTTAGACTTAAGCCCTTTATGGGCTGCACCTGGGTGTACATGTTACGCCTAGTGGGGAGCAGGCGTAAGTTGGTAAATCAGACTAATATCCATGGTAATTATAATGTACAACAGTTTGATCTGACAATATGCACAATGATCGCCGCACGTCTCGTTTATAGACACAACATTTAATGGGCTTTTAGGCGAGAAAGAGTCGTCCGGGATCGCCCGAATCCACTTGATATTTATTCCGACAATGAGCTCATTGAGAGGTTTAGTTTTGGCAGGAATTATCTTTTTGAGCTAATCGAGGAGCTCTTCCCTCATCTCAAACATGCAACGGACAGAAACGCCGCGCTGTCCCCTGCCCTGCAAGTGCTGATTGTGCTGAGGATTTTTGCCAACGGGGCCTTTCAAAACACAATGGGAGACATGATTAATGTTCACAGAACGACGTCTTGTAGTGCAATTCGAAGAGTGTCGTTGGCCCTTCAGTGCTGCTTTAGGCGACGAAGAAGCAGCCAAAACCAACACATTTTTTAAAGGTCAGTAGGACCTATAGGTGCATATTGCTCTGATAGCTTATATGGTGATTTTAGTTCTTGTTTCTTTTAGGTTTTAATGCCTCCACAGTGAAATGCGAATGCACCCTGAACGCGTCTGTGTTATCATTGCTGCTACTGCGGTGCTGCACAACATATGCGTGACAAATCCCCCTTCTGATGGAAGGAGAAGTGGTGCTGGAGGCTGATGAGAACCCCGTGGCTGGCATCCCTGAAGATACGGACGACTTGTCCGCAATCATATCATAAATAACAGCTAGGCCCATTGTGCTCATAACTTAGTTTTAAAATGGTTTCAATATAATATATTTTCTCTCTTTTGCTTTAATTTATATAGGCTTACATCTTATTAAACAAACAGTATTAAACAAACAATCAGTAGGCCTTAGAAATAGCAATGGCAATTAATCATTTTGTATTTAATTTTTTGTAATTTTATCTTCTGAGTTGAATTTGTCATCAAGTTCCAAACATAACCAATAAATGTGGCCTTTTCTGAATTCCTCAAGGTCTCCACATTATTTAAGTGTAAAACATAAGTCAAACATAATATGGAACTTGTTTGGTAATTTGGGACACAGACTCATGTATTGTAGATTCATGTATTGAACAATAATTAAACATTATACATTTGTTTTTAATGGATTTGTTAACCATAAACAGATATTTATGGTCGTGCATTCTCTGTTATCTTCTGATTTGGTTATATTTAACATATCATTACGTACACAAACATCAGATTTAGACTATTGACTAAGATAAATTAGGCCTTCAGCAGGAATAAGTTGTATTCATATTTTGTAGAATCAAATTATGTTTTAATAAATTCTACAGGTCATGTAACAATAATACACAATCAACAGCATACAAATTCATCAATATGCAGGAATTCAAACAATTTAATTAGAACATTACAACAATATAGCTGCAAGCAGCAATGGGGTGGCCAAACAGGTCAGATGACCCAGAAGAAACTTTTGACATCCTCAGAAGAGGGTTCCGAGTACACGCAGCAAGTTTGGTGTGAATCCATCAAAGATGTGCTGAGATACGACACAACTTTCTGTTTGGCGGCTCTGCTGCCGTTTTCGATTGGCTGTACCGGACAAACGGTTTCGAAAATCTAAAATCATTTTGATAGAGTGAGGTGAGGTTTGATAGTGTAAACAGATAACCAGCGACATGACAAGCTTGCTGGCTTTTGCTGGATTCGAACCTCTTACGTTGTCCTTGCCAGGACACCAACTCATCCTAGTGAGCTATTCTTAGTGGTGGAAATTACAGTATTCAGTTACTGGGTAACAATATAAGCAGTTTTTCGTGTGGCAAGCGGTTGTCAGATTTTATATGATCTCACTTACTGTTTTGGCGGCTTCATCTCCGACTTAGATCAGCTTTACCGGAAAAACAGTTTTGAAAATCAAAACCCATTTGAAAACGTTTGTGTGGCTTGAAGATAATTGGTGACGAATGTGTGCTTATTGCAGTTCTACCTAGAGGTGAAATGGCATGACCTTTTTTGGACCTCTTTAGAACACGGTCCCTAGTCCCTATACCACATTTGGTGTCAATGCAGTAAAGAGGTGCTGAGATATGACCTCACTTCTTTTATGGTGGCTTGGTTGACGACTGTTCCAGTCTAAAGGTTTAGAAAATCAAAAAAACATGTTATGTCTCGTGAGGCTTGGTATGAAGATGACTTGTGCCAAATTTGGTGAAGATTGGACAACGTTATAGGAGAGGTAGCGAAAAGACGTTACATTCACTCATTCAAAATGGCGGCCACATCAATTCGTCAACATCAATTTGATTGGCTGTAACTAACAAACGGTTGCGAAAATCAAAATCCAATCGTCAACTATTGTGAGGCTTGGTCTGAAGATCATTTGTGGCATTTTTTAAGAAGATTGGACAAGAATCAAATCAAATCAAATCAAAAAACTTTATTTGTCCCCAGGGGGCAATTGAAGGCACATGAGCAGCAGCATTACAAAGGACAAGGCCATGTCCAAACATAAAACAAACAAAAACACAGCGTTGCTACCTGGCAGACAATACACACAAGCACAGGTGTCTACAAATACACAAATATATATAAATATGTATAAAATATGCAAAGTGCATGTTTATAAATGGAGACCTGACTCTCAACAGTGTAAAATGGGTCAAATATGACAGAAATATAAAGTGCAATCAATTAAATAGATAAATAAAATACCATGCTGGTCGTAATACAATTATTGAGATGAATTGAAGCGAGGTACTTGTGTTGTAACAGTTAATGGGAGTGAGAGGGCAAAACAGAGTTCACGGCTTCACCAGTCCATGTGGGGGGGGGCACGAGCCCGGGTGGGGGGTTTAGGAGGAGTTGAGGAGGTGAACAGCCTTGGGAACAAAGGTTGCTTTTCTCCTCTGTGTCCTGCAGCCGGGGCAGCGTAGTCGGCGCCCTGAGGGGAGCCACTCAAAGGCGGGGTGTAGAGCGTGTGAGGGGTCCTGCATAATTCTGTTGGCTAACCGGAGTGTTTGCTGGTCGTGGATGGAAGAGAGAGTTCTTGTTGGAAGTCCAATTATCTTAGAGCAGACTCTGGCCGTACTCTCTAGACGGTTTCTGTTTTGGAGGGTGATGGAGTGGAACCAGCAAGTTATGGAAAATGTACAGATGCTTTCAATGAATGAGTAATAGAAAGTTAGCAGTATGTTTTTGCTAACTCCAAAGGAATTTAGTTTCCTTAGGAGATACTTCCGCTGGTGACACTTCCTAAGGATCTCTTCAGTGTTGGAGGAGAATTTCAACTGGCTGTCGAAGATGGTGCCCAGGTATTTATACTCCTCCACCAGCTCCACCGGCTTCCCGTGGATTGAGATGATGGATGCTGCGGCCAGCTCTCCCTGCCTCTTAGAGAAGGTCACCACCATCTCTTTGGTCTTACTCACATTCATCTCAAGGCATGAGCTGTCGCACCACTCCACAAACTCCTGGAGAGCTGATCCATGCTGCTGTGAAGGACCTGAGAGCAGGGACAGGAGAACTGTATCGTCTGCGTACTTCACCAGGTGACACTGAGGCTGTGTGGATCTGCAGTCATCTGTATAGAGGATGAAGCGCAGAGGTGAGAGCACACAGCCCTGAGGGGAACCCGTCGAGGTGTGTCGGAGGTCGGAGAGTGTGTTGTTGACCCGGACTCTCTGTGACCTGTCGGTTAGAAAATCCAGTATCCACCGGATGAGCTGGTCGTCTAGATCAGGGGTCCTCAAACTTTTTTCCCAAAGGTCCATATTTTTTCTCCAATGAAAGTCAAAGGTCCGGATAAATTGCAAGAACGTTTATTACAGTGAAACGATCAATGTGATCAACCATTTTAGTATGTAACATTAACATAATATATTAACTTGAGTCTTTGAACTCAACAGCTCCAAATGAAAATGATGAAAAATGAAAATCAGCACTCATCAGCACCAAGTGAAGAAATACTATTATGGCTCCTTTAACAATCCTGACTAGTGAGACGCATGGCACTGTCTGTCAGCGACCAATTGCTTGAACCTTGGTACAAAAGGTGTAATTGCCAGTCGGAGACACTGATCAAGGTGTTGATCTGTCAACCTGCTGCGGAATGAGTCTTTAACCTTCTTCATGGTGGAAAATGCAGACTCACACCTATATGTGGAGCCAAACATGGTTAGCACAAATATGGCAACTTTGTGAAGGTTGGGCAAATCTCCTGCTGTAACCATCTTGGTCCAGAAGGTCACAGGGTCACAATTGGCTTCACTCAAAGCCACATTTTCTTGCAGGTCTATGAGCTCTGTTTGCAGAGCTGCAGGACTTGCCCATGGGAAGATGCTGTTGGCCTCTTTTGCAAACTGCTCAATCTGCTTCACTTGGCAAGGTTGTCCAACGAAGAGTAGTACTTGCTTGCCTATGTTGAAGCTGTCAAAGCGCCCTTTGAAATTTTCAGCCAACTTCTCCAAGAAGGCCCCATGGTTGTGACTGTGTTTGCCCTTTGTGTGCTCCAGAAGAGAGGGAAAGTGGAGATGTGCCTCTCTGATGTCACTACTGAAGATCTCCAGACGTCTTTGGAATGAGCGTACTGCTGCCATCAATTCACACACAGTATTATCTTTCCCTTGAAGTTTGAGGTTCAGCTCATTTAGGTGAGAGGTTATGTCCACTAAAAAAGCTACAAGCTCCATTTTGTCAGCATCCTGCAGAAAGTCCAAGTACTGTTGGGCTTTGGTGTTATTTTGCTCTGACAAAAAAACCTCAATCTCCTTTCTCACTGCCCAAATTCTCTCCAAGACTCTCCCCTTACTCAGCCATCTCACATTATTGTGGAGAAGTAAATCGTCATACTCAGCATTGGCCTGTAGAGGGAGACAGAAAAGATAGCATACCTTGAGTGACTTCTAAACACAGCCCTACATAGCCTACTACAGCACTTCTGGTACCTGATTTTAATTTATTGTTTAATATCATAATGGTAGGCCTAAATGTATTATGTATAATTAATTTGCAAATAATGCCTAAAATACAACAACATGCAATAGCCTACTATACAGAAAATAAAGCTAGAAATTCAAATGAAAACCTCACCTCAGTCAAGAAAGTTCGCAAAAGCCTGTGCTGAAGGGCAGATGAGGCTCTTAAGTAATTCACAAGCTTCATGACATTCTCCATGACATCTGCATATTCTTTTCCAAGAGAGGCGCAAAGCACAGACTGGTGTATAATGCAGTGGTATGCCAGCATGCCTGGGTGATGCTCTTTCAGACGTTTTACAGCTCCCTTTGTCTTTCCAGTCATGGATGGGGCACCATCAGTTGCAATTGATACGACTGTCTTGATATCAATTCCCCTCTCATTAAGCATCTGCATTATGGCTTTAGATACGTCATCTCCAGTGGTGTGGCCAAGAAGAGGTGCCACACCCAGTATGTCTTCACAGAATACCCCCTTTGAACTGCTGAGGTATCTCACAAAGACACATAGCTGTGCTTTATCTGTGCGGTCTGTGGACTCGTCCGCAGCAAGTGAGATGCATTGCGCATTTTTCAAGTCCTCAGTTAATTGCTGCACTATGTCGTGTGCAAGTACTTCCACTCTTTTGACTGCGGTGGAGTCAGATAGTGGTATCTTATCAAACATATCTGACAGTTTATCCTTCTCATTTCCCTCAAACATTGCCTCAACAACCTCGTTGATACACTCCTTCACTATTTCTGCATCAGAGAAGGGCTTCTTATGTTTGGCCAGCACCCAAACCACTCGAAATGATGCTTCAGTTACTCTTTCTTGCAGTGTCAGTGTTTTTCGAAACAGTGAATGTGTTCCCTCATATGATGATTTTAACTGGTTGACTTTCGTGGTCCTTACCTCAGAATTTTGTGGGAACTGAGCCTCGAAATATGCGTGCTTTGTGTCATAATGCCTTTTCACATTCGCGCTCTTCACTAAAGCGACGGTCTCCGTACAAATGAGACACATCGGCCTTGTGCTGGATTTGGGCAGAATGAACGCATACTTTTCTGTCCATTCCGCTTTAAATTCTCTATTTTCTTCGTCAACTTTTCTCTTCTTTTGGCACTTTGACAGAGACATGACGGTGCTCGCTGAAACAGGTTTGCGGCCTGCTAACGGCTCGTCAGGTTCGCGCATGCGGCTTGCTAACAGGTTTCGCCGACGTGTTTCCCCAAATGCCCGCCCTATTTCACTTCTGATTGGCTAAAACGTAAATCGCTTTGAGTGATAGGCTCATATTCCCTGTCATCAAGCCCTCTCGTCTTGAATGTCTCCTGGCAGTGTTTAGTTTCACAGAGCCGACTGGCAGACACGGACACAAACACAGATGATTTTGTCACTTGGACAAGGTGGCTACACGAGTAAAACAAAGCTAGATTGCCATGAATGATATTTGGTGACACTTTATTTCACATTAGAAATTATTTTTGACGCATTAAAATAATTTTGAAAATACATTGCAATTACGTTGCCTAATTCAAAATCTAAATGGGTCCGGACAGACATGCCCCGCGGTCCGCCGGCGGACCGGAGTCCGGAGTTTGAGTACCCCTGGTCTAGATGAAAGTAGGAGGTGAGTTTGTTCGCCAGGATGTGGGGCTGTAGTGTATTGAATGCAGAGGAGAAGTCTACAAACAAGAGTCTGGCTGATGTGTTGGGCCGCTCTAGATGTTTATGTACAGTGTCAATGATGAATGCTTTTGCGTCGTCCACACCTCTGCCTGCGCGGTAAGCATACTGTAGTGGGTCCATCAGACTGTCGGTTACAGTGAGGATGTGTTTTTTAACGACCCTCTCCATGGCCTTCATCACCAGGGATGTGAGGGCCACAGGCCTGAGGTCGTTAAGGGTATTGATGGTGCTTTTCTTTGGGATGGGGATGACTGTGGAGTGTTTCCACAGCTGGGGGACTGTGCTGGTGTCCATGGATCTTTGAAACAGGGTTTGGAACACTCCCCCCAGCTGCTCAGCACAGAACCTCAGGACACGGCCACTGATGTTGTCTGGGCCAGGAGAGCTGTTCTCCCTGGTCCTCCTGAGGGCTCTGACCACCTCCTCTGTTTTAAAGGCGAGTGTGGAGTCACCAGGTGTGGGAGAAATTGAAGATGTAACATATTTATCCTGTATAATAATGATTCTGTGTTCCAGTATTCCTTGTGTGCAAAGATAGGCCTAACCCCAAATCTGAACTCTGGGATATGTGGGAGAAATTGAAGATGTAACATATTTATCCTGTATAATAATGATTCTGTGTTCCAGTATTCCTTGTGTGCAAAGATAGGCCTAACCCCAAATCTGAACTCTGGGTAACACTAGGCTTACATAAACAAGGGGACCTGGGCTTGACCATTATCTTTCTGGAGAGGCCATAAAAGAAGTGGTGAAGGCTTACAGGGGTCAAAGAGCACACATGCACACACTCAAACACGCACGCACACACGCGCGCAAGGTCTATGCAGAGGAGCCAATGAAGAAGAGCCATGGAACATTTAAATACTTTGTATTAGCCAATTACAGTCCTGAGCGCTGGTGTTTAAAATGACTAGCAATAACTGTTGCTAGTCAGACAAACTTGTAACACCATGGCGTGTGATGTTTTTGTCTCCTTGTGGCCGCAAGCAATAAAGCATTCTTAACTTGTTCACCGACTGACTGTGCAATGCTTGATAGATTAATATCTCTGACAACTTGGTCCTTCGAGAGCCGGATTTCAACATCCTTTCCACATCCATACCCAGGAATTGAAATAATGCAGACGTGCATGACGGTGGAGAACCTTGCAGCTAAACATAGCTGTTTAAAAAGAGGCCTATTTTATTTTTCTGGGGGATAGTGGAAAGGTGACGGAATTCTGGACTAGCTATATGAGGCACAGCTTTCGATGGACAGGGTAAGAATACAATTGTGTATATGTATATATAGTCGACTTGTGAGAATATCCACAGTGGGTGCGTTAAAGAGCACTGTGGATCATAGATACTAAGATCCGTGATCTGTAACGTATCAGTGAACTAAATGTTTTTGCTAAAATCCTATGAATATATCAGTGAAGTGAATTGTGTGTGCACTTTTTAACTAAGACCTGTGAAGGATAGGTGAATCGGAATGTTTGGTTGACGTGATGACGAAGTAGAAAGATCGGTGAAGTATATCCCAAGATCCGTGATTTGCCTACATATCAGTTGTTAAGGCCTGTCCAACCAGAACTCTAATAGTGTTAGGGTTTGGTGGTTGTAATCATAGATATGTATTTATATATGGTTGTAATACCTATCCAAATGGACATGCTGGTGAATTGATGTGAAAGCAGAGAGATCGGTGAGGTTGTTCACAGCCGTTTTTGAGGTAGGCTACCGAAATAAATCCTCCGTGCGCCCGTGAATAGGCCTACTATAGAGAGAACTAGTTTGAACATTGTTAATGACAACAATGTAGTACATATGTGTGGTTATTGCTGCTGAAATTGATCGTTGAAATGTGTTGGATTTGGTGGTGATAATATTTACCTATTCAAATGGACTTGTTGGAGGCTTGTCCGACCAGGATGCTAATACATGTTTAAACTGTCAATTGCTGACGAGTGATATAAGGTGCATATGTAAACTTGGATTCCAATTTTATTTTTGAAGAGAAAACAGTACTGAATAGTAAGTGTATACAAGGTGAACCAGTCGGGAGAGACTGAGATTGTTTTTGAGGCCCAATTTTTCTGTTGAAATTGAAATAGTACTATGTGTTTGATGCTGCTGAGGTTGTTTTGCTGAAATGTATGAGTTTGGTGGCATTAATATTTACCTAATCAAATGGACTAGTTGAAGGCTTGTCCGACCAGAACTCAGACATGTGTAAACATCTCTGACGAGTAGCCTAATTTTAGGTGCATATGTAGACTTTGCACCACATTTTATGTTGAAATTGAAATAGTTGATAGAATTGTTAATATTAGGTTTTGTTGTAAATATAACCATTGGTAATTGTTTTACATGTTGTAAGAGGGTAGAATTGACCCTAAGAAATCAGAAGGCTGACATGATTCGACCGAATTTGCCAGTCGCTGTCTGTTGAACGCTGTCTGCAATTTGCTTTTACAATTTGCTAGGATAGTTTGGGATCTGAGAGGAAAAGATCCATGATGTGGCTTGGTCAGCTAATAGCTAATGGCTAACTATTCTCCAGTGGAGGAAATGCATTCTGTTCTGTCCTGGGACAGGGAAGAATCCAGGAAGTTAGATTTGCAACTATGGCAACGAGATTGTAGCTAACAAGTTTACAGACTCAACAGCGATGGCGGGTTTCAGGCTAGCAAAACGAATTACAGTTTGACAGTTGAGATCTAGATTGAGTAGAGACATGCACAGATTAATAGAGAAATAGAAAGATTGAAAATACCAAATTTATACAAATATACGAATGAGGCAAATTTTATATACTAATTTGGTTACTCTTGAAAGATGTTACGTGATGAGTATTTACATACATTTGTTAACAAGATTTTGGTTGTTTGAGTACATTATATGAGTTACAGAAATTCCGAGGAGGAATGGAGAAAGGGGGGGGCTATAGAGTCCCGTTTCGTTGAGATCTCACAAAGGTGAATTCCCAGAGGGTGTAATTCTGCATCAATATGTGAGTATTAAATGCTGAGAGATGTGTTTGTTTGGATGAATTCGAAGTTGGGTGGTTAACAAATGCTTGATCAACATTTGTTATGAAACCTAGTCAAACAGGCACGGTTCCTGAAGTTTTCCGACCGAACTTCTATATAGCCTATAAACGGCAAATCTTTGATGTGTGACGGTATTCAATAACAATGCATAAACTAATCTCCTGGTTCATGAATAGGTTCTAATTAGATTGGAAAAGTTATACTTATGCGAAATTAAGTGAATAAAAGGTAAACGCCAACCAGCTGTGTTGTTCAAAGAAAATAAAAAACGTTTAAAGGTTTTTGACAGCGCCTGCTATTTGAGTTGATTCAAGTTTGAAACGCGCGCTGATAGATACTATAGGCAATGTCCCTATTTGGGTTGATTGAATAAAAACTAAGATTAAAATTGAAAAAGTGAGAAGTGTTACATTAAACCATATACAAACTACAAAATATTCAAATTAAATATTTTCATTTAGGGTTTTTGGTCCGCAAATTTTAGATTGGAGATCCGTGCATTGCATGCTGAGAGCGTAATAATAGGAACATTCAAAAGGAGTATTCTGTATTACATGCTTTGATAAGACATTTGAGAAGTTAAAGAGTAAGGTTTTGTGTTTTGCGGGCTTATGTTACACTTGTTAAATTGTGAATTTAAAGGTTTAAAAAGAAAAGGGAGCATTTTGAGTTATTTCCTTTGTCTTAAGGGCATTGTTTGGTTGACGTGACGAGTGGTAGCGTAATTCTAGCATGAATTGCTAAGAGCAGTTTTAACCTAAACATGGATTTCATGAAACAAAGTTTGATAACGATAGTTTAAAGCAAATTCAAATATTGATTACAGATAATTGGTAGAAGGCTAATTTTGAAATCAAACTGCAAGATTCATTCGATTATTGCAACCTAGGAAACTTATGGGTGTTTTTGTGTTCAGTAGGTCTACAGAAAGGGAATGTCTTTTGTTTAGGGGTTTGATTTTATTTGAAGTTGTAACTTTATTACTGTCTGACTTAAATAACTTGCACATCAAATATCCATTGACATGGAACCAATTGATGGCTTTTTCCAGTTTGGGTTATTTTGGGTTGTTTTTCACAAGTGTTTTATTTTGGGTTGAGGAAATATATGTGAAAAATTGTGAAGTGATTAGATGGTTACATGAAAGATCGGTTTAGAGTGATCATGGAAGGTTATGGAATGAAACAAAAGAACGTTTTATGGATGAGAAGAGATGATTAGTTTAAACACTGATTTTCTGAAAAAGGAAATATGCATATACTTTGAAGGTACATTGAACATTTTAAGTCAAAATAGTACAATCTAGGGTTTTTAAAGAGTTTTGATAAAGGTATTGGATGCAATTTGGTTAACAATAAGAGAGAACATAACTCAAATATACTTTTATTTGGAGTTTGATTGTCATTTTGATTTGAAGTTTATATGGATGTTTTATCAGGAGCCTGACACAATGTTTGGGATGAACAGTTGGGCTGTGATAAGGATGTTTTTATGAGTGGTATTAGTGCATCATTTGAGAAGACTCATTAAGTCTGAAATTGTGGTTATGATGGTTTGTGCTGATTAGCTTGTTTTGGACTGCAGCCAAAAGCAGGGCTATGAAGTTCTACCTATCTGACCTTTTATAGAACATATAAAAAAAAATGTTTGGTTAATAGCTACATTATTTGGTCTATATTTCATATAGGAGGTATACAGATTAAATTCTGGTTTGGGATAATTACAATGGTTTTTATCATATCATGGAAAAATAGAGGAATCTGAAACAATATAGGTCTTAAACTTAACAGTTTTAAAAGAAAGAAAGAAGTTTTTTGAAGTGAAATAAATTAGACTAACAGTTGATTTTCTAAAGAAGGAAACAAGGAAGCAGATTGTAATTTCTGGCATGACTAATAGGAGTTGAATATCAAATAATTTGAATTATGGTAGATCATAGGTGATACCACAACTTAAACCTTTCGCATAGCATGATGAAGAGATGGATCAAGACGTTAACAGGTTTTATACAATACTAACTAGAAAAGAGATATCCTTTGCTAAGTTCTGTTCCAGGTGAAGCAGTAAACCAAAGAGTGGAGGAGTTGAACGAGAAGATTGTGTATTGATTAAAGATATCAAAAGAAAGAACTGGTCCAGCCAAGGTGGGAAGGACCATATCAGGTACTGCTCACCACACCCACTGCAGTCAAAATAGCGGAGAGGACGTCTTGGATACATTTGTCACATTGTATGAAAGTTAGGGACATTGATATAGGGTCAGGTTAGTTACTCACCACCGTCTCTTAAGGCCCAAGTCTGACTACAAAGGGGAGTCTTTTCTTGAAGGCCCGTCTCAACCTCAGTGAAGAAACCAACGGCAAACAGAGACTTAGGGTGTGAACTAAATAGGCTAGGATACAGTAAGCAGGGAAAGGTAGAAAGGATGGGTGACCTATTTGACAATGTAAGAGCCTCTTCATTTACTGTTCTCTATGGTTAAAAGATTAAATGATCTGCAAGGGAAGATATTGATTAATTTGTTTGCTCTACTAGAAGTTCATACTGATAACATTGATTTTATTTTTCTGGAAATGCTAAAGCTGATGTGGCGCAGAAGAGGCAGCCATACAGGTGTCTTAACAATAGGAAATGTGGATGTGACTTTCTTGAGAGATATGCAGGAAGTGTCACCAAACTGGTGGGTTATGTAAATTAACAGGAGGAATTTATGTTACTGAAGAATCTATTTCGTTATGTGCTGATTTGAGCCATGGGATGAATCATGTCTCAAACAGGAGGGATGGTGATAACGAAAGTGTTTATGGCAAATGGATTTACAAACTATACAAGGATAAAAACTTTAAGAAAAACTTTTTTAGCATACCCTATTTGAGAGAGAACAAGGTATGCATGGACTTCTTTTGAGCTAAAGAAATGTAAAGATTCAGGAATGGAGCGAGGAGTCAGTTGCTTTCAACTGACCACTGTGAGAATGTAACTTTAATACTGTGAAGTCTACTATGTTCTGAAATTCACAGACAGGCGAGAGATGCTGTCCCAATCCAGTGAGAGGTCACTGACCTAAGGAGACTGGATTGTGGGGGTGGATTTGAAACATAGTCCTGGAAATGACAGAGGTGAACAGGGTCATTCCTGGTTAGTTTCAGAGGAGATGGCATAGTACACGTGAGTCGAGCGTGCATGTTGGTTGATGATGTCAATTTAAGGAGAACTCCGCGCTGTGCCTATAGTACAGTGTGTTGAGGTTGCCGTTTGAATCAACTAGACTACATTTTCTATGAGAAGATTACACAATCACCATGCATACACAATCATGGCATCCGTTTCAGCAAATTGGACTTTGTGATAATAATGGGAATTATCTTGGAAATGACATTTTGTATGTTGAAATACGTATGAACTAAATGGTGCTATGATTATGGATATAATGATTTAACAGTTTCATTGATGACAATGCAAATGGTAAATAGATTCAGAAGTTAAGTTTTAATCTTGAGATAAGTTGGAAACCTTTCTGTGGAATAAAATTGAGGTACAAACACTCCTATCATGATACGCTCTACCAGTTACGTAAAGATGTTTCAGTTGAATTGTTATGTTCCAGGGCAGAAGTTTGAGAACAGTTATAGACTGTCGGAAGAAGTGATAACAATCCTGTTTCATTGATGTGACTTGATGAAGTATTATTTTGGAGTTGCATTAAAGCTTAATGTTTTGTTTTTGAGAGACCTGTTTGTACTACAGAAAGTTGATATTCATTTGAAAAGAAACAGAAATTGAGAACATGAAAGAACTTTTCAGGATGTGCCAAAGTGATGTCTTATCATGCAGAGGTTGTAAAATAGTTACAGCAGGCTGGGGAGAAATGTCTGTTGACCTAAAGGCCTGACGGCTCTGTAGATCACCTTCGGGGGAGGTTTTATGGCTCCCTGACCTAGGAGAGAACTGCTTATCACCAGAGGAAGAGCACAATCAGGGCCTTGTATAGACTGTCTTAGAAAAACCTGACTGACAGTTTACTGAATGTTTGGTTTTAGAGATGACCATGTAGACAACAAGGCATGTTCATATCCTGATAATTTCTGTATTGATTTCTTTGTTGCAATCTTTGTTTCTGTTTGATTGTGTGTGAAGGAGATCTGAGATGAGGTCCAATGCATCAGACGTCAAATAACCACTGCTGGGTGATGACGGGTTTTATCCCAATACCATGGGTTTCCCGTTGTGTTGAGTGAATTCACACTACTAGACTATGATGCTGTATTATAGTCTTATCGATTATTACACATTTTAGATTTTTTATGGATTATTTTTATTTTTATGAATTATTTTTATTTTATGTATTTTTGACTTTATTGATTGTGCGTTGGTGTGGTTTTGGAATAACACATTTTATTCAGGTTAAACAGGAGGGATATGTGGGAGAAATTGAAGATGTAACATATTTATCCTGTATAATAATGATTCTGTGTTCCAGTATTCCTTGTGTGCAAAGATAGGCCTAACCCCAAATCTGAACTCTGGGTAACACTAGGCTTACATAAACAAGGGGACCTGGGCTTGACCATTATCTTTCTGGAGAGGCCATAAAAGAAGTGGTGAAGGCTTACAGGGGTCAAAGAGCACACATGCACACACTCAAACACGCACGCACACACGCGCGCAAGGTCTATGCAGAGGAGCCAATGAAGAAGAGCCATGGAACATTTAAATACTTTGTATTAGCCAATTACAGTCCTGAGCGCTGGTGTTTAAAATGACTAGCAACAACTGTTGCTAGTCAGACAAACTTGTAACACCATGGCGTGTGATGTTTTTGTCTCCTTGTGGCCGCAAGCAATAAAGCATTCTTAACTTGTTCACCGACTGACTGTGCAATGCTTGATAGATTAATATCTCTGACACCAGGTTTCAGTGTTTTTAATGTATCTGCCATTTGGGTGGAGTTGTCAGTCTCAAACCTGGTGAAAAAGGAATTGAGGTCGTTAGGGAGAGATGTGGAGCTGCTTCCCGCCACCTGGATGGTTTTGTGGTTGGTAGTAACGGTGTTAACAGCAGCCATGGTTTTGAGGCCCTGCCAGGCTGAGCGGAGGTTCCCCTGGGTGAATTTTTCCTCTACCTTGTTCTTGTACTTCAGCTTAGCAGTTTTAATGGCACGCTTAACTTCCCTGTTGACCTCCTTCTTATCGGACTCTGAGCCAGTGAAGAAAATCCTTTTTTTCTTGTTGAGAATTTCCTTCAGTTCTTTTGTAATCCAGGGTTTATTGTTTGGGAAGATGGTGACCGTTTTGGAGGGGATGATGTTGTCCGCACAGAAGTTGATGTAGGATGAGACAGTGTCCACTTGCTCCTCCATGTCGTTTGAAGGGGTTAGGAGGTTATTCCAGTCTGTGGATTCAAAGCATCCTTGCAGCGCTTGGATGCTGTTGCTAGTCCACTGCTTGATGTTTTTAATAACCTTATTTGCCCTCCTTATGACAGGTGTGTAAGCTGGAGCAAGCAGGATGGTGTCGTGGTCGGCAGTGCCAAGAGGGGGGAGGGCTATGGACCTGAAAGCATCTGGTACAGAGCCATAGCATTTATCAAGTGTCCTCCCACGGCGAGTGGTGCATGTTACATACTGTTGGAAGCCTTTGAGTGATTTATCAGGAGAGCAGTGGTTAAAATCACCCAGGATGAATTTTGGGGAGTCTGGTGAGATGTGTTCCAGTCTATTTAATGAGCGTGTGATGTGCTCAGTGGCAGTAGCTGCGTTTGCTCTGGGGTGGATGTAAGTCAGGATGATAAAAAGTTGAGGAAACTCTCTGGGAAGGTAAAAGGGTCGTAGGGAGACAGCCAGGAGCTCGATGTCAGGGGTGCACAGTTTCTCTCTCACTACGACTGTGGTGCACCAGCGGGTGTTCACATAGATACACACTCCGCCACCATGTTGTTTACCGGTGCGCTCACTGTCCCGGTCGAGTCTGAGAGGGGGGGCGAAGCCATCAATATGCGTCGTGCTTTCTTCATCGTTCTTATTTAACCACGTTTCGGTGAAAGCAAGAATAGAGGCACTTCTGTATTCATGCATGTGGTTAACGTTGGCTTGTAACTCATCCAATTTGTTGCGGAGGGAGCGCACATTGGCCAAGATGATAGACGGAAGCGGCTGTTGTTTACACTTCTCCCGTTTGAGCCTAGCTATAATTCCTCCCTTTTTCTTGCCCCTTCTAGTTACCTTTTTTTTATTGTGAGCGTGGTTGTGTGCGCTGGATGAGTTCTTGCGGATTATTTCCTCGGGAAAAGTATCCGTGGTGCAGGTGAGATGAGAGTCCGAGCTGCAGCAAAAAGTCTCTTGTGTAGGTGATTTTGCCGTCGGGAATATTTTTCCAATTTGCAGAAACAGACTCACATATAATCCACATTTGAAGTATCGTCCATATGAGTGTGCGGATATCCATGCTGGAAAACAGTTAGTCCAGGGAGGGCGAGAAAAAAGCTTGTTACTTCAGGTTCGCCAGGTAAACACAGGTAACAGTGGAGGCTGCTCGCGAATGGGCTTGGCCAGGTAGCGATTCAAAACAAACAAACAAACAGCGATGCAAAGTACACACCGTACAGGCACATGGACACAATGCGTCCAGTATTTTCTTTACACAATGCGTAAAGTAGGGTAGAGACAAAACAACGAAAGCTGCTCTACGAGCTGACCGGTCGACCACACGAGCAGCGAATTGTAGGAGGACTAGCGAAAAAACACTTTTCCTTAACATTCAAAATGGCGGAGAATCTATATAACTGGGTATGATGTCATAGAGTGCGTTGAAGTCGTCTTGATCCAAGGAATCCAATGATACCTCATTTTGGAAAATGTGGCACATGGTTCAAAAGTATCGTGTGTAAACACACCTTCAACTTTGACCCATTGGTGGCGCTAGACGGTTGGACTGAGACATGAGACTTGGTGAAATTGATGAGGGTACTGGTCCCAAAGATTGTGCCAACTTCTGAGCCTGTGGTTCTAGGGGCTGCCATAGACTCCCATGGCAGAAGAAGATGTATAATAATAACAACTAGAGAGCATGGAATTTCTGGGGAAATTGTGAGGGTGTGCCTGCTTGTCCGTCCCTTTAAGTTTTTCCCTTCTAGTGACATTTTCAAGCATTTAGCCTACTCATAGTCTATTGCATAATAATTCATTAAGAACACCCTTGGAAAGAAGCTACTGTAACAACGTTATCACTGGAAATATTTCTGATGGAATCGCGATTCAAACAGTAGCTCTATGTCTGCTAACTTATGACATGCCCCCCAAAACGTAAATAAGCTTGACATTTATTTAGTGGAAAATCGCTCATGCATAAAAAGCTCAATAGCGATCATTGTCAGTAACAACGCAAAATGCGATATAGCCCTTTGTGGAGAAGCTGCCCCGGTAAATTGTATACTACAGTACAGTGTTCGTCTTGGTGGCGATCGTTGGTTGAACGTTCCGTTGTACGGTTTAGGCTGAAATTAAATATTGCTTTGATGAACAGATTGACAAATTTAGGCTGTGTCAATGAAGTTCGGGTTAGTAGTCAGACAGTTTCACCTATTGAAATACTTTTGATTTAAGGGAGTGCCGAACATGTTCTGTCGCCGTTTGACTTCCTACTGTAAACAGCTGTGGATGTTTTTGTTAGCTACAGTGTCTCGCGTAGGCTACAGCGTTGCAGTACTCGTTTGAAATCACAGGTAATGATTATTTCACCAACCAATCGTTTACTTGTAATATAATGTCATAATAAATCGTACAACGAAAATGTATTTGTGAGTAATGTTTATTTTAACGATTGAAAACAGATGCATCATAGACCGCTGTAGTATGTGTTGCCCGGGCAACATACATAGGCTAATGTCATGATGCTAATGCTTCAGTGAAATAGTAGACTACCGTTTCCGAAAGTAGATGTAGTTCCTCAATAATATCAGCTTATATTGTACATTACACTTCACAATTGTGTTTCATATCACAAAGTAAAATGAGTAAATAGTTATTACCCTGGCCTCTTTGCTTGTGGCGTTTCTGCAGCTGCCTTGCAGTAGCGTTAAAGCTATAGTTAGCCTAGCTATCTCCCAGAAGTTAACAAGCTGCTAAACTAATGTTCTGCTAGAGTAGTCACGCGTGTTTCGTGACGTTAGTAGCGTCAGTGACTGGCTAGCAAGTTAGCCAGGTAAATAAAAAGACAAGCAACTCAATGGCTACCAACTTTTGACATGACGTTTTCTAAGTAATCAAAATATTGACGGATGCTAGGGGGGTCTTCTATGCACGTCGTATCTAATGCGTCGTTGCTAACATGTGCCGACGCTGTGACGTAGGCTATTATAACTGAGTAGTCTACCCTTTGCCGACAAAATCAACTTTATGCCACAAAAACGTTGTATCCTCCTAAACTGTGCAATGGAACGTAAACAAAAGTAATTCCAACGCAATCGAGACCAAGACGAAACTTTTGACACTGTCGTTTTCTATGTAGTCCAAATATTGACCGAGCCTTAGGGGGGCAAAAATAATAAGAATAATAATAAATATATATGTGAGATAACAAAGGATGCGCCACGATTCGTGGCACACCCAATAAGAAAAGGTACAAACATTCCAGGTGGCTTCGCCGCTTGGCCACCAATTACATTGGCCAATAGACCCTTTTACTGTTTGTAAACAATGATGACGTAGAACGTATGCGCACGCAGACTGGGAACGAAAGATGGCTGAGATCAACTGCTTGTCAACCTATGTCAACGGTCTATCAACAAACGATCGCGAATTTTACTTTAAAAAGTTGACTTTAACAAATGGAAATCGACTTCCAGATCCTTGTTCGATCAGTGAATGGGTTGAGGACGTCAGTAAGTGGCCGCAAATACAGTGGCCAGATATATACACCTATTTGATAGAAAAACCGAGCGTTTACACAAGAGAGAAACTGAGAGCATACAAATCACTGGATGCCTATGAGTACGTTATCTGTGGTCACGTACAAAACCTCAAATACCATCAAATCGACCAAGAGTTCTGTGTTTTGAAGACAGAAATCCTCCCAAGCCAAAGACAAGGACACAAGACAACAATGTACGAGGCTTGGGTTATAATAAATCAAGAAGAAAACTACGTCCTCACAGCAAATTGCACCTGTATGGCGGGGTAAGTTGCTTATTATTTGGTGTTGTGGGCTTGTAGCTAACATAGTTCCGAGCTCTATGGTATACGTTGTAGTTATGCAAAGATGAACTATGTTTCTGTGTTACTGTCCTTTCAGTTTTAACTTGCCTCGTTTCCACATACGTACATTCACTTTTGCCGTGGATCACGGTATGACAGTTTAGTTGGCTAGGTTAGCTTACATGCGACGTCCTGCCATTCAGTTAATGTCAGTTAGATGATTAAAAAGTACTTGTTCATATAGTTTGAACACTTTGTGAATCAGAGTGAATGTTACTCTGCTAAAATATTAAATACTTTATATATACGTGATATACTATATACAATCGGATCGTTTTTATCAGTTTGATATTAATAACCGTCATCATCTGTGTCAGTTTGTTATGAAATACAGACAGTCAGATTTAACGTTCACATAACCAGGGTTTGAAACTAACATTTCCAACAGTGTGTATTAAAAAACGTTTCATAAACATAGTTATTTCCAAAACCACTTGGAAAACTCTTCTAAGGTAATATTTTCTTCCTGAATTGAATGATGGTAGTCCCTGACAATCAATCAGTTAATTGTAAGATGAAATATATTCATACCAGAACAATGATCCATGCTGGATTCTTGTGCTGGAGTTTCAGGAGGAACAGGTTGTTTTGCTGCAGTGTTATTAGGTCTGTCATCTCTCCTCCTTTTCCTATGGTACCTACAGTAAGAAAAAAACAGAAATGTAGGCTACTAGACTGATCCATATCTCAAAACGGTAGCTGTAGACACCAACGCTTAATGTAAGAGAGGAAAATAAACTAAAAACGACTGAGAAGTTCAAGTGGGTAACTCTAATCACCTGTCAATCTTTGCATCGGGGTTCTGGCTCTGTTTTGTGTACACAAACACAGAAGGCACAAAATCGGGACTATTATAGTCCAATGACGCCTCACCTGCACATAAAACACACATTTTAATTTTAATTTAATCTCAAACCTTTATTTACACTCGTAGGGCATTGAGGTTTCCGTCGCCAAGACGACGAGTTTACAGCAAGGGACTTGCAACAACCGCAATGACACAAACACATTTGTTTAGCCTATAAGACACATTTAAAGTTAGCTTATCAAACTTTAGCTAGGCTACATTTGATTATTATTGTTCATCGTACAGGCAATCAGTTATGTAAACCAGGCTTTCCGTGGAATCAAAGAGTAGATAGATAACCTTACCTGATATAAAGTGAGCGCCGCAGACCCGAGCATTTTTGATAATTGTCTCATTCCAGTCCACTCGTTTGATCGCCTTCAACCACAGACGCCGCCGATTACTCTGAAATGGATGTAATCCTTTCGGAATCCTGTAAAACTTCAACTTTCCGCCGGTGGAATATCGATTGTAACAACCGTAAACGCAACAACCAGACATGTTGATGCCGGAAAGAGTTTGTATCAACTTTGAAAGCTCGCTACCGGTAACTCAGCTGGGGAACCACTCAACTGTCGTCTCCTACCTGCGCGCGCATCTATTTGATGACGTAGGCTGTAAAAGGGTCTATTGACCTTTCCTATAGAACAAGAACAACAACTAGAACAACTTTCTAGTGTCATATTCAAAGGCAGTCCTTGCAAAGGTATGATTCATCATCGAGTATTCCATACTCTTCCTCACAAGTCAGATGATACCACTTTTTGCAGGACTTACAGGCCATCCACTCCTCATCTCTCTTTGGATCTTCTTTGTCTCCATACTGCACTCCACAAATGCTGCACAAGTTCTCTGTCTTCCTCTTTTCAGGTTGTTTTCCTTTCCCCTTAGCTCTATTTCGGACATAGTCAAAGTGCGCTTCACTTGTGAGGTAACTACTTGGAGGCTTGGATCTTTTCACCTTGCTGGTAGAGGGGCGTGCACGGGAAGGCAATGTGATCAGCTCATCAAAACTTGTCTTGACCTCGACAATGTTGCTGGGATCTGGAGGCATCATATCAGCTGTGTGGATAGGCCCAGATGTTGAAGGAACAACTATAGTGTCCAGGGTTGTTAACACATCTAGGTCAACTGTTGCTGACACATCCAGGTTGAGATCAAGGGGGGTGTCCAAGGTCAGTGTTGTTAGTTGCAGGAACTTCCTCTTCGTCACCAGCAGGAGCTTCCTCTTCGTCACCAGCAGGCGCTTCCTCTCTGTCAGTTGTCAGACTTGGAGCAAACAGACACTTGTCAATATGAGCTGGATCCAGAAGATGGATTCCGCTGCCCCTAAATCCAGCTCTGGCATTCTCGGATGTTGCTGCACTTCTCCATGCCTTTGATAAGATGCCAAGAAACAGAGACTTCTGCAGCATCAGCCCACCATTCTCCCTTGTAAAGAAAAAGGCCTTGTCTGCTGGCTGTAGAATGTGGATTGTGTGTGGAGGTGCGTGCAAATTACGTGCACATTATTTGTTTTCATTAGCTCTAAGAATTCCAAATTAAAAACGTGAGAGCTGTGTCCATCCATTAATAGCACATGTGGACGGGGGTCATCTTTTGGGAGAGAAGCAATAAATTGCTTCCCCCAGTCGAGAAACACCTCTTTGTTTATCCACCTGTAACCGACTCTAACCAGTCCGCTACAATAATTTTTAATAAAATGTCTCTGGGTGGTCAAAAGAACATGCAGCGAAGTCGTGGACGTTGTCTGTCATCGTTTTATTGCACCTGCAACACAGCAGTAATGGGCGATCACACACAAGGGTAGCAATGCTGGTATCCCTTGCACAGACTTCCAGGTAAGAGCTAACAAATTAAGTATACGTAGGCTACCATAGGCTAACCACCGTTACATACATTACAGCCTACATCACTAGTAATCAAACACCGCGATCGTATAGTGTATTAATTGTAACTGATAAAAATGCAACCAGACATAAACATAGTACATTACAGATTATAAGTAAACATATTCACACCAGACTCGGGCTCAACATACCTGCAACACAGCAGTAATGGGCGATCACACACAAGGGAAGCAATGCTGGTATCTACAACAATGAATTAGCCAGTTAGCACCCACTTAATGGCTAGACAACATTTACAACTTGCACGTATTTAAAGCCACTAATTTGCATATTCAACACGATGCAAATAGCGGAGGTGATAGACAACAATCTTATATCACCAAAAAAATACACGTGATGGAAAACTTTGAAAAATACACAACACCAATTAATCTCATTTATGGAGAATTAACGAAACCCAGCTTACCCCTTGCACAGACTTCCAGGTAAGAGGAAGTCTTGCGTTGTGTCACATCAGTTATCGCCCCATTAGCAACAACACTGAACCCAGTAGTGGAACCAACAAAAAATATATAAACATATACCGAAATTTGGAGAAGTTCATAAAAGGCACAAAACTTCATTTTTCACATTGTTACACACCCAGTCTCAGTTGCTTTGACCAGCGTGTTGGTGGGAGCCCCGTAGCACCACTCAGAGCGCAAACGCTTTGCTTTGAAGATCACCATAAGTGGACCAGCTGCGTTGAGACTTGCTAGTAGGGTGGTGGTCTCCCCTCGCTCATTCGCAGTGACCTCAAAGCAGGGCGAGCCTACTGGCGACACCCCCTTCGAGGATACAAAATTATCCTGTAAACCAGTCTCATCACAGTTCCAGAGATAAGAAGGAACATCTTGAATGCCAAGGTCAGTGATGATACCCTCATAGGTCTTAAACCATTGGCCGACAACTACCGGGTTGAAACAAGCAGCCCGAGCTGCAGAGAGGGCCTCTGGCTTCCTCAGGCCAAGACGGCAATGCCTCTTCATAAAGCCCTTGAACCAATAGGGGCCTGCCTTGCCCTCAGAGAAGCCTGTTAGTCCATTTGCCTGTGCAAACTGAAATGCAAGCTTTTTCATGGGAAAACCTCGTCTTGCTAGGTTTTCGATAATATCTGCTAAATTAGCCTCCTCCTGCTCTGATAGAACTGTCTTTCTTCCTGCTACATGCTTATGTCCTTCTATCACTGCTTTAACCCGTCTTTTGAGGGTGGATTTTGGGACATTCCAGGCCCTGGCAAGATAACGGAGCTGAGGTCTGTTGCCTGCCTTTTCCAGTTCTCTGTACTCCTGCAATGCTCCCTTCATTCTGTCCTCCTTCCACATGTTGTACTTGCCCTTTACTTTCCCCTGTTTGTTCACTCTCGCTTGCACTTCACTCTCCCTTGGTCTATCTGTCTCTTTCCTGGGTGCCATTCTATTCCACAAAATGAATTAGTTTCATAAATGAGAACAATTTGTAGATTAGGCAAAGTGCAGAAGATTCTACAACTACATACATTAACAGTAGGCTAGGTTTAATGCTTGATAGCTCACTTAATATGTGTCGTGACTACCACACAAGGCCTAACATGCTTTTACTTCAATATTTTAACAACATGGCCTTTATTATTACTAATTTTTCAGGATATTGTTGACTAAAATAATCTGACCCAATTACAAGCCCCACTACACACAGCTCTGACGGTTAGCAACCTTAGCCTCTAATTCCTTCTGCAAAAAATTGCCTAGGTTACATCACTTAGGTTTTGTGTTGTTATAAATGTGACTTTTTCACTTTGAATCAGGTTATTTATGACTAAACTATGGACACATTCCTTTTTATACCCTACAAATGTTGTCCCAAATTATCTGAAACATGCTGTCCCAATTCACCACACCATGTTTGGTAACTTGGGACACCAATAAAATGTTCAAATTAAATTAATATAAACATAATAATGTTTTATGTTTTCATTTTATTACACTATTACATCACACATATTTGCTCAACATTGGTGTCCACATTAAATTAAGTATACATTTTACAGCCTTATATTAAAATCCACCTAAAGCATATGTAATTTTTCTCACCTCTTAATTTTCGGGGTCAACTTCCTGTTTGATGCTGACCACACCCCCCCCTGTGTGATGTCACATACGTTAAGTCATGTGACTTTAGTTATATGCTTCCTAAGCAATGTATTAGCACCCCTAACCTTACCACAGCGTTTTCAAGGCAGAAGTACAATGCTTTTTCCTTATGCTGTCCCAAATTACCTGATGTCCCAATATACCTGAACTCACCCTAGTAGCTGTAGTGGGAATAGGCAATTACTTACCACTCACACTGACAGCTGTCATATCGTGATCTGTACTGCTGCACTGAACGTCGGAGTCTTTAATCACTTGAACTGACAGTTCTGTAGGCCTATCTGAACTGTCAAAGCCGTTCAATCCGGTAAATGTGGGTGAGTCCTCCAAAAATATCAATAATGATACCACTGTAAACGGATATTTTTGGTTAAGGACCTCACCCGGTTGGCGGGTTTTTAAATGCCGATGCATCTTTTTTTGCCCTAGAAAGAAGATCTTTCCACTTCTTCCTAACATCTTCAACTGTCCGCAGTCCTCCGTCACATTCATTAGGGGCCAAGCAGCAGCGAAGCACCTATTGTTTTTGTTAGTTTTATTATTATTATGCATAGCGATTGGTGCGAAGTTTTGAAATTTGGCACACAGATTTGGAACGGTCTCCTGATTATCGTCAGCAAAGTTTCATGTCCCTGAAGCTCTATAGCGCCACCAAGGCGTCAAAGTTGGAGGTACGTTTACGCCCACAACTTTTGAACCGTGAGACCATTGTTCTTAACTGAGGTATTATTGGATTCCTTGGATGCAGACGATTCTATTGAACCCTGTGACGTCATTGTCGTCATGATGGTTTTTTCGTCATTTGTATTTTAAGAAATGACAACTTTTTCAAACTCCTCCTAGGCCGTTGCTCCGATTTTCATGGAAATTGCAACAGATCATCTTCAGACCATGCCGACAAAAAGTTATCAACATTTTATTGATGAGTCAAACCGTTCACGAATAACGCGCAAACGATTTTGACAAAGAGGACACCAAAGCGGACGTGAGGCCTTGAGCATATAATCTAATCATCCTTTTACCACAATAACCTTGATATGTCCAAATATGACTGAATTACAGCTGTTTATACTTGGGTCAAATCTAACAAAGCTTGCCACGGGAGAAACGGCTTCCTTTTTTTAATGAAGTAACCGAACACAGCATTTTCCAGCAGCGAGAATAGCTCACTGGGATAAGACAGGGCTGCTTTGGAACACAAGGTCATATGATCGAATCCAGCCACAGTCGTCAAGCATGTCCCGACAATGTATTATCTGTTTAGCGAAGCCAGGTATGCCACAGTAGCTGCCTAGCAGTATAATCATAATCGTAACGATCACGTTTCATTGTCAGGGGATTTATAGTCAAGAAGAAGTGGATTTATTGTGCTTTGTAGATATAACGCTGCTACATGAATGCCATTTTTAAAAACAAAAGTATTTGCTTTAGCTACTGAATTTCCATATCGAATGCTGCTTGGCCCCTTCATTGCTGCTTGCAGCTATATTTGTTAATGTGATCGGTTATTGATTTCCATGCCGACTGTTTTTCTTTTTTGTGTTGCCGTTATTGAATTTTCCCTGAGAAAAGGCGTAGCTACGACCGTGGTCTGTGAAGCTTGGTGCACTTGGTGTAATTCAAATCACAAAGTCGGACGTAGCCAAGACCGATGTAACAGTTAAGACCAATTCATTTGCGCCCAGCTGGCGCACTCGACTCCTGAAGACTTTGATAAGATTTGGGAAAGATTCTTGAAAGATTTTGAGTAAAGCGTGAATGTGGGACATTAGTTAAAAGACTGCAATTTTTCAAGAATCTTTCAGAAATCTTGTCAGACTTCTGATGTATGGGTAGCATAAGTAAGTTGTGATTGATTCGTGAAAACCCCTCATATGGTGTACCTGTAGTAACGTTAACGTTAGCTTATTAACTCCATGTATGTACTCTTACCTTTAATGATTTGTGTAGCCTTTGTTTTCCCCAGAGTGTATTTCTTGGCAATCGCTAAATCCGGGAACATGTCAGTCACACTACGGTTGAAGTCGCCAAAAAACTGAATGCAACGTTATTTTTGGGAATTAGCATCAACATTTTCACCTCAGCTTTCAATATTTGGTCAGCTTCAGACGAGGCATGGTTTACCACGAATGATGATAAAGATGTTGTGTGCCTAGCTGACTCCCTTGCGCGCTTGTGTTTCAGTGATTTGTCGTGCTACGAAACGCTGGTTTTCCCTCCATGACCAACACTGAAATGACAACAACACATTTGGCAGAAGATTTAATTTGACCTACATGGCTGCTTGTCAGATAGTGGAAGGAGGTCTCCCATTTAGTCAAATATCGGCATAATGTCCTCGGTTTTGGTTGGTGGGTAATTCTGTGATTTTGGCCCTCGGCGTCCTGATCCATCATCGCACATCACACTCATCTACTCTCCTGTTGGAAAAATTGAAGATGTTATTTATCCTGTATAAGAATGATTCTGTGTTACAGTAATCCTTGTTCAAGAGAGTGAATGGAAATGGATGGGGAAAAGATGCCAGGAGGAACTGAAAAAGGCAGGTAAAAAAGAAAGATCTGTCACTTCATAAATCCTGCAAGGGTGGGAAAAATATGTTTTGTCAAAAGCCCTGAATCTTTCAGGTCCAAATCAAATTTGGGTTATAATTTCCGGAGAATATTACAATATGAGTCCAACGAAATCTTTATAGTAGCGTACAGAAAGCTCAAAAAACTATTTAGCACTGAAATTAATGCAAAAACTTGCGCTCGAGCGCCAGGCGCGCTCGCATTCATGTGAAGTTCGGAGACGTTTCGGAGGACTTAATTCAACCCTTCGAAATTTGGGGGGGGGGTGAAGGAACCACCTCCCGGATTTGAGTCTCTGCAGGTTGGGATCGGCTGGCTTTCGCCATTACACTGCCAGGCTGAAAATGGGTCCCACTCCGGCCCAGATAGTATATAATATCGATAACATAGAATTGCGCAGCTCCCCCTGTCAATGATGGGGGGAGGGGGGGTGGTACCAAATCTCACGCCAAGGTTTTTTGAAAAGTTGGCAGCCCTGGAATGTTCATTTGCTAAGTGACATTATATATAAATATCTGTAAAACGGCCGGTTGGTGCAGATTTGATTCATCGTCCAGACACAGTCTGGCGGTCAGTTTCGATCAAATGCCGACGTCTCGGCGACGTCTTGTGCTCTCTGGGTACTAGCTTACAGTTATTGCCCGGGTTTCCCAGATTCGTTAAGAAGCTCTTAACGCTAAGAGCTTCTTAGGAGCGTTCTAAGAGCGTTCTAGAGCGCTCTTAAGAAGCTCTTAGCGTTAAGAGCTTCTTAAAGAATCTGGGAAACGCGGCCATTGTTAATGCCATCATTTTGGTTTTTAACTGGCATAACAACATTGTGGTTATCAGACATCATTTATTAATATTCACCTTTGCTGATTTACTAACAAATCGAGGCGACAAAGTGTTTGCTGACCTGTCGAAGAGTAAACATTTGGTTTCTTATATACTACAACAATAAGTCTGAAGATCCCAAATCAAACACGGCGAATCTGGAGCAGACAGCATGATGTCAGTAGCCTGACGTTGTCATCCTCATATTCTGGTCAGAATATGAGTCTGAAAACTCTCCGGTAGGCTGTGACTATGAATGGGGTGTGTTTTAAACGAACCCGGAAAACAAATGCCTCTTCGCTCAATTGGATAGACCTGATAAACTTTTACCAAACCCCGTAGGAAGAACGGCAAAAACATATTTTCCATCGACAAATGCCTTGATTGCGTTTCTGTTCCTCTTTCAAAATGTATGCGCTGCCGATGTCTTCTAAAACAGACTCGATGGCAGAATCATAACATCTCAGCTCTCCAGCGGTAGCCATGTTTGTTGAAAACTAATTCAACTCAAGCACTCTTTGGTGACGTGATTGATTACGTTACTGTTGATCATCTGTCCATCATCGTATAAAGCCCGCCCTGACAATTTGATTGGTCCGAACAGCTCCTGTTCAGAATATAGTGTTTTCCGGACTGAGCCCCCCCAGACCCAACTTCCCGACCAAATTATTTTGTGGGCGGGGGATAAATTTGGCTGGCACCCAGGCTATGATGTCAGAGCAATCAGCTGCACTTGCACTTCAGATACTTCTTTAAAACGGGAAGCGATTGCAGGGCGTTTGCAGACCTGTGCAGAAAACATATTTGGTTGTTTTAGGCTACTTTGTTGCCAAGCAGAGGCAACAAAGTAGGTCATGTTGTTAAGGTCAATCGCTACAGCTCAAGGCAACTGCTTGTTGCTAGGTCCGTAAAACGTTTTTTACCTCTGATAACTTTCAAGATAAAAACTGATTTGTTAACTTTTGAGAACGTCTTCTGGACCAATAAGAACAGCGTATTGGTCCAATTATTATACGTAATGGATAATGCCCGACGAGGTGTACAATATCAGGTGATATTGTACACCTCGAAGGGCATTATACTGCTTATACCATGGTCACTTGCCAACGATTTATTTTTACAATAAATCAGGCGTTTTTCAATCTGGTTGTGGCCTTGCCGGCTGCGTCACTGGTAAACAGGGGCTCATCGGCTGTCGCCCCGGGGTAGTACAGCAGGTACCAGCGCATGAAGGAGAGGGGACAAAGGTAGTTAGTTTCGACCATCACAATGGGGGTGCCTTTACACATCACATCAGTTAAAGTAGGCCCTACTCCGTATAATAGAGAACATCCCACTTCCCTTTATGAAATTGAAAATGCTTTGTGAAATCGCAAGAGGGATAGAAGTAGCGCCTCTAGAGGGGCATGTAGACATATTCACCGTAGCCTACAGTAGAAACCTGTGAGAAACATTGTATCGAGCAGGGTGTCGACTTGGCACGAAGAACTCCTGTCTCGGAGCGGACACTACAGTAGTTGTGCAGTAAATTCTGAAAAACGCTATTGAAATTATTCAGTGCAGATCCCTTGGTCAACAAACCAATTCAGCGCTCCCGACAGTGTGTCGAAGATGCGCGGACTGCTGTGGCAGGCAGCCGAATGTCAACCGAACAGAAACTGTTACCACGCCAGCGCACACTGACTGAACAGACTTCACAAGGGGTTGTCGGTATTCACTTGCCCTTTGACGAGGGCACAGATCGGGGGAGCATTCCCCACAGGCTAACTGCAGCATGCAGATACCTATTGCAATCAGCATAGCGACAAACATTTACGTTGCAATTGATACTCAACATCGGGCCAACAGCGGACGACTGGTTCGGGGCTCCTCGGACGGAGAACCAACAGGGAGCAGCTCGAAACCTTCCTCCAGATCCCCAAAACACGCACACGCCGGCCGGGTCCAAAGAGACGGACAGGGAAACGCAAATGATAGATCAGGCCAACACAAGACACAGAACGGGAAGCGACCAGAAAATGGCAGCAGCGCAGAACACAAAATCGAAGACGCGTGTGCGTGCATGTGTGCGACTTTATAGCGCCGCCTATCAGGCTAAGCCTATGGGCTAAGAACACGGCAATGGGTGATATGGCGCGCGCTGCCTGAGTGCCATGCCTGAACTTGCTTCGCTCATGCAATAACTTGCTTCCCTCATGCAATAACATTGTGTACGGTTGACAAACAGTAAATATAATTGTACAGTATGTTTGACCAGAGGATTAGCTAGCTAACCAGCCATGTCACTGTCCCAAAATCAATATCAAGATTTTCACAAACTAAGTACTAGACTAGTCTAGGCTACGGCCGCAGCCTGTGTAGAGATGTGAGATGATCGCATCAAAGTTGACATATTCTCCTAACAATAATTATAATTTGACAATATGTTTAACAACAAGACTAGCCAAGCTATCCAGCCAAGTCATTGTTCCCAAATCAAATAAAGAGTTTTACGAATAAAATAAATGGGATGCTAGTTTACCCATTTCGGAATGGTTTCAAATTTAGCAAAAAATCGGGGGAAATAATTATACGAAAAAGCTAGTAGTATGAGCCAGGTTCGAGAATCTAAGAAAAAATATTGGGGGAAATAGTTTTGGAAATGTTGACTGGAGTTATTAATAAAAATGACCGGACGAGCCGGGTACCTAATCGGAACTGCAATACCACCTAAATCCACCGGGGCCGTTGCTTCAAGGTGAGGGGTGGGGGTCTGGAGCATAGATGTATATAAACACTAAATGTCTCGTCCGCGTTGCCGGCCAACGGAGTCGAACGTCCGCACATGGCGGCCATCTTGGAGCAGGCAACTCGCTCACCCATAATATTGTGTTGGTGCTACATGTACTTTTTAGATAACCATAACTTGCTCAACTTTTTAAATAACCATAACATGCTCAATTTTCTACCGATTTTTAAACGGTTTGGTTTGTTATAAACGTCAGAGATGTAGTTATGCCACTGCATACTTAGATTATGTTTATGTTTTTTTTTACAAATAGAATATAAGTATGCAGTGGCATAACTACATCTCTGACGTTTATAACAACCCAAACCGTTTAAAACTCGGTAGAAAATTGAGCAAGTTATGGTTATTTAAAAAGTACATGTAGCACCAACACAATAGGTGCGTTCGACATGGACTGCGGCTGCATGAAACGACCGGCGAGAGTAGTCGCTTGCAGTCGGGGAGGAGTTGAAAACGGCTCTGTGAAGTTGGACATTCCAGCTTCTCGTGGTTTGCTGCGTTGATGTCAGTCATGGCCGATCAAGCGCTGTTTGCTTATGTTACTTTATTTATAATTAAACTTAGTCTTTCCGTTAGTAGAAGAGGTGGCCCAAAACCCTTTCTTCAACAAATGTTTTATTCAATCAAATTGTTTGGTCCGGATTTGAGCATTTGCGAAACTAAAGGCGTCAGAATAATTACAAAACAAGCGTCAAAGTTGTCGTTTGTGAGTCTGGCCAATCATGAAATAGCTGTGTCGTCATTTGAAGCCGTGCAGTTGCTCTTGAGAAAATGCGCTCGGCTACACAGCCGGCAGTTCTCGAATCGATCTCACGGTACTTTGATGGCTACGTCACAGTGACCTAGCCTAGGCGCCGTCTCAAGTCGGACAAAAAGTCTAACCAGAATTCACTGTTTCAAGTCAGCCGCTGCAGCCGCTGCAGCGCTGCATGAAGCGAGGTCATGTCGAACGCACCTAATGTTATGGGTGAGCGAGTTGCCTGCTCCAAGATGGCCGCCATGTGCGGACGTTCTAGACTCCGCCGTAAGACATCTAGTGTTTATATATATCTATGGTCTGGAGCACACAGCTGGGAAACCAGTTAGTCTTGAAACCACTTGGGCGCCAACACCGGCCAGCGACCACTAGCCAATGCTTTTGGCTGCCTAAACAACGCGTATGTTTAGGGACCATCAACAAATTACAAATGTCAAAAGTCAATAGCTTTTCAACAACACGAACTAGCCTCCGTCACTCACGCGAACAGCAACATCATGTCTGTCAGCTCGAGTAGAGTCCAATTGCAGCGCTCCCTCCTCAGGCCCCTCTAAACCGGAACTCTCTCGTCAGGCCCCGAAGCCGGAACTCTCTCCTCAGGCCCCTCTTTTCATGTGTATCAGAGGTATTAGCGCCACCACTTGTCGGATGATAACGTAGGCTATTTATATTAATAGGCTCACTTACATTGAACTTCGGTTTTAGCGTAAGTCAATAGTGTTTAAGATAGGGGAAATTAGCATTGCGGCTAGTGTTAGCTACGTATGGCGAACATTACGAACATTATCACAAAATATTGTTTTAAAATGATTAAATTAGCTGGCTATCACCACATTGATATAATGATCATACAAATAGAGGGGAGATCATTTATTTATTTAATTTATTTATTTTATTATTTCAGGACAATGCACATTGATAAACATAGTCATTCCAACATGTAAATGTGCCAGATTGTAGCCCAGGGGCTAATTTCCATCTGTTGTCCATAGGCAGGTGGATGTTACAGTAAAAGCAATACAAAAGATATACAATAAATACATAACATGAAAAGGTTCTATAAAAAGCAAGGACAAACATAAGTATTGGTTAAAAAGGAAATACAATTCAATAGAAAGTGGGCCGATACAGTGCAGTGTTATATGTGGTTACATGTTTGGTTATCAGTAAGCCATGTCTTTATTTTGCGCTTAAAAGAGGCCAGTGTGGGACATGCCCTTATAGTTGGAGGTAGTGTGTTCCATAATGCAGTACCGGTAACGGAAAGGGTGTTATGGCTAAAAGCAGTTTTCCTGAAAGGAATCTCACAGTCCCTGTTTGCAACAGCTCTGGTGATCCGAGTCTGTTTGTACCTAATAAACTCTAGCAGTGGTGGTGGCGCCAGGCCATGTAGTACTTTGTAAATTAAGCATACACAGGAGAATTTACAGAAATTATCGAAACTCAGTAAATTATATTTCTCTAAGATGTTACAATGATGGTAAGAGAAAGGTTTTTTATCTAGAGTTTTAAGTGCCTTTTTGTACAGAAGCTTAACTGGTTTTAAGATAGTAGAACCCGACATGGACCAGCTGGTGATGCAGTAGTTCTGGTGAGAAAGTATCATGGAATGCAGAAACATCATAGCAGCTGCATCTGACAGACATCCTCTGATTTGCTTGAAATTACAAAGATTGAATTTAATTTTTTGGGATATCATTTTAACATGAATACAGTCTCTGAACTGTTCCAATACAATAAGATCACAGAGATCTTTAAAGTTACTTACCCCTAAAGCTGAACACCATCTATTGAAATGTTTGGACAACTCTCTTGCAAATTCCACATTTGTCTGTTTGTCAGCCTTTTCCCAGGACCTGAAGCGTTGTCTATAGGCATCTGGCACTAACTCGTATGCTCTAAGAACTGCGTCTTTTACATTGGAATAGGTCTGACAATCCACTGCACTAAGAGCGGAATAAGCTTCCTGGGCTTCTCCAGTGAACACTGATTGTAACATCACAACCCGGTCAGTTTCAGGCCAACCTCTCATATCGGCTACCCGTTCAAAAAGTGTAAAAAAGGTGTCTGGATCTTTCTCGTCGAACTTTGGTATTAGACGCAAATTACGAACCACATCAAACCCTTTTACCTGTGATGTAGTAGGTTCTCCAGGCCATTCTGAACCCTCATTACCCACAATCCTACCTGCTTCAATAAGCTCTAACCGGTACTTTTGCAACCCCAATTTTTCCTTTTCCAAAGATTGTTGCAACTCCAATTTTTCCTTTTCCAAAGACTGCTGTAACATACATTTTTCCTTTTCCAACGATTGTTGCAACTCCAATTTTTCCTTTTCCAAAGACTGTTTCATTTGCTCTTTATCCATATCTGCTTTTATCTGCAAAATCAACAGCTCCCTTTGCTGCTCAAATGTTAGACCTACAGTAGGAGAAACCACAGCATCACTTTGCACTGTGACTGGCAAAACACCACTTTCAATTAAAGCAGCCCTCAGTGCCCCTTTAATTTCCTTCTTTAACTTTTTATCCCCAATATCAACCTCATAATGCGCCACGAGTTTCAAAAGTTGGTCTTTAGTGCAACCATTCAACATTGCCTCAGAAGGAGATTGAATAAAACTACCGACAGAAGCCATGACAAAACAGCTTTGATCACTGGTATGCAAATAGAATTAGAACTTCCCCACTAACTGCCTATCCAAACCTGAATAATCTCGACCCTAGTGTTCATGCAGCTTGCGGTGGGTATTTATGCACTGTAAACCAACCGGTTTGAAAGGCGACCTGCAAGCAGACAACCCCCAAGATCCTTCGGATGTGCTCCCGAGACAATTGACATTGAACAATTGACACTAACCACGCCCCACAGCACTACCAAAAGGAAAAAACAACGAAAGAAAAAAAAATTCACGCAACCCAAAGGGGAAACGCAACTGAAGCCTAACAGGGAAAGTTCAAATCCAGACATGTGCTCACCAGCCAATCAACCCTGTTAGCCTAGCCTCAGCCGATTACCCACTCCAGACACAAAGCTCAATCCCCAACCATACACTCCTGATTTAGAATACTAAACCACAAAAGAACTTCTAAATATACTAACTAGTGCACAAATTAACTGATTACCAAAGACTAACTGGCATCCCCAAAAACCAGTACTGAGCACCTTTAATCCTAAAACTAATAAGTCCCTTCAATTATTGCCCAGACTGATTTCCTCCACCATGCAAGGTTAAACCCCACTCCTTCACCATCATGCCTATAGAGTAAGCTAGATGAAGCAAGTACCAGTTCAACTACCAAAAGTTTTACACATCACTGCAAACTTACCAAATTGGTTGGACGAGCCCCCATTTGTTACAACCTGGCTCAACGGTTGTAGCAAGAAGGGGAGGCCACACAAGGTCTTATACAACATAAAGAATTTAATAAAGAATAGAGTGAACAAACAATACAACTGAAACAAAAGAGCAGGCTGCAGGCCAGGGAAGAGCCCAGTCAAGCAGGCAGGGCTGCTTTATATGCTCCTGAGACAAGCCTCCTCAGGTGAGCTGCATCCCGTTGACGATGGTGTTAATTGATGGTGCGCCGCCCACCAACTCCCTGCAAAGGAAAGCAACCCAGAAGCAACAACCCCTCAAGGCACACCCTGTGGCCGTCACACATGTTTTTTTGAAAGTAAGTCTGGAGTCTATAATCACGCCTAAGTATTTAAACTCATTGACAACTTCCAACTCTTCTGTGCCCAGGAACACCCCAGAATGAGAACGCATAGTAGACTGTTGCTTATCGGTTTCAATTTAGCAGACTTGGATAGAAACGCATATTTCAACTTGGAAATGGCCATTGTCCCTGCAGTTTTTGTTCATTTGCAAATGAACATGTCTTCAAAAAGAAAGAGCATATAAAAATAAAGTGGATCTATAGCCTACAGTGAATTACATATATTGCAAAAAAATATTGTTTCTCATAAAGCAATCATGTTATGTTTTGCAGCAACAAAAAAGGTATTAGCACCATCGTTGGTCGGAAGATGTAGCCTATTGCATTTATATACGTAAGCCAATGGGAATTTTAAATATTGCATATGGGACATCCAAAACGCCATACGTAACGCTAGCCGCAATGCTAATTTCCCCTATCTTTAAACACTATTGACTTATAATAAAACCGAAGTTCAATGTAAGTAAGCCTATTAATATAAATAGCCTACAATATCCTCCGACCAGTGGTGGCGCTAATACCTCGCATACACATGAAAAAAGGGGCCTGGGGAGAGAGTTCCGGAAATAGCCTACAATATCCTCCGACCAGTGGTGGCGCTAATACCTCGGATACACATGAAAAAAGCATGGCTGTGGCTGTGTCTACTAAGCACTGAAAAGTAAGTGCTCGAAGTGCACTTAACGAAGTACACTGCAATGTAGTGCACTTACATTTGCTGGTGCACTCAGTTGCTGAGTAGTGCTGTCTAAACTGGAACACTTTACTTACCCACTTAGCGGGAAGTGACGCACGCAAATCTGCTCGCGACACCCGAGAAACTAAACCCGCGAAACAAACCCGCTTGTATTTCTGTCACTGGACTCCTCCTCTTCCGCTACGTAGCCAAGATGGCGCCCGTTTAGGGCGAGTAGTGTCCATCGTCGGACACTTCATTTTTGGACCGTTTGCAGTGCATCATCCGGGTACTTTCAGTGCACTGAATTATTTTGGTTTTTCAGCGTAAGCGCCCTAAGCACTGAAAGTGCTCGAAGTGCACAAGTGCGCGGTGGTAGACACAGCCTGTATCTCTATGGAAAAAAGGGGCCTGAGGAGAGTTCCGGCTTAGGGGCCTGAGGAGAGAGTTCCGGTCCTGAGAAGGGGGCGCTGCAGTTGGACCCTATTGGTCAGCTCGAGACCAAAATACCGTAGGCTATTCTGTACATCACCGTGCCTGATGATTGAGACGTGGAACTTGCGATGTGGCTAAGATCGGTGATTAACTTCCTTGACTCTGACCACCAAAATCATACTTTTTGTAATCGTTGAATCTTCTGCTGTAGGTACTTTTTACATGCGCTATATACAGATGCTAAATGTTATTGTCCCTCATTTGACTCCATGGCTGTGTCTACTACCGCGCACTTAACGAAGTACACTGCAATGTAGTGCACTGCAATGTAGTGCACTTACATTTGCAGTGCACTAATTGCTGAGTAGTGCTGTCTAAACTGGAACACTTTACTTACCCACTTAGCGGGAAGTGACGCACGCAAATCTGCTCGTGACACCCGAGAAACTAAACGTGTGAAACAAACCCGCTTGTATTTCTGTCACTGGACTCCTCCTCTTCCGCTACGTAGCCAAGATGGCGCCCGTTTAGGGCGAGTAGTGTCCATCGTCGGTGTTATGTTGGGTGTGTAGTAATAACCAACACGAACGCGTTACTTTCCAGTCAACATCTTTATCTCCGTTCTTGTATCAACCTTCATTACCTCTCCTTCTCTCCTTCTCTAGCCCTATCTCATACCGTCTCACTCACTACGCCACCTAGAGGCTGTACAATGTAACTGAATAACTGTATGAGTAATTCAATGCAGTAGTGAACACAACATCTCCCCCTTTCAATAAAGGCAAATTCCTTCATAACAAAACTTGAAATTACTTTTGTAATGGGATTCAAGTAACACGATGCCTATAACATTTTAAAGTAATAAAATGACAACCAATCAACCATTACAGCAACATTTAACAGTATGTAAATTGCATACCAAACATTTTCATGCATGCATTCTTTTCTTTAGTGACTAACAAAATGCATGTTTATGCAACTTCTTTAGAACATGACATAGTCCTTAGCCCAGTTAGGCGGTTGCCTACACCTCTCAGGCCTACTGTCCACCTTTGTCTCTCGTTCAGGTTCGGTCTGTTCAGTGTCATTGTCCATAGTGGTCATTTCAGGTAGTACAGAAAGGTGTGATGTGTTCCAGATTCTGCCATCATCCAACAGGTAGGTGTATGGGCTTTTCTTCCGCACCACAGTTCTTGGCTTTGTGAACTTTTGTTCTCCTTTCTTTACCTTCCATGGCTTCCGAATCCTGACCTGATCACCAGGGTTGAAGGATGTCTTCTTTGCACTCCTCTTCCTGTCTGTGTACTGTTTTGAGTATTCCTGTATCTTTTTAACTCGTTCACGCACCACATTCTCGTTTACGCGGACATGAGTCATATCCATGATTTGGAGTTTTGTTCTCATTTGTCTTCCATGAAGCAGCTGTGAGGGGCTCACTCCAGTGGTTGAGTGTGGAGTAGCTCTGTAATCCATAAGGAAGGACCTTGTGAATGGCTTCCAGGGTGTCCCTTGGATTGACGCAGTCTGGAGGCAGTCTTTGAGCACTCTGTTGAACCTTTCAACTTCTCCATTCGCACGGGGATAATACAGAGATGATTTCAGGTGCACGATTCCTCTTTGTTTTAGGAAATTTGTGAATTCAGCTGATGTGAACTGAGTACCATTGTCACTCACTAACTCCTTTGGATTACCTTCCCGTGAAAAGGTTGCTATGAGGAACTGAATGATTGTTGCAGTATCAATCTGTGCCACAAAAGCTACTTCCGGCCATTTGCTGAAGTAGTCCACAAGCGTTACGGCATATCTGTATGGAGGATTATCGGGGCCATAACTAAATAAATAAATAAATACATAAATAAATAAATGAATGGTTAAATACTTGGATAAATAAATAATTAGATAACAAAATTAGACACTAAATATTTAAATGTTACATGTACTCCTGTGTATATATATATCACATTTATTTATTTATACTTACATTTTGATATTTATACTTACATTTTGTCATTTATACTTACATTTATCCACGGTGTAACTTGCTTGCTGCAAAATAAATCTGTCGTCACCCGTCACCAAGTCAGGGGGCGGGTTAAAGCCTCTGATTGGTGAATGAACAGTATTACACACGAGGTAGGCTCAACCAGTCGATCGAGCTCTCTTCGATCCAGAGGGATCCTACTCTATCCAGCAGTATCCTACTGCACGTGCACGCCGGCAACAACTCACAGCATAGCAAGGGAGGGGCAAAGTGAGCTTGAGCGAAGTTACAGGAGTGGTGTTTGCACAACCACTATGATGTAAAGGGAGTTGTGTAGGCTACTGAATGTAGAGAAGATAAATTGAAACTCAAGTAGCCTATCGATCTCATCTCGCCAGTATCAATCAATACTGATACCAACGTTGGTATCGATAGCCTACTTTAGATCGATTTACCCAATCCTATGCTGTACCATCTCGCGGAGGATCGTGAACACATTTTCATCGATGTCTGTACACATTTTCAATGATGTCTATGTCAGCCAGGGCCAATATCATTGCTATAATTTCAGCGAAGCTCTCAATATTATGTAATAAAAAATGTGAATTGGCAGTTGCCTCCATCTCTTCAGCTACATCCAACATTTCGCCTACTGTAGCATGCAATATTTCATTTATTGAATCTGCACCGGGTGCTGCCATCTTGAATTAGTCAAAAGCAGTCGATTCAAGTTGAACCACCAATCAGAGGGTTTAACCCGCCCCCTGACTTGGTGACGGGTGACGACAGATTTATTTTGCAGCAAGCAAGTTACACCGTGGATAAATGTAAGTATAAATGACAAAATGTAAGTATAAATGACAAAATGTAAGTATAAATAACAAAATGTAAGTATAAATAAATAAATGTGATATATATATACACAGGAGTACATGTAACATTTATATATTTAGTGTCTCATTTTGTTATCTAATTATTTATTTATCCAAGTATTTAACCATTCATTTATTTATTTAGTTATGGCCCCGATAATCCTCCATATATCTGCAGTCTCTTGGTGCAGATTCAAAAGGACCAACGATGTCGATTGACACTTTTTCCCATGCGGCATCAGGCAAAGGCACAGGTTGGAGTGGGGCATTGTAGGTAGTAACTGACTTGTCGTTTTGTCTGCATGTAGTACAGTCTTTGATGAGTGATTCAACTTGTGCGTCCATTTTAGGCCACCAGTAAAGTTCTCTGAGGCGTTGTTTTGTTCTGACAATGCCCTGATGAGTCTCATGTGCAATGTCTATGAGCCTTTTCTGCAGTGACCCTGGAACCACGAGGCGGTGAGTGCCTCTGACCACGCAGTCATCCAAAATTGCCAGTTCATCACGTATCAGGTAGTATGGCTGTAGGTCATGGTCAAGTACTTTTTTTTGTCTTGGCCAAGGCTTTTGTAGCTGTGCGCGAAGTTTGGTCAGCACAGGGCACGAGTTACTCTCTGCTTTGAAGTCCGCCTGAGTGACTGCTTGAATGTCGTCCAGTATTGTTGCGACTGACTCCACGGTCTCGGTATAATCCATGTTTGTCGCAGGAAGTGGTAGTCTGGATAAGCAGTCGGCGATGCTGTTCAGTGTTCCAGCTCTGTACTGGACCTCATAGTCAAACTCCATTAAGCGAGCAGACCACCGGGCAACTCGAAGTCCAGCTCGATTATTTCCCTTGGTAGTCAGGAGTGTAGTTAGAGCTTGATGGTCAGTGCGTAACAGGAACTTCCTTCCCCAGAGCCACACACGCCACTTTTCAGCAGCCCAGACACATGCGAGAGCCTCTTTTTCAACAATCGAGTACTTTCTTTCAGCATCTGATAAGCTGCGGGAGGCGAAAGCGATTGTGTCTTCCTCTCCGGCCTCATTTACCTGTGTCAAAACAGCTCCAAGTCCGTAATCAGAAGCGTCAGTTGAGACCACTGTTGGTTTGTTTGGGTCAAACAGTTTCAGTGCTGGGCTGTTGACAACCATGTTCTTGACTTGATCAAAGCTCTTTTGTGCTTCATCATTCCACTTGAATGTCGTATTCTTCCGCAACAGAGCTCTCATTGGCTCGACCAGGCTGGCGTAGTTAGGTATAAATTTGCTATACCATGCACTTAGGCCCAGGAATGAGCGCAGGGTGGCTGCATCAGTAGGAGCAGGCGCATTCAGGATTGCAGTCACATGGCCATCGCTTGGCTGTAAGCCTTCAGGTGAGAGTCTGTGGCCCAGGAATGTCAGTGTAGTCTGACTGAAGAGGCATTTTTCCTTGTTGAGCTGCAGACCCGCTTCCTGGATACGCTTCATTACAGCTTTCAGGTTAGCGTCATGTTCTTCCTGTGAGGGCCCATAGATTATGACATCATCTAGGTAACACTTAACCCCCTTTAATCCACTGAGTATTTTTGTCATCATTTTCTGGAATGCTGCAGGGGCTGAACTTAGTCCATAAGGAACTCTGCGGTATCTGTACAATCCTTCATGTGTAATGAAAGCAGTGAGACCTCTGCTCTCCTCATGCAGTTCCAGTTGATGGTAGGCGCTTTTCAGATCCAAGGTAGAGTACATCCTTGACCCACGCAGTGCAGCTAGTACGTCCTCGATCAGTGGTAATGGGTGGCTGTCGGGGACCACTGCCTTGTTAGGTTCTCTCATATCCACACACATGCGGATTTTCCCGTTCTTCCTCCTAGTGACTACAATAGGGGAAACCCATTCGGATGAATCAACTCCCTCTATGATTCCCTGCTTTTCCAGTTCATTCAGCTCTGCAGTGACGGTATCACGTACAGAAAGTGGCAGGCGTCTGAGTTTTTGTTGCACTGGTTTAACATCTGTGCGTATCTGCACCTTATGCACAAAGCCTTTGGCATGTCCAATGTCCAAAATGGTTGTAGTTTCAGGGAGCTTAGGTAACTGTGAAAGCATGGCACAGTCCACTGTTGGTTCCACCAACTTTCCTCCTTTAATCTCTATGTTGAGGTCTTCACATAGATCCAGCCCAATGAGGGGTGTACCAGACTTTACAATGTTGAAAAATCCAGTTGCAGTCCTCTGTTGGTATGTTACTGTCGCTTTAAGACGTCCAAAAACTTTTAGGTTCTGTCTTGAGTATGTCAACAGTTTTACTGTAGGTGGGCTTAGTGTACTTGTGCTGAAGTTGTCTCTGTACAGTTTTTCGGGTAGTATTGAAACAGCAGATCCTGTGTCAACTAACATGTCACTTGTATGTGTACTTGTAGCTGATGTAGCCAGAGTGAAAGTTCCAATTAATTTTCCTCGGACATCAGTCTTCTTGCCAACATTTAGGACAGTCACTTCAGGCAAACTCACTTCATTGACTGACTTAGCAGAGGATTTGCACACTCTGGAATAGTGACCTATCTTCCCACATGTTTTGCATTTACCTTCTTTAGCTGGGCATGACTGGTCACTCGTTAGCAAGGTGATCAGCAGAGCCACATCTGTAACATTGTTGACTGGCATCATTCCGTTTTCCCCCTTTGTGCTTATACTTGTCTTTGGGGTTTCCCGCCTTCTTATTTCCCTGTCTGTAGACTGCAGAGACTAGTTTCGTTCCACTCTCTGTGAACGTTTTTGCATCAGCAACGGCGATTTCAATTCGTCTGGCTAGTGTAAGTGCCTTGTCAAGAGTTAGCTCAGATTCCAACAACAGTCTTTCACGTATACGAGGCACACACGTTTTCTCCACTATCTGATCACGTAGCATTTCATTTTCCATTGCACTGAAATTGCACGTTTTCACTAGCTCACGCAGCGCTGCCACATAATGATCCGTTGACTCACCCATAGCTTGAGCGCGCTGCCGAAAACGGTACCTCTCCGCGACCACGTTGACTTTCGGGGTGAAAAAGGTTTGCAAAGCCAGTAAGCTACCACCGTAGGTATCCTCAGTAAGCGGCAAGGTATTGTACAACCTTTGTCCTTCTGTTCCCAGACAGTGAATCAGCAGGGCTCTTTTCCTCTCCGCGGAAAATTCTTGACCTCCGATAGCTAGCAAGTAGTTGTCGAATAGCTTCCCCCAAGCCTCGAACGTAATCTTCGGCTCTCCCGGGCACTCCAGGAACGCAGAGGGCGGTTGTAAACCGAGTAAAGCCATTCTTTTATTTCTTTATCCTCGTCGCCACTTGTTATGTTGGGTGTGTAGTAATAACCAACACGAACGCGTTACTTTCCAGTCAACATCTTTATCTCCGTTCTTGTATCAACCTTCATTACCTCTCCTTCTCTCCTTCTCTAGCCCTATCTCATACCGTCTCACTCACTACGCCACCTAGAGGCTGTACAATGTAACTGAATAACTGTATGAGTAATTCAATGCAGTAGTAAACACAACAGTCGGACACTTAATTTTTTGACAGTTTGCAGTGCATCATCCAGGTACTTTCAGTGCACTGAATTCTGATGGTTTCTCAGCGTAAGCGCCCTAAGCACTGAAAGTAAGTGCTCGAAGTGCACAAGTGCGCGGTAATAGACACAGCCCATTACTAGCCTGGGTGCCAGCCGAATTTAGCCCCGCCCACAAAATATTAGTCACCAAATAGCGCTTGGGTTGAATTCGATTTAAACAAACAACATACTATAGCAAATATGCATTTACCGCCCAATGGAGCGGTATCAGACTCATATTCTGACTAGAATAATATATGAGTATGACAACGTCTGGCTTCTCCATTAGCCTACACGAGGCGAAGGCAAGTTTCAGAAGAGCTGCTGCCTTGTACGGTGGCCGAGAGGGGCAAACCAACATTACAAAATCTGAAACACTTTTACAAAGCTTGAGACAAATTTACATTTTGGATTTTTTTTTACATGTCATAAAACAAAATTACATTACCAAAACACATTAACAAGTCCCGAAACAAATGTACATTTCAGAAAACAAATTAACTAGACGCGAAACACTTTTACAAGTCCCGAAACAAATTTACAAGTGGCGAAACAAATTTACAAACGACATTAGCCAGAAAGGGAATGTACCAATTCCAAAGTTGACGCGGAAGTGATAACGGAAGCGCTCAGTTTGAGTTGATGGCGGTTGATGGAGTTCATGGTGACCCAAAATGGACAGCGATAGAGTGGTGTTTTGCCCGTTTTGTGGCATACATATGAGCCAATTAACACGATTTTGTTTTTCGTGTGGTCGGTCTTTGGAGTTTTTAAATGGCGCAGACCAGAGTAAAGGACCAAATGTTTTGCAGCAGTGCATACCATATTTTAATAAGGGACACTCGTACGCTGTAATCGTGGACATGATGTCATGTTTACACGGTGTGCACATCAACTTGAGGTCTCTGAAAAGCAAACTGAATGATCCTGGGTTATATCGCAGAAAGGATTTCTCCTCTACAAACGTCATAATTAGGGCAATACGACTGGAACTTCGTGGACCTGGACAGCTGTTTGGCTACCGCATGATGTGGCAGGTGCTCAAACAAAAGTACAACCTGCGAGTGAAGAGGGATCATGTAATGAATTTGCTCCGGGAGCTCAATCCTCGAGGGTGCGAGAGGAGAGCACGCAGAAGGTTTATAAGGAGAAGCTACCACTCCATGGAACTATATTTGGCACGCAGATGGTTATGATAAACTCAAGACATTCGGTTTGGCTCTTTCAGGGTGTATCGATGGATTTTCGCGTAAAGTACTGTGGCTTCTATGTGGATCAACAAATAATGATCCAACTGTGATCGCTCACTATTTCCTGTCATGTGTGCGAAACCTCTGTGTCATCCCCATGAGACTGAGGACTGATTGCGGCACGGAAAACGGGACCATGGCCGCTATTCAGTGCACCCTACGCCACCACCACAATGACTACTGCTCTGGAGCGTCCAGCCACATGTATGGCTCATCCACAAGCAACCAGAGGATTGAGTCATGGTGGTCCATATTCAGAAAGGCAAGGTAAGTGGCCTTCATAAAGTCATTTAATTATGTGTAACCTTCATTCATTCAAGCGTATATGCTTATGTAGGTGGTGAATCGTACAGGCCGGAGACGCGTGTGTTCGTCAACGGCGCGGGAGACACCACCGTAAATCTGGTTGAATGTTCAGGGAGATAATGACTCGTTATTAATATCTGACTCCAATTTTAAGAATGTGCACAAGTACGTTACCTGTAACCTCGAGCGCCAAACAGTTAATGACATAAAACTCTGACGTAGGTACACATCGTCTGCTGGATCAGAGCATCGACCCTAAAGTATGCGTGTTCACTAAACAGCCGTTTATCTCTGCTATAATATGGAATTTAACCAAGGACCTAGCATGTAAATCGACACTGTAAAGTGACTCAGAGGCCTTAAGTTTAAAACGTACACCAAGAGTCCCTGTTTATAAGTAGTTAATAGCCGTATCCATCCGGCTAGATCAAGGTTTACACCGCCGTAGCGTGATAGATACGTTTCAAGGAGAACAAGCAACGTTTAAATGTGCAATAATCGTTTATTATCTAAATAGCAAGATAATCAATACAATGATGATAGAATATCATCAAATACAAACATACCTTCAGAGCAATGGTTAAACAAAAGGTATTCACAATGAAGACTAGATGCCTAATGCACCGGAGCTTGTATAGTACAAAAAACTCGAAGCATTGGTAAAAACGTTTCCTTATATGCACCCAACCTTGGCTAGAAATTGGGACACCGGCCATATGACAGAAAAGTGTTCTAACGCATACAAATTCAAATTGGATCCTTAATCAAGGCGGCAGCAGACCAAGTGGTTCCCTTGCAAGACAAGGGGATATGTTAAACACATGTTGGTCTTCTGCAAGCACAAACTCTGTAAACCCTGTAAAGGTACATGTTACAGTATCAACATTAGTACTAGAATGTAATACATAAAATAAGAAACAAAATCATATCAAACATGACATTAAAAGCTGTTTAGAACTATATTTACAAGAACACAACTTTTAATGATAATTTCAGGGTCTTCCTCTGTTCATCTTCCTCTTCACTGTTGAGACCACCTCTCCAGAGGTGTGTCATTCAGGTGTGATTGACATTTTAGCATTCATGTAAATCGATGACTGTCCCAGACGAGTGTCTGGGTGACCAGTGACAAAGGGGCTGCCAAAACAGCCCTACACTTAAAACTATAACTTTTTATTATTTATCGATTTTTATAGGGCTCAGTTCTGGATGGAGCTATTTGCAGACCTTAGAGATGCCGGATACTTCAACGGGAGTCACGAGCATCAGTGTCTACTGAGATATTGCTTTGGTGATGTTCTTCAGAAGGACTTGGATGAGTGTGTGAGACTGTGGAACAGTCACAGGATTCGCCCCTCCAGAACAGCATCATGTCCAGGAGGATTGCCCAATGAGCTCTACTACTTACCACACAGGTAATACTTTGGTGATAGATGGGTCATTCCTGGCTATTGGTGACTTTTCAAGGTGTACATTTTTTTTTAAATGCGCATTTTTTATTTTTTTAACCTGTCATTAGTTAATGGCATGTTTAACCTTGAGGAACTTGTATTTTTGGAGCTCACGCATGTTTATTATCATATTTATGGATGGATTATTGAGACATAAACTGTGTGAGAGTTCCACCCTGTTAAGGACAAATACATAAGCATTGCAAGTGTTAATAATGTAAATATTCAAAATAATTTAGCTATCCTTACACCTTATCTGTCCCTTATTTCATACCATATGTATTTTTAATTTGAATTATAATGATAAAGGAATTATTGAGAACATTTATTTTTTTGTTTCAGAAGTTTAAATGTTTGCACCCGATTTATCCAAAATGGTAAATAATGGCATAACATTTGCACAAAAAAACACATGTATGCTGATTGTCTCTTTAAAGCGTGCCAATTAACATAAGAATATGCAAAGTATTTAACATAGTTTTTCTATTATTTGAAAAGAAAAGGTGAGTAACAGGGTGGAAACAAGCTCAACAGGGTGGAAAGGACCGTAACAGGGTGGAATTATGTGTGAAATTCAAGAAAGTATCACTTTTTAAAGATAACTTTATTCATTTAATTTGCATCCACATACAATAAAAATAGTGCATCAGTATAGTAGATTGTATAATAATAAAAATAAGACAGTTTAACATATTTATTTTATAACTGTAGAGTTGGCTAAGAACTTACAGAGACATTACTTTTGGTTAAGAACATACTGAAGAACATAACTGGGTCAATAGATGAAAATGGTATCTTTCCTGTCCCTGCCATATGTAAGAACATACTGAAGAACATAACAACTGCCTCTGTGTATTTATCACAACAAGAACATTCTGAAAAACATGTCTGTCTGTCTGTCTGTCTGTCTGTCTGTCTGTCTGTCTGTCTGTCTGTCTGTCTGTCTGTCTGTCTGTCTGTCTGTCTGTCTGTCTGTCTGTCTGTCTGTCTGTCTGTCTGTCTGTATGTCACTGGCTCCATCCTCTCTCCTCTGTCTGTCTATACTGCCCACATCGATTTCTCCACATATCTCCATGTTTCTGCGTCCAATTGCAAAGACCTTTTGTTCAGTGCCTGAGGCTCATCAATCAGGCACAGTACCTGACTGTCAAGATACCAGCTCAGGTCTCTCCGAGGCCAGAAGAATTTGTTTGTTCCATTTCTGTGCATGCAGTTGACTTGAATATTGTTCTCTTCAACTGCCATGATGACGCCAGGGTATGGGTCATCATCATACCGGACCACACACCACCTCCCAACTAGGTCACTCGTAATGACCTCTGGACGCCACCTCTGGGGCACAGGGACTTCAGGAAGCTCATTGTGAAGTGTTGCTTCTTTCAGATCAAAGCATGGGCAAGCCAGCACCCCATTCTCCCTTTGGCAGACACAAGTTATGTCTCTGTACTTAACTTTGCCTGGTGAGGTGCTGAGGATCTGGTGAATCTTCATTGTCCCTTTTACTGCGGTCAAAGGAGGCAACAGCGGCATTTCCTCCACACTGCTTTCAGAGACAAAGAATAGCTGAATGGTGGAGTCTTGCATGTTCAGCTTGTTGAACAGCACTTCAGCATTAGGGATGTCTTCTCCCAGGCGCACAAGTTTGTCGGCTGAACGTTTCAGGGATCCACCAATGCCATCTCGGGCCCCCTTGCCATGACTGGCTTCAAAAAAGTTCCAATTGATGGAGTCAAACCCACTTTTAAATGGCTCCGTGCAAAGATAGAAAAAGTTTTGCTTTTGTTTGTACTGAGTTGCTGGCCCGTCGCTGAAAAAGTGCAGCCGTCGCACTTGGGGGAACTTTTCCTTCACCATCTCCAGCACAGGGTCCAGATGGGCCCAGATGGCTGGTGGGTCATGTCTCCGAGAAGGGGAGATAGTGCAAAAGCTCTGAGGGGACTGCTGTGACGTATAAAGGACACCGGTGTGGAGGGTAGCTTGTTGATGGGATCCCCCAAAGTGGACTGCCTGAACCTCATTTGTGTATTTGCACCCATAGTTCTCACTGAAGTCCACATGAATTAAACATTCATTTTCTGCAAGGTTTTCCCTCAGCTCTCTGTATGCCCTGTACTGCCACCGGATGTTAAAAATATGTACTCAAAATGTGGCCATCCGGTTTTGAAACTGGTCCACTACTTCATCTTCAGGCAGCATTATCTCTTTTTTTATGGTCACAACAGACGGTTTTTCATCTTTGCTGACCTCAGTTGACCACTGAATGAGAGACACTGGATTACTTGTTGCGGGCCTAACCAATGGAACGGCAGTAAGTTGGCACTCTCCACAAACACCATAGGCACAATCCTTCACATTTGAATCACAGACAATTTTATCCACCATTTTTTCTAAATCTTTAGAGGACAGAAGTCCACAGCTGAATAGGCTGTTGGACATAAACTGAAGGTTCTCGTGTGTCTTGCACTGACAAGTTTCCCTGTCCGCATCAGTGGGTGCTACAACCCAAAATGGCCTCTGACTGCAGAAAAAGAGTATGACACCTGGTGTGTACTTTCAGAGATGAATTTCCTGAATATGTTTTTGATGGTGTCTGTCAGCAACCTCTTCTGAATCTTCTTTTTCTGAAGAGTGATTGTCTGCTTTTTGCCAGTTGTCATTCTGCTGACATCATCTCGCAAGTAAACAGTACTACTGCCTGTCTTTTATCCTGTCTCTGACGTGTTCCTCTCTGGTAGCTGCAGAGGTTTCCATGCAATTGTGCCCGTTTCTTTGAGAAGCCCAGGGTTTTCTGACTGACTCTGAAGCCTGTATTTTTTGATTACACTCCCCATGGTGGCTCTAGCAAGCACCTGTTTATCCTTTTGTTTTTTTGTGTTGAGGTACTTTTTTCGTAGTTCGTCAACCACACAGACATGCAACAACATTTGTCTGCGTGAGCTGGGAAGCCGAGGATGCTGTAGCAATTGATTAAGTTGTTTGCGAGGGGATGGGCTTTGTTTGTTTTTTTGGCGTTGCCACTTTTTCTTGTACTTCTCCTTTTTCCTTTTTTCCTCAGACAAGGCAGCTTGGAGTTTTTGGATTTCTCTTTCTAATATCTTCTTCTTCTTAACGTGGATGCGCTGGCCTTGTTTTTTTTGCCTGAACACATAATAAAGACAGTTAGCACACACACAATAGTGGTAGGGAAAGGTAGTGTAGAGTGAAGGGGGAGATAGAGGGGTAAAAAATTAATTATGTCCTGTTACAAGTCTGTATTGTGTTGTTGTGCAAGAGTTTTTACATTTCTAACCTGGAGGGACATGCCACTGGTTGCACCCCTAAAGGTGTTACAGGTGGAGATGGTGTTAAAGGGAGAGGGCCTACAGCTGCTTCTGGCCTGCGTTTTGCCTCCCTCTTCCCTTTCCCTCTTTCTCTCCATTTCTTCCTCTGAGCTCGATGCTCACGCTCACTGAGGTCCTTAGCTTTTTTCTTTTTCCGTGTCTCGTGATTTTGCTGCCATTTCTCCCTCTCTTTCTCGAGATACTGTGCTCGCCTCTCAGGATCTGCATCACGCCTAGCCCTGTATCTACACTGCCTCTCTGCTGCACTTAATGCTGGAGCCATTTCCTAACAAATAAATACAATTTAACTTAAGCATATATATATATATAAGCATATTGTATAAACTTTAGAATGATCAATTACTTTGTAATGCATTTACACAGGATGATTGCACGCATGATTTATAACTAATTAACTAACAGTTTATTAATGGTCTATTAACTATCTATAAGGCATTGTTATAAATCCTTAACAAGTCATTAATAACTCAATAATTAACAGTTTACTAATGATCTATTAACTAGTTATAACGGATAGTTATTAAGTGTTTGTGTACATGATCATGGCTATTGGCTACAGTGTGGCATAATAGAGCCCAATAAATACCCAAATTCCCCCAAAATGATTGTATATGCTTTATATTGGTAAAGAACAGATTACAATTTATTAATGACAACTCAATATGCACCATATTCAGTACAAATTCAGTATATATAGAGAGATTTTCCACCCTGTTGGGTACATGTTCCACCCTGTTACATTTATTAACGTAACAGGGTGGAACGTAACAGGGTGGAATATTTCCAACCAAATTAGCCTTGACTAGCTAGCTCTCCACAACTGTCTAGCTAACTCTCCAGATTTAAACAATGCCTAAGTAGATATATCAAACATGTTTTTTACATTTTCAAAATCGGTATTACTTTCTTCATAATTAAGCGTAACAGGGTGGCAATTTAAGAGTAGGACATTTAAATTAAAACCATAAAACATGCATACAAAGTAAGGGAGGTTGTTTCTTACCTCAGTTTTCGCCTCAGATGTTCCCGCCAAATCAGATTTCAATTCCTGAATGTTGCATCATGGTAATCGTAGTTTTATTTTGTTTAGTAGGCTAAAACCCACAATGTAACAGGGTGGAACGCAACCCTGGGGACACACACTAAATCCAATAAAATAACTAAATAACATGGATATATTGACTTATATATAATTACAATAAGAGACATTCCATCTTGAACTACACAATAATAAAGAGAAATTTGTATTTATTTATCATTTTTATGAAAATATATCTCATTGAAACTGAAAAATGTGCCTTGGGGACATGGTAAAAATGCATGTATGTCCATAAAAAGGTTAATAAAAATATATATATAAATGTTTATTCATACACTATTCTGTTTTAATACTACATAGAAGACCTCAGCCTATAATAAAAAGCTTTCCATTTTAAAATTGGGTTTTATTTAAGTCAGAAAAAAAGGAGCTCTGTACCAGGGACAGAAAAGTCACCAATAGCCAGGAATGACCCAGATGGTATTTGTTTTGCTTTTATCTTAAATTTAAATACTTTTAATTATATCTTCTGTTTAACAGGTTTGGCTCCAGAGACTGTGGATTTCAAATTGAGCAGGCTGAACTGGATGCCTTTCCTGAGGCTCACCTGACAAGAGCTCCATGTGGGGACCCAAACATTCAGGAGTACTTGGACTTAGCCATGGAGCACAATCATTTACAGAAGCCAGAGTACTGGCAGTCTTCAACTAAACTGTATCTGAGATTAAAAGAAATTGCTCAGCTATGAATTGATTGATTGGGAGATATATTGTAATGGTGGTGGAACATGTACACAAAGTGTCTTAATGTGTCACCCACAGCTTCAATATTTTGAAGTGGGAATACAAATATTGGATCATGGATCACAATCTAAAACAATTGTCAAAATGCTAACTGAGAATGCTCACATACCCTTACATTATAAAAGCCTCCTTAACAAATGCAAGTATAACCTATAACAGCAACAAAGAAACAACATTCTTAGAGTTAGAGCTCTAGGGGTTTTCAAGTCATATCCTAAAACAGGCCAAATCCTGGACTATTTTGAATTCCAAAGTCCATTTGAGTGACAAAGCTTTTATTGTAGAATTCTCGGAATTCTTATCTCTGGTGGTCCCGCTGTACGATCGTTTGCTGCTGTTGGGGGATTTTAATATTCATGTGTGTTGTCCTGGTAAACCTTCGGTCTCTGAGTTTAATAATGTATTGAGTTCTTGTGGTTTCACTCAGCATATTGCAGGTCCTACACATGTTCTTGGTCACACACTCGACCTGATTATGTCTTATGGTTTTCCTATTGAAAGTATTGAAATTAAGGATGCTAGTTTCTCAGATCATTTGCCTATTGTATTTAATATTTTTACGCATGGCCCTTTATCCACTGTTAGGTCCACTGGTCAGTATTCTCGTTTTATAAATTATACTACTGTAGCCAAATTTTCTGACAGTTATCAGGAAAATGCGGCTGAAACATTGATCTTATCTACTGCTCAATACTGTTCTAACCTGGAGGAGTTGCTCTCATTATTCTACTCATCCTGCTTAACCATTTTGGACTCTATTGCTCCTCTGAAGTTGAAACGAGCTAAAACAATAAAATCTTACCCTTGGCTAGATGATAATTCCCGAACTTTGAGGCGGGCCTGTCGTATAGCTGAGAGGAGATGGAAGAAGGACCGACTTACTGTCTCTTATGAGATTTTTAACGACTGTTTGAGGAGCTTTCAGAATGCATCTAAAATGGCTAGAATAAGATACCTCTCAGATTTAATTAATACACACACTAATAGACCTAAGATTTTATTTGCAACCTTTAATTCTGTAATTAATCCAAGCTGTCATTATAATGTAGCTCCTTCGGGTGAAATCTGTGACAAATTTTTGTGTTTTTTCCTGGACAAAATTAATACCATTCGCTCTTCTCTTGATAAATCCCCTGTGGTTAATGTTCGGCCTTTGGTTTCTGTTTCTAATGTTTTTTCCAGTTTCCAAAATGTCTCCCTTCCTGCTCTTGGTGACATGGTTAGTGGTATGAGGCCATCCTCCTGTCCTCATGATATTGTCCCAGCGATAGTTTTGAAATCTTCATTTACATCACTTGGACTTAGTATCCAGTCAATTATAAATTTGTCTCTGGATCGTGGTGTTGTCCCTGCTTGTTTTAAACATGCTACTGTTCAACCTCTACTTAAAGCCCATATAGCAGGTTAACCACCACTGTCGATGAATGGGTACATAAAGCACTCAAGATATGTATATTATTCAAGAAATCTCAAAATGGTGTCTCAAAATGGTGTTTAAGACCAGTTTTGTACGTTTTTTTGTTAGCGTTAGCATATTATCGCAATTCGGCGATGACGTCACGTTGGGGAGTCGTGGAGGAGAGTAGCCTCAGTCTAGTACTAGAACTATGGCAATTGACTGGGATGAGGAAGAGGTGGCAATAACCACTAAAATGTACGATGGCCCGCAGCCGTATAATATCGAACCAAATAGACGAGGAGAATGAGTGTAGAGTTGGTGAAGTTTCCTGCTGAGTTAGCAACGGCAACGCAGCAAGGAGCGCTGGAGCTTGTCTACGGACAGCAGTGCATACAATAACGACACATTGTTTTACTGTCAGAGAATAGCACCGAGTGAAAGTCAACGTTTTCTTTATATCTACAGTAGTGACAGTTATCATGTCGTTAGTTCAGATAGGTAGCTCTTATGTAGATCTAGAAGGCATCATGCTAGCTATGGGCTAATTTACTAGTCCCACCTGTGAAATTCTCCCCCCCAAGTCAATCCCTAATTAAATCTTTTCCCCGACGTTGTAAACACATTTCCGATTAGATATTCCACGTTTTGAGTTCCGTAATAGTCACGTTCTATCGGGAAAGGGGAAACTAAATCAATAAACTAAATCAAACACACACAGTTATGAAAGCCGTTTGATGATCACTCGTAATCCAAACACTAGCCATGGCGCGCTATCTAGCTAGATATGACTAGCTTTTGGACATAGCTACTTAAAAACAATTTAGTTTTGGTTCATATTCATGAGTCACGAAATGTGCTTTTCTAATGTCATCGTATCTTAAAAGCTCCGTGTACCCCGTCCACACTACTACGCGTATACCCGGCGTTTTCAAATGTCTCCGGCTAGGGGAGCGTATTCGAAAAGCTCCGTTTTCAGTGTCCGAATTCTCCGTATTAGTGTGGCCGGGAAGTGCAAACGGAGACATATGTATGCGTTTCTAAATTTACCCGGGTTAGTGTGGACGGGGCCTCAGACTTTTCTAATGTCACACTGATTATGACTGTAGTTGGGGGGTTCATGTTATGGGGCTAGCTAACGTGCACTGCAGCTTGTAAACATTAGCCTGAGGCTTACCGTTGCCAGCTCTCGCTTGCGGCGGGCGGCACCGAGCTTTTCAGTGCTTCTCGGTCTCGGGCCAGGACAGACAGAGAGTTTGTCACCCCCCCACAAACACAGTAGTTTACCATTTTTCCTACCTATACATATGTCTATCTAGCTTTATCTCTATATCTATATATATAGGCTAGTACTAGTAGCTATTTATTTATCTAGTGCTAGCTATGCTATCTGGCTGTCTGTCTATCTATCCATCTATCTATGCTATCTATATATCTATCTCTTGATCTTTATATCTATGCTAATTATATATTCTATCTATGTATTTATCTATAAACTATCTACTGCTGAACACTTTCGTTAATCTCTCTCGTTGATTTCAATGGGGCTTTGGTCTATCGTCTCCCCAACGTGACGTCATGCAATGCATTGTGGGGGAAAGAAGAATCATTGCAAAAAAGTACCTACTTTTTCGTATTATATTACGTTTAGTGACACCCAACAACATCAAATACAATAGATAACAGTTAAAATGTTTATAACCAACATGTAAATAGCGCAAATTCGTTGGAAAAATCAACCTGCTATATGGGCTTTAAGAAACCCAACTTGGATCAAGCCAGTCTGAACAATTACCGACCTGTGTCAAGACTGCCTTTTCTGTCCAAATTATTGGAGAAAGTTGTGTTATCTCAACTACTTCCTTTTTTAAAGTCATCAGACATTTTTGAACCTCTGCAATCAGGGTTCTCAGCTCACCATAGCACCGAATCAGCATTATTGAAAGTGTTTAATGATTTACTGTCTATTGTCGATTCTGGGAACAATGCTGTTTTGATTTTATTGGATCTCACCGCTGCCTTTGATACGGTGGATCATGACATCCTCATTGCGAGGTTGGAACACTGGGCTGGGGTTAAGGGGACTGCACTACAGTGGTTCAGGTCCTATCTCACTGACAGGACCTTTTCAGTCACTGTAGATAGCTTTTCCTCTTCCGTAGCTCCTGTTTCCTCTGGGGTTCCGCAGGGGTCAATTCTGGGGCCAATTCTTTTTAATCTGTATATGCTTCCTTTAGGAGATATCATTAGGAAACACAACATCTCGTTTCATTTTTATGCTGATGACACACAACTTTATCTGCCTTTGAAACCCAATGATACTGTTCAACCTCTTTTAGACTGCATTTCAGATATAAAGAAATGGCTTTCCAGTAATTTTCTCCAACTAAATGAGGAAAAGACCGAAGTAATAATTTTTGGTCCTGCTGGCTCGAGAGCTAGTCTTGGTAACATGGTTAGTAAATATTTTCCCAGTGTCAGATCTCATGTTAGGAACCTTGGGTTCATTATTGACTCGGACCTTGGGTTGGTCAAACAGATTAACTCTGTGGTAAAAAAATAGTTTCTATCAGTTGCGACTGATCTCCAGGGTTAAATCTGCATTGTCTTTTAAAGACCTTGAAACTATCATTCACGCTTTTATCACCTCACGTTTGGATTATTGTAATTCCCTCTATGATGGTCTTCCCCAGTCCTCAATTGCCCGTCTTCAGATGGTGCAGAATGCTGCTGCCAGAATTTTATCGTCCACTAGAAAGTTTGACCACATTACCCCAGTCTTGGCCTCTTTGCACTGGCTTCCTGTCCAGTTTAGAATACATTTTAAAATGTTATTGTTTGTTTTCAAAGCTCTTAATGGACCGGCCCCTTCATATATCTCGGACCTTGTAAAATTGCACGCACCCATTAGGTCACTGAGGTCTGCTGACAAGCTTCTTTTATACACTCCCCGATCACGCTGTGTACGCACAGGTGATAGGGCCTTTGCAGTTGCTGGTCCTAAGCTGTGGAATCAGATTCCCCTATCTATCAGGCAGGCTCCTTCATTGTCTGTTTTTAAATCCAGGCTTAAGACCCACCTCTATGTTCTGGCGTTTCCCACCACTTGACTTGTGCTGTTGCTTGTTTTTCTGTTGTTGACTGTTTTGTATTTAGTTTTACTGTCGTTTTTTTTTATAGTATTAAAAAAATATATATATTTGGATTCTGTTTTTGTGCTTTTGTTCGGCACCTCGGTCAGCCTTGCTGTGTTTTGAGTGTGCTTTATAAATAAAATGTACTTACTTACTTACTTACTATTTGTGATTTAAACACACTATATGTGTCCAGGAGTGGTAATTTCAACAAGTTTGAACATGTATTTGCCATTGGGAATGGGGAGTCATCCAGGAACTTTATTTGTGGCAATGGTTGCAAGCCAGATGGGGGAAGTGATGTCAGCCCAGTTGCAAACATCAAAACGTCCTCCACAGACACAGCAGCCACGCCTTCTGCAAATAAATACATGTTCAGATATACCATGGTAATGTAGTTTTCCAATTAGTTACAAAAAACCTTACAAACCTTCACAGTCAAGGAGATAGTCTGCCCAGGTTTGACTTTCTTTTAGTCTCCTATTACTCCCTGAAGGGCTGAGGTCAGGTTTGAAGAGTTTTTCAAGCTCAAAGCCAGTGAGTCGCTTTTCAAAGTGGCACAGGACAGGGGTCAGCAAAGTAGGGTGTTGCTGTAGTGTAATCAGAAACTGAAGGGCTGAAAGACCATCTTTGAATCTACAAAGTGAACACAAACACTGTTTCACTGCTGTGTAGTGCCAACTGCATTTAAATTATCTAAAGAAAACTTTTTGAGGTTCTCTTAACGACAATTACTATCCACCTAAAAAAAAATCACACGGAGGAATGACACAGAGGGCAGGTTGGCAGGGAATGGAGAGACATACATCACATAGTGTATTACAACTGAAAGCCTAAGGCAAAACATTTGTCACAGTAGCTAACCAATAACAGATACACATGCCATAAAGCATTTTAAACAAAAATGTCATACATAAACATTAAAAAGAAAATCACCATCATAATTCAAAATATTATCTTACCTATCAATTACAGATGAGTTGCGGTCAATAATATACCACTGTCTGCCACGATTTCCTTCTTTTCTTCCACAGCAGCCACATGTCTCAGACAGCCTGCTGTCTGTAACATTGTGCTGTGTCTCATGATACATTCTTGCAGAGCATCCAATGAAGCAGCATTCTCAATCTTAAAGACAAAGACATAAACACCCCAGTAAATAACTATGTACTATCCTTGCCCATTTTTATTCTGTGACATACAAAGCATGCAGGACCCCTACCCTATCAAAAACTAATACATTCTGCAAATTCTGTGTATGCGATATAGGAAGTAAACATTGTCTTAAAACAGTGCAGGAACTATGTCAAACTCTGTCCTACCACATTGTAGATGTATGCTATTCTCACCTCTCGCAAAGCTTTCCCTATTTCTTCATCAGTTATTAAATTAACTGTTGATTTGAATGAAGGCTGGCCGGCAAGATAATGTACAATATCTTCTGACAGGAAATGGGGTCCTGGACCTCCATGTACAACTGACACTGCGATCATCTTTCCTGCCATGAAGTATTCATCCTCCCTAACAGCTATGAATGCATTCATAATGCAAAATGAAAACATACAATACATTATATACTTTAAGATATTGAGGAAAAAAGCATATGCTGTGTCATCTATTTGTTTAATGATCATTAACCAACCATTAGTATAGCACACTTCTAACCCCATACATACCATTTGCATTGTAGACCAAAAACCGATGTCCTTCTGGTCCATCAAAAATGGTCCGGTCTTTCAGGTGTTTCATTAGCAGAGATAAAAATTCTCGTCTTGGACCACCAGTGTCAATTCCCTCCTCAAAAATACCAGCATCATCAGTAAATCTGACCAGCATGTCACAGGTTTCAGAATATGTTGTACGCTTGAAACCTCTGACGGCTCCATCCCAAACATTAGCCCTTGAGATGTTGAACCTGCTGACTCTTTTGTGATCAATAGGAAGCGACATGTTTGCTACAATGTCAGGTAGTGTAATGTCCATCTCCTCCCTGTAATGACAAAAAGTGATTTAATTAATGGATATCCCAGACAGTGCACACTTTTACAACAGTTATTTAAATACCGGAATGCCACACTCAAAAGCTAATTTTACACTGCCGTGTGTTGGAAATTCTCCACATTGACTGCAACCAGCTCCTCATCCTCTTCCTCAACACCTGGTGCATACAGGTCCGTGTATTTACTGTTGGGTAATTACAATTTCCATGTTAAAACATCTTACAAACACAAATTTCTTCCCCATGAATTAAATTGAAAGTATGTGAGTCACTATCCTTTAAAAAAAATGTTTTTACCTGTAGCAAGTCTTGTCTGGATTTGTTTTAGATGGATCCATATCCTCAGCATCAGATATTACTATCTAAAAAACAAATTAAAATGTCTGAAGCATTTACATTACATTTAGCAGACGCTTTTGTCCAAAGCGACGTACAAGGGAGAAACAACAACTCTAAGAAACGTCAGGCTGCCACAGTCTGCCCTATTACCTGTCCAGGCCGAATTGTTGCTGAATGTCCCGGTGCATCTCTAAAACATGATACAAATAATACAATTACTACATTAATTATTACTGTTCTTCAGGCCTACAATAGTCATCTAAGAATGTAAACGAATACAGGCAAGATTCCTATTGTTTGATTACCACTAGAAAGGATAACAAATGTTTGACTCTGTGACAAAGGCTAGATGTCAAAATGTACCTACCTTTCATCTTTAGGTTTGAGTTTGGGAGTACTTCGGTTTTGTGGTTCAAAAACCTGAGAGGAAACGCATTAATTTATCAACAATTTGTAATAGCTTCGATAACTGTTCCCTTACCCCATACAGTATATATATATCATGGTGAAAGGTTGTCAGTATTGTCATAGATAAATCAATAAATGCATTCATAAATAAAGTATTAAAATAAATCAATAATTGATGTACCACCGCTCGATTGAATTCAGCTGTGCTCCTTGATGCAATGACAATTTCAGAATCAGAGTCTGAAGTATTATACATTGCTGTAAAAACAAACAAACAGATCATGTAGATAATGCAGATGCATCCTTCAGTAGAGTATCTAAAATATGTAAAAATGTTGAATCCTGAGATCCACTAAACTCCTCCTTTAAAATGTGTTTCTAGGCAAATTAAAAATGTGATCCTGGTATATGGCCTTCCTAGTTCCTTTTTATATTCTGCCAATTTGAATGGCCTTTCTGATCCAGGCACATGGACCACCTCTGAGCCGTCTGGATACAAAAGGATGTACGGTCCTTCTGGCATGTCCTTGTTAAAGGTTTTCATTTTCTGGACAGCTTGTTTCAGTACATCAGGTGCTGCTACCTCTGGGTCTACAAATAACGGGAGTGTTTTCCCTCTTAGAGGTTTTAAATCAGTTCCATTTGGCACCATCAATCCAATGTTTATCTAATAAAATGACAAAGATGTATTAAACATAGGTAAAATAAAAGACTATACATACATCTGTGTTTCCCATTAATTATGGAGAATGTGTAGTCCCTCCATGGTCTAATTGGTGCCACCACAGATTCATAGTGAGCCGAACATGTCAATAAGCTGCACTCACCGATTTGTTACAGTGTTTGCCCATACAGTGTTTGCCCAATTGCTTTAGCAAAGCATCTCGCCCTGCACGAGAGCTTCTGTTATTCTGCCTAAATCTACGCAAAGATACCCTCTTCAAAGATGTTAGTTTTTCTTTTTAACTTAATTCAATCTGTACAATAAATCTACTATGATACAGATCCATTTAAGAGTCACCTCGAGTCAGACAGTCGAGTTATAAGCTAACAGTCAGTACATTTTACCTGGACGTGTTTTCGTTCTTTAGCCCGATGTCTTCCTCTCGGCCCGTAGTTAAAAGACTGACGCTCTTTGGACTTTGAACTTCTGTACTCCATGAACTGTTTGTATGATGTGCAAGGTTTTTCCGCTGAAATTAGCAAAGCTCCGTTTCAAAATAGATAACGGCCGCTAACCAATAGAGCTATTCACTTTCATTCAGGTAGCGAGCGTTATGCTGCACTTACTTTGTTTAGCATTATCCGACTGTTGAGATGTCCCCTGTGTGTTTGGTCCTTCTGTCTGGTCTGCGCCATTTAAAAATTCCAAAGACCGACCACACGTAAAACAAAATCGTGTTAATCGGCTCATATGTTTGCCACAAAACGGGCAAAACACCACTCTATCGCTGTCCATTTTGGGTCACCATGAACTCCATCAACCGCCATCAACTCAAATTGAGCGCAATTCCGTTATCACTTCCGCGTCAACTTTGGAATTGGTACATTCCCTTTCCGGCTAATGTCGTTTGTAAATTTGTTTCGCCACTTGTAAAATTGTTTCGGGACTTGTAAAAGTGTTTCGCGTCTAGTTAATTTGTTTTCTGAAATGTAAATTTGTTTCGGGACTTGTTAATGTGTTTTGGTAATGTAATTTTGTTTTATGATATGTTAAAAAAAAATCCTAAATGTACATTTGTCTCAAGCTTTGTAAAAGTGTTTCAGATTTTGTAATGTTGGTTTGCCCCTCTCGGCCACCGTAGCCTTGAGTTATACAGTTTTATGCCACCTATCAGTATCTCACGCCAAACTTTAGATAAACTTGAGAGCCCAGTAAACATTACTGTCTGAATCCAGTGCTTCACTTGCAATGTTATGGTATGCAAATGAAGACGGTCGGTGCTGCCTGCCTAACAATGAACTAGCATAAGTAATTCATCCCAAGCGTTAGAAGAAACCTTGGCCCCTCTATTATTCTCGGAGCCATTCTAGTTGCTCGCAGTCCATTGAAAGCGACATTTTGTCATTAAGATTCAACTCTCTGCCGTCAGCAATGTGTTCATTGTTGGTAAAACAGAGAGCAAGTTGAGAATGATATCCGGGGGCTGAGAAGACAAGACGCGCATATCATCAGCGGACCAGCTGCGGGAGAGCAGCGAAAGGCTACTAGCAGATCTTAAACGTACATCTTCTAGCCATGGGTAAGTAGAACAGTCGCAGTCGACTTTAGATGCAAAACAATGCATTTTTCGTTGTATGTCATTTATCAGTGCAATTGACAATGACTAATATGGGATTTCAAGTGTAGCCTACTTCAAAGTTTCGGAGTCCGAGATCTGCTGCAGTGGTGATTTTTTGCTTGAATTGGCAACAGGTGCTTCTTGACACTCGTCGCCTATACTTTCTTTAATCTCTCCACGTGAAATAAACCAAATTAAACTTCTGTTCCCTGCTCTGATGGCATTCTAAGTTATAGTGTCGGGGCTCTCAAGTTAATAAAAAGTTTGGCGCGTGATTACCATACCTGTCAACGTTTGGGTAGCCCACTAAAATCTTGGAGACCGGGGTGTATAACTCGCCCAACTCGGTAGAAAACGTAACTGCATGTACCTGCACCGTATGCCTGCGCCCAGAGGCGTTGTGAGACATAAAACTCTACTGGGGCACAGGCCCCTATTCATATCCCTTTTTTTCTTTCAAGCTTGCTGCGCACAATGAACTACTAGGCTATAGAAATTCCCCTTGCTTAACCCACTATAGCAGTTCAGGGACTAACATTTTTTCGCATTAATTTTTTTCATGTAATATTGTTTTTATGTTTAGTCAAAATAAGATGATTGGTAGCCCTATTATTTAGAAACTATCTTTAGTTTTTAAATGTGTTCTTAGTCTACCTCAATTCTGACTTGTGTGCCGAGTCCGACACCTGGGGCCTCAGCTTTCATACCAGAAGATGGCGTACGGACAAACTTGAAAAGTACCTACGCACAGAAATATTAGTATAAAACCGGTCGTAGGCTATGCCAGGTCCTGCGCACCTTTCCTGTATAAATCACAATCAACATGAGATTTAGCGCAGGAGAACGAGCCACTGACCCCGCCTTGCCTCCTCCCATAAATTAATATGCAGATGGCCTATAAATATGCCCCTGAGGTCATTTCTTTGTCTGAATTCAAATGGCTAAACACGCAAAAAATAAAGTTTCACAGACTGTTAGATCGAGGTTCTAACCACAGAGGTGGAGGCGAGAAGATGTGTCCTCTTAGGCGGCCTGTCATCAGGTATTAGCGTCAAAAGAAAGTCGGCGTCTATATCTATATGACATGTTCTTGATATGTTTGATTGTATGTCTGTGATATGGAAATAATAAAATTTGAGATTTAGCTAAATATAAAGTGCATTACAGATACGATTATTATTATTATAGGGCCGTAAATGCTGTGGGTTTGGAGAACCGGACCATGGCAGAAATTAAGAAGAAATGGTCCGATGTAAAACTCGAAATTAAGAAACGAGTGGTGGCGCATCGTAACAGCATGGCAGCTATAGGGTTAGCGTGACATGCATTTCCTGAGTGATTTTGTCGTTCGTTTGACACCCTCAAGTTTAAAATAAGTTATTAAGTGGTGGCTGATTAAAGGGTTTAAAGCATTTCCCGTTTGGGTTTCCGGAATTTTTACGTGATCATCCACATTAATGATCCAACTTTTATTTTTATGTTTTTTGAATAGTCAACTTCATAAATGTATGACATTAACTGTAGTGGAAACTTTATTTTGTAAGGTTTGGTGAGTTTCGGCACTTTTCAGTTAGAATTTGCCACGTAACAGAGCCAGACGACTTTACGGACGGTCCGCACATTCTTACGTCTGCTCAAAAGTTTCCGTAACGGCCCGCACATTCTCACGTCAAGTTAATTTTGAGATAACACACCGTGTGCGTGAAAACCAGCGTACGCAAGCTTTATACATGAGGACCCTGGACTTCTGTGTGCATGCTGCAGTGGCTATTTGGCAAGCTCAGAAGAGCGCGCAGATATGGAATTCTGTGTGCATCAGTTTGTGTTTTCGGTTTCACTTTTACAAGCGTTCATTGGGATACTGCGTTTATTTTTTCTGGGATTATCAATCTAAATGAATGCTCTGACTAATAAAGTACATTATTAAAACTCAAACTTTAGATTTTACTGGGGCACAGCAGATTTATACTGGGGCACGTGCCCCAGTAAAAAGGGTCTAACGACGCCCCTGCCTGATCAATTCATTTTATATAGTAGGACAAGTTATCCCTTACTTCTCAGCGTGAGAAATACATGTTTGAGTCTCTTGGCGAATGCTTGAGATTTGAGAGCCCTACTAAGTTAATGTCATTTGAGAGGAAAGTAGGTCCCTAAAGGTAATCGTGCCGTGCTAGATAAAAGGAAGTATGGATACTTGTGCTACAAGATGTTAGCCTGGGATACTTTTGGAAACGTTTAAGTAGCATCTTAAAAACATTAATTTACTTGCTTTAGAAAGGAGTAGTTATGGAAATCAAATATTGTTTGTGTATGAATGATTTGAGTGATGTCAGTGTTGATGTAGTCAAACTTCTTCATTCCTTGAACAGATTTCCATGCCTCTATGATTATACAATCTGGACGGCAGATTCATCTATTGAATGGCCCCCGCAATCACACAGAGCATGTCTCTCTCTCTCTCTCTCACACACACCCACACCCTTTGGGCTGGCACATCACCCACCAGCCCCCTTCTTACCATCTGTGCGAACTGTAACGGTACCAGCCACTGCTTATCCACTTCCTGTGACTGTGTTTCCACACATACTTAGACAGCTTTCAGATGGTTACAGCCTACAACTATCTCCTATGGATTTCTAATGGGGAATATGTGGCAGTTAATGGAGGATGATGTGTGTGCGTGCGCGTGTGGGATGGAGGTGGCTCTGGTCTTTGTTTGTTGGTGGCTCTTGTATCCCTACCACACAAGGGAACAAAGACTGTTGTCTCCCTGGTCACAAAAGCAGTCTCTTTCTCCTTCTTTCTCTTTCGGCCCTCCCTCTTTTCTCACACTTTACTCCTATAGTGTGTCTGGGTGCGTGGGGGGTGACTCGAGTGCTGGGGTCGTTGCAGGCGTAGGTCCATGGGCTTGGCATCTATACAAGCAGCACATGACTTTAGAAAAGAATGGTCAGCTAGAGAATAGCTGTATCTTATTTCAGCCAGGCTGGACCAGACAGCACAGTGGATGGTTCTACACTATTTTTGAGGATATAAGGCCTTTGAGGCCATGTTGTCACATAGTTTACAGAAAATGACAAGTAATCTGCTTCCCCTTATGATTGTTATTCATTTATATATTTTTATATATAAATTGCTTGTGTATTAATTTATGTAAAACATTATTTATTTTGTGAAAAATATTAATAACAGCCCAAACAAAACACATAGTATATTAATCTATTTTCTTCTATATTTTTGTGTGTTTTGTATTAGATATAATTTAATTAACTAAATTAAATTACTGGGTTTATGTTAGGGTAGATGAGGAAATGTATTGTGTTTATAGTGCTGCCTGCTTCAGGTGTACGTGTGTGTATGTATTAATTCTGTTTCTTTGTATGTTTTCTAGGTTGCTATGACTGCTGTATGCGCTGTCTGGGTGGGGTTCCCTACACCTCCCTTGTAGCCACCCTGCTGTGTTTCTCTGGCATTGCTCTCTTCTGCGGCTGTGGCCATCAGGCCCTCACAGAGACAGAGAGGCTCATTGAGACCTACTTTGCCCGTAACCTCCAGGACTACATTACCCTGGCCTACCTGTGAGTCTCCAGGGCTGCTTCTCCAGGGCTTGGTCCTAGACAGGGTTTTTAGGCAGACACAATAATCTTTATTTTAAGTCTTCTGCAGTTAAAGGGATTAACTCACCCTGGTCAGGATGTCCTCCACCTCTAATACACAATATCATGAATTCTATTTTGAAAGCATATGTGTGTGTCCAAGAGGTGTATAGTAGAAGTAGAAGGCCAAAATAATGTTCTTTCTTCCTTCCTTTCATCTTCTCCATTTTCTCTCCCTTGCACTCCAGTATCCAGTATTTTCAGTATGTCATCTATGGCCTGGCCTCCTTCTTCTTCCTCTACTGCATCGTGCTTCTGGCTGAGGGCTTCTACACAACCAGTGCCACACGCCAGACCTTCGGAGAGTTCAGGAGCACCATGTGTGGACGCTGCCTCAGTTCCATGGTCTGTTTGTGTGTGTGTGTGACAGACGTGGTCTTGCTCCGTCAGAGGTATCGGGCCAATGTTCCCCCCGCACTGTGTTAGAACCTGCCACCTCTGACAGCCCAAGAGCGACCACTAACAACTACGCCAACGAAAAGCTAGCAATTAGTTGAGATGGGTGGCCTGTTACATACCTGAGGAGTGAGTTTCACCGATACACACCGGCTACATGTGTGTATGGGAATGCTGCTCCAAGGGGCTGCTCCAAGTTCCAAGGGGAGGGAGATGCTTAGTTTTGGAGAGGAGGTAGGTGCCTTTGCTCGTCAGTAGTAAGAGAAGAGAGTAAGGGTGTGAGGAGTGGATGAGAGAGGGATGGCAAATGGAGAGACTTCAGGATGGTGCAATGAAAGAGGAGTGAAAGGTGGAAGAGAGGTGGCATAGTGGAGGATGGAGATGCAGCCAATGCCTGCCTTCTAGGATACTACAGGGTTGAGGTGTTTAGGATGTTATGTAAAAATGGAGGGGAGAAAGTTACATTCTAAACCATGGATATTTATGCCATAGATCCCAGGATTTTAACGGAATTTATGGAACACAAGTCGCACTAACTTATATGTTTTGGTCCTTTTTTTCCAATCACAGTTCATTGTGGTGACCTACTTCTTGGCTGTTTTGTGGCTCCTGGTGTTTGCCTTCTCGGCACTTCCTGTTTACTTCTGTTACAACATGGATGCTACCTGTCATACCATTACCGTACTGACAGAGACGCCGGCGAGCATCAACCAGCTCTGCATCGACGCTCGCCAGTACGGTACGCGCACCTTTCTTCCACGCTCCATATGCATTGTCTTTTATACGGAGCCCCTGACGGGACCTGAGAAAGAAAAAATAGGACACGTGAAACTTTCTTGTCCGAGCGTGAAGTTTCTAGTTACAGTTTCCAGTGTGGATAGCATCACCTATAGCTTCATTGCCTTCATTCAAGACACATGTATTGTTTACATGTATGCTACTGTTTTATTATTGACTTGTAGCCTATTATTATAAATGTTATAGGCCTTACACTAGACGATAATATAGGCCCTAGTAAAGCAGAGCAAAGACTATCGTTTCACTTAATGTACGGTACATTTAGGCGTAACTGTTGAGGTAAATGGGACTTGCTGGCGTATTACATACACAATTTGCAACATTGACAACACTTATATTTAATAAAGGGTTATGTAGAGGAGCAGGCCTAGCTACTTCAGATGTAGCCATACCTGTAAATATAAATGGCACGTAAACTTGAAACCATCTAATATATTTCGTCTGGACAAGAAAGTTTCCTTTTTTTTCCAGGGGCTCTGTACATTTTACGTATAGATAGATAGATTACTTTATGAGGAGATTGTTTCCTTTTAATTTGCATACTTTATTTAGTAGGGAATCCTTAATTATGGCTTGAGACTCACTCAAAGTTGTCCTATATACATATTTACAAGATGTGGAAAATCAGTGTTGATGAATGTTGAAATGTTCTTTTTAAGGACAAGCCTTCCACGTGGAACTGTTCTATGTCTGCTATATCTAATATGTCTTCCCTGTGGTTCCGAATTTAACGTTTTTTTCTTTCAGGGCTGCTTCCCTGGAACGCAATGCCAGGGAAGGCCTGTGGGATGACACTATCCACCGTGTGTAAAACCAGAGAGGTGAGATTGGTAATACTGTACGTGGTAGACGTTGTAGAGACACACAAGTACCTCAGCAGCTTGATTGACGATAAGTTGAATTTCAAAGAACAACAGGCACTTGTTCATTCCCACCGCACTTTCCCTTCTGACCCCGGCCAGGGAGATAGATGGTAGTGATGGTGTTCTTCATTGATATATTGTGATGCTGGTTTTATAATATATGTAGGCTTTTTGTATTTTATAGTCTTGTACTATCTATGTCTGTTTTATATGTCTTGTGGCAAAACCAATTGTCCTCTGGGGTCAAATGAAGTTGAAATATAATGGATAAATGTCCTAAACTAATGTGCACAGATGAGTATGTGAACAATTTTCTTTCTTCGAAAACTTTCTCTCACACACACACTCCCTGTCTCTCACACACACACACACACTCTTTCTACCACACACTCTCTCTACCACACACTCTCACAGACTAAAGGCAGGAATCTACTGGCTTTGAAGCGCCACAAAGCACCACTAGCTTAAATTTGCTATAGAAATCCTATAGTTACCTGCACAGAAAAATGCGCTTCTGGTGGGACACTGCCAGAGTAGACACAGAACTGGACACACATGAATGCAAGTCCAGAAGTAGACAAGAAATTGATAAATATGCTTCATTGTGGAATTTCCTTTGGGATTTTTCAATTGAATCAATCCATTCAGTATCAATCCATGAATCAATCCATTGACACTTAATTGTTCTGTCATTTGGTAGAAGTGCAATAAACTGTATTAGATGTTTTAATACTTTGCTGTGCTCCTTCTAAAGTTCCGGATGACCTATGACCTCTATATCGCTGCATTTGCTGGAGCTGGCATCACCCTCCTGGCACTGGTGAGTGAGCAAGCCTCAACTGGGCAGGGTCAAGAACCTGTCCAGCCCCGCTTCAATACAGATGAATCCTGACTTTAACCCTCCCTTCCTTAAAGTTCACTGCACTAAATGGGCGGGAATAAATATGTGGAACCTGTGTGAAGAATCACAGGCTCTCACCTATCCAGAGATCACTTTAAGGAAGGAAGGAAGGATGCATCTCTAGTGTAGTGAAACAGGGCATGTGTCTGTCTCCTCGTTGGTCCACAGTGGGGAGTCTGTAGTCCACGTTGCCATGTGACCGTCAGTGACATGCAGTGTAGGCGTCCAGGCATCTCAGTCCTGCTTGTCTGAACTGACTGCTGCTCTCTGTTCAGGCTCCAGTCTCAGCTGATCCAAACAGCTCAACAGTGCTGTAATACTATTTGGCAATTTTCCAGCTGATGAAACTGTCATTTATAGCTTGATGGCTCATTAGAGGTGCTTGTATAATTATGGTGTATTGGTATATGAATGAGGCTATTACATCTCAAATCACCTCTTAGGTGATAGTATGATAAGTGATAGTAATAGCACTTATACCAGAAAACTGGAGGAGTTTAAAATGGTTATTGGGTCTGTTCAAGCACTGAGTCCTGTTTTGTTTCTTTTTTTCTTTCTCACTCTCTCTCCAGCTCACCTACATAGTCTCCACCACCTATAACTTTGCTGTTCTCCGGTACCTCGGGAGAAAGGGCATAGGCACAAGGTGTTAGTCTCCTCTCTTCCTGCTGCACAACAACACTGAGAGCTAGAGGAACAACTGGGACTCCTTTCCTCTCTTCCCTTTCCCCGCCTCTATGGAGACTGCTTGGAGCCATGAACATTGTTCTATACTGTCTCCCCCGTATCCCAGCCCCAACAACCTTTCCCTGTTTCTTCAAAGCCTTATGTTGGGGTTCAGGGGAAACTGTCTTCTGTTTTCCTAAATGTATAAATGGATGTGTTCATAATTTGACTCTGCTATTGTGAACAATACTTGCAAACCTAACTCACTTAACATTGCTAGATGCCTTGATATCCTTTTATTTTTGTTAGTTATGCAACACTCATGGTGGAATCTAAAAAAAGGCATTTCCATGGATACTATCCTTCACATCTCGTTGTCATGCCGCTAGAAGAGCGAGCGTGAGTTTGTGGTCTTGTACTGACCTCTGGGGATTTTCTCACGGGCAAATGAAAAGACATCACAATGCAGCAAGGCTGACTTAAAAAACTGGCCAATCAGAGATGTGCCCCAGGCAACACCTGCTCAAGGGTTTAGAGCAAAGGGTCATGTTGGGTGTCAGAGTAGGTGAGGGGGTTGAAGGGAGGGACAAAGAGAAGGAATGGCTTCTCAAAGCCCTGAAAGACACGCCCTGCTTCCTGAGACCCTGTTCAGCGGGGCCAGAGGCATGATGGCTCAAGGACCAGGGTTATAAGGGGGATGGGTAGATTAAGCATGGTTAAAGTTTATTTCTCAACAAAATATTTTCTTCAGTCACTTTGTACTGATTGAAAGAAGTTAGAAAAAAAAATTGGGAGGGAAATAGAAAGCATGCTATACATTTCCACCAGGATTTATTTAGAGGACTGTGTAAAAGGACTGATACCATCAGAGCTAGGGAAATTGTCAAATTCTTGTATTTGATCTTCTTCACTCCAACGGTGCTAACTGTGAAGCACATCAGACTGAGTTACCGGTACCTTAATTTGCTTTCACGTATGTGATCTCTGTAAGTAGTCCACTGCCCTGCTGTAAAGTGTGGGTGAAACAGACATTATAATATAATCTGTAATTTTATAGGATATACATGTAGTTATTGTATAATACATGTGCATATTATGTACTGTAGATACATTTACTAATCTTAACAAGCCTGCAACAACAAAACTACTATGTGTACTAACAAGCCATGTTATTTAGATGAGTCATACAGTTAGTGGCTGGCTCTTTGTTTGCTAAGTGTTTGTTTTATGATGCCATATTGGTAATAAAAATATGGTCCTACATTTCAAGACAAACTGTCAATTGTTCCTTAGTAAGCCTACATCTGGTAGTGTGTGTGCGTAAGAGATGTCTGGTTCCTTGGCTTGCTCCTAAGGTATATTTGTTTTACGATACTTACCATCTTAGAGTATTCTCTGTTGTCCTGTGACTTGCTCGGAAACTACTAGTAAGTACTTTAGGAAAGTAAACAATGTTCTGGGGTTTTGTGGGTCATCTACTCTCAGGGCATGTAGGGGATTGTGTGGTTTCATATCCTTGGTTCTGATCCTCAATATTCCAGTGTTGTGTGTTCCAAGAGACCAGACCTAGGTCAAACCAAACGGACAAATTCTGTCAGTTGCATTAGATTTAGTGCACCTCAATGTGATTAATGGTACGGTTCCAAAAATGTAAAAGTGAGTTCAGTGTACCCCATAAGTATCAGGTATCTCTCTCCCTCCTCCCCAGGTACTCTGGAGTATCCAGCTGGCAGTGAGCAGGGGGTCTCTGAGCGAACAGAGGGAGAGAGAGGAGGAGGAGAAGAGCTACACCCTGTATGGGAAACTGCTCAAAGACAGAGGGGGGAGCTTGTTCTCTCCCTATGCGCCACACACACCCTCTTCCTCATCTTCACTAAGAAACTAATCCCATTGTCAAGAAGGAGAATTTCAACTTCTCCAATGTGCCAACTCAACTTATGGTACTAAATACTGTTAAAAGGCTGTAAAACCATTTATTTTGAGACATTCTCGAGTTCTGATCAGAATATTCTGACCACACTGTTATTTTTTGAGAATTTAAAATGTCAAATGAAAATTATTTTGGAAAGCTGTTGTACTGATCCTCTTTTTGTCTTTGTTCAGAGGACAGGATTTGTTTATTTTTTCATATTGTCCCCAACCTTATCTTCCATTTAAATAAAGACCACCAAATGCAGTGGCTCATTATTTGTATGAACTAAAACAAAATGTTACATCACAGAAGCATAATTGTTTTTATGTTCATATGTTTTATTCAAAGGTAGACAGACTAAGTGATACAGTCTAGGAGTCTTCGTCATACGATAGAATAGTATTCTCCATCACACTAGTCTAAACATATTCAGTCTGGATCATCATGGTTATGAGGGGTACATTAAACTACCTGTATGTGATATACAAACAGCAAAGCAGGTGTAACTGCAATAAAGGTCAACCACATCCTCTCACATTGTTAAAATCATAATAGATAGCACAGAGGTAAAAATAGGATTTCTATTCTGTCTGTCAAGTGTTAACTTAAGAATGTCCTTTTCAATATACATATTACATCATATGGTTGTGTGCATATGGAAAAAACTAACATTCCTTGTTTCAAGATCGAAAAAACAGCTATGTTGTTATTATAATTCATTAGTGTAGATGAGGGAAAGCTTCTTAGGTCAAGCAATCAATGAAGGATGTCGTGAATATCAGGCAGGTGCTGTCTACATACAGCCCTGCATCCCCCCTCTTGTCAAGTTAGGTAATGTTTTTCTACATGGGATATGGTTCACAGACATCATTCCACAATCTAGTTTAATTACTGACATGAATAAGACATTAGTCCCCCCCCCCAAAAAAAGAAGCCCATTGTTTCATAGTTTGTAACAGAACTATAAATAGAAGCAAACACTAACTTCACAAACACTTTATCTGAGGTGGTGGGTCAGGACTCACTGCTGGATAGAACAGTTGCAGATGTAACCTAATACATATCAAGTATATTCAACACAGTGCTTGTTTGAATAGATTATTTCTTCCGTGAGCCTTCTGTAACAGCTTTTCAAAGGCTAGATTAGGTTATCATTATAGAAAAGCAATAGTGACGTACCAAAAAATCATTCAATATAAATCAACATAATACAGAATATGATCAATTTAACCTGAACCATAGTCAATTATGCATGCATTATACATGCTAATAAATATAGCAGTTTTATTTAACTGATGCAACAGTGTCACCGGCAAATCACACAACCCCAGGAATTACCATGAATACTATACTGACAGTGGACACCCAAAATAGAGACACGGACACTGGACCATTTTTTTTTAAGTTAAAGGACAATTGAAGGGCCCATAATTACTGACATTTAGTCAAACACATCCACTAAAAAGCTACCCCCTACAGACTTTAATGTAAAGAACAAATCATTACGTACCCTTTAAACCTGCCTCTGAACACTGAAAAACCATAAAGGCTTTCAGATATCTACAGCCTTGTTTGACTTAGTACGGACAAGAGCAGATATCAGGCAGGTTTTTTGTTTTAAAGAAAACAGAGCTGTCTTTGTACTCCAGCTGTTTCACATTCAGTTAAGATTAAGTGTATCTAGTATGACAATGTTACTAGCTAAGAGTAGTCAGCATAATAGTATAACTAACAGTATCCATAATACTGCTAGCTAAGAGTACAATGATACTAGCCAAGTGAAGCCAGCATTGGTTGGAGATTTATTATCGTATTAAACAGTACCCAGTATTATGATATTACTAACTAACAGTACCCATTATTACAGTAGAGTAGTCAATATTTCAGTAGCCATAACCAGTATTATTGGCTATCATTGACAAATCTTTATCATTACCGTATTTATCCGAAAATGAACTATAAATCGCACCCCACCAGAATGGGAGCTTTGTGTTTGTAAATCTGAGTATAAACCGCACTGGGATGTTATGCCGCACTTGATACGAGAACAATGATACCAAGTAATGCATGAATATAGGCAGTACAGCATGCCATTGTGTAACACACTTCGAAAACGTAAGTAAGTGCGTAATGTATGTTTTCTTTTGCCCGGGAATTAACTAATATTTAGCATTAGACGCTTGAGTTTATTATACAAACATCAATATGGATTCAGAAACAATCACTCTGCATTCATGGCTTTGACTGAACTTTTTGACAAAATCATCACTGCATTAGACAATAACGACTTTGCTGTAGGAATCTTTCTTGATCTTTCGAAAGCGTTCGATACAGTAGACCATAATATATTACTGTCCAAACTGTCTAGATATGGTCTGCAAGGAAATGTCTTCAACTGGCTAAAAAGTTATATTGTTAGCAGACAGCAATTTGTCCATGTGAACAACTATGATTCTGAAAGAGCAGTATTATCTTGTGGAGTGGCACAAGGTTCTATTCTTGGTCCACTTTTATTTTTGATTTATATTAACGATCTTGCTTCTGTACCGAGCTCCTTATTTCCAATTTTATTTGCAGATGACACCAATCTAATTCTTTCTCACAAACACTTTAAGACCCTCATTGATGAAGCTAATAATGGACTTCTTGCCTACTCAAAATGGTTTAAATTGAACAAACTATCATTAAATATAAAAAAAACAAATGTCATGGTTTTTTCCGGAAGGAAAAATTATGATATAAATGAAGCCAAGCTTGCCATTGAAGGCAATTTCGTCAAAAGAGTTTGTTCTACTCGTTTCTTGGGGGTAATTGTCGATGAAAAATGTTGTTGGATAGAACAAATTGAATATGTGTCCAAAAAAATCTCAAAATCAGTGGGAATCATCAGAAAAATCAGCCAATTTCTAAATAGATCCTGTTTATTAACATTATATTATAGCCTAGTTTATCCATATCTCAGTTATTGTAATATTGTATGGGCTAGTACCTATCCCACACATTTACAAAAACTCCACATAATTCAAAAACGATTCATTAGAACAGCTACAAATTCGAAGCCCAGAGATCCATCCTTTCCTTTATTTTTTAAACTTAAAATACTAACCGTTTATAATATAAATATCTTACAAACATGTATTTTTGTCTATAAAGTCAAATATCAAGGTCATACTCTACCAGAACACTTCCAATTATATTTCCCGAGCAATGTGAAATCTCACTCTATGTTAACCAGACAAAGAGACATGCTGCACGTTCCTTTTTCTCATACCACCAGAGGACAGAACCTTGTGAAGTGCAGAGGTGTTTCGCTATGGAATCGTTATTCGCACCTGGTGTTCAGCTCATCCTCTTTGCCTGTATACAGGAAGAAGTTAAAAGAACAATTGCTGGAGGGATAGTGCAGTCGAGTGGCTATTGATTGAATGTTTGTCTTATTTTTGTTTGTTGTTTTTTTTTCTTTTGAGTTTTCTTTTCTTTTTATTTAGATGCAGTTTATTCGTTTGTGATTGTTTGTGGATCTTGATGTTTTTGTTTTTGTTTTGTTTGCTTGGTTTTGATAATTGTTTTCTTTTTATATATATATATATTTTTAGTTTTTTTTATATATATTTTTTTTGTTTATATGTAACCTGGTGAGGTCACTCGATAAGCCCATTCGGGTTTCTGACCTCTCCAGCACATACTCTTTTAATCTTTACATGTGTTAATGTATTTGTTGAGTGTGTTGAGTGTGTGCAAATAAATAAATAAATAAATGTTCTAAATATTTCCGAGGTCTCCAAGCGTAAGTTATTTTTCCGAAACTGTAGCTAGCTAGCTTTAGTTAACTTCCGGGCTAAGTTAGCTAGCATAATACTCGTAGCAATGCTACTACCATGCTAGCAGACATCCCAACCTGCAAAAACGAATTTCAGGGAGGTGGCTTCACCGGCTACGTATATGCAACGTTGCGCTGTGAGACCCGCATTCGAACGATCACATGTGTGCGACGCTACTCCTGTACGGGAGTTAAATAGCATTCACAAAAAACGTGTGTCTACTGTTGTTTTGTTATAAGAACGTTATATAAGCCGCTTCGAAATATAAACCGCACCACCACAAAAAAAAAGAAAAACTCGGGTTGTAAACCGTGGTTTTATTTCCGAAAAATATGAGTGTAATAGAAGTGTTCCAAGACTGGAATGTTCAGGAAGGCAGTATGGCTGACATATGTCACTGATGTCTCTGGTCATCATCAGCCTTTTTCATTGGTTACATAGAAAGGCTCAAAGCATCATCTCAACCCTTGCCAGGTTGAAAGTCCCTCAAATACAGAACCACAAACCAGCGCCCAAAGAACAACTGACCTGCCTACCAACACCTTTGTATGTAAGGAAATGTGCTCCAGTAAATTGCCATTTAGTCCACCTTTGTTTTTTACCCGACTTAAAAAGTATAAGGTCTAGTAGTCAATAGGTCTTGTGTAAAGGGATATTTAAACACGGAAGTGAGTGACCTGACAAATGTGCATCACATGGAACATAACTGCTCTGTCAAGCCATTTGTCAGGCAAAACAGCATCAGGTGACTGGGAGAAAATACTGTACCATCAGAGAGGAGTTCCAAATGAATCCGTACCATGATTCTGTGCCACATGCATACTGGGCTCTTAAGAGGGGTTCGTTAGTAGAAGGGCTAGTACAGAAGACTAGAGTAGTAGGGATAGCATAGCAGGCCCGGACTAAAAGTCTGACGAAACACTAAAATAAAACTGGATACGGAAGACATACATTTTGAGTTAAGTGTGGGGGAAAAAAACTGTAATTGTAAAAGTGAAGCATTGATAACTTCTCACCTGAAAGTTATAAAACCAGCTGCATTGATCATTGACATATTACTCCTCAGAGGAGCTCTGTCAGTCAGTACCATCAGTAACTTACAGGAGAGCATTATCCATAGTCCTGATGGTTGGCCGAGTGTGCCTCTTAACAGACAATTCCAGAACATACAATTTTCAGAAACCAATGGGCTGCGTGGAAATACAGCTCCTCTCATGCTCTCCATTGAGCTACAGTCCAGGTACAGCAAGAGAGACAAGAGAGAGACAAACAGACAGGCAGGAAGCAAGTAGGGCGGGTCAACAGTCCTCCAATAGTACCCAATTAGCAGCAAGAGTACCGTTGGGCTTTGCGGTTGCCATGGAGATCAATGGTGCTGCTTAGCAGCGCGTGATCGATCTGGTCCTCGGTGGCCAGCACCTCCCTCACTGCCGCCTCGAAGGCCGCGCCCACGTTGGTGTCATCCTTGGCGCTGGTCTCAAAGTACGGACAGCTGCCGGTCTCCTCGCACCATGCCCTAGCCTCGTCCTCGCCCACCTCACGTTCCTCCTCCTTGTCCACCTGGATAGAATGATTACATTTTAAATTAGGAAAGAGTAAGAATGTCAGAAGAAAGACTAAAAAGTCAGAAGCCAATAATAGTCTCACGTACAGCATCTGTTGATTTACAGCAATGCAGTGTTTTACCTCTGCCTATCAATTAAGTTGATGTTCAACCAGACCGGGAATGTTTGGGACTTGGGAGTGCTTGATTTGTCTTATCCACTACAGTAAACCAATGGATCACTCCAAAAGAGCAAGCTCTGAGGCTAATCAAACTGTGATAACTCATTCTACATGTTATGTAACTGATTTCTGTATTTGATCCCAATTCTGTGTTCACCATACCTTGTTCCCTAGCACTACAAAGGGAAATCTGTCGGGGTCTCGTACGTCAGAGTAGTACATAAACTCCTTCTTCCAGGCTGGAAGGTTCTGGAAGCTGTGGAGATCGTCCACGGCAAAGGTGAGAAGGCAGCAGTCGGCGCCTCTGTAAAATGGAGTCCGCAGTGACTTGAAACGCTCCTGCCCTGCTGTGTCCCAGATCTAAAAGATAACAGAGTTATGCTTTTTTTCGGGAGGTTTAGCCCCCTTGCTCAAGGGCACAACTAGGAAACATTAGAGTCTGAACCAACCACTACTCAATGTTCTCTTTTCCCTCAGCCCGATTAGGGACTTGAACTGACAACCTTCAGCTATGGTTCCATTCATTATAGGGCTATGCTTAACTACTTACAGTATGCACAGGTGCCTACCTGCAGAGTGACAAAGCGCCCATCGACTTCCAGGTCTCTGTTAAGGAACTCAACCCCGATGGTGTGGAAGGACTGGGAGTCAAATCGGTCTGTCACATATCGATTCATTAGGGAGGACTTCCCCACTCCTCCATCTCCCAGTAGAATCACCTTCAGCAGTAAGCTCTTTCCACTCATCACTACTCGCCTGGGGTAAATGTATTATTATGGTAGCAATTAAACCATCCGCTTTAGGTGCAATTGATTTAGCTCAACCAGTGTAATGACATCAATGTAACATTACAAAGTTTGAAAACAACCAACTCACCCTTTCAAACAATTCAAGTGTTTAGATTGGTGCTCTTGATCAAGGTCTGCATCACGGCCGCTTCACTGCTAGATGGACCCACTGTCATCAGCCCTTTTCTCTGGGGTCTGAGGAGTACTGCAATCAGCCTCGATCCAAGCTAGTCTGTGTTGCCCTATTGCATCAATTCAGAGATCGGTATTTAAGAAAAAGGATTATGTTGACATTATGAATACACTAGTGCAGTGCCTGTGCTCGTGATGCCCTTGCCCCTTGATGCAGCCGGTGATAAAGATGTTAGTTACTGTAGTTTATGTAAGGCATAATGCCCGACGAGGTGTACAATATCATCTGATAATGGACGATGTGGAGGCGTGAACCGTTCGACGCGCAGCGGACTTAGCCCCAGAGTTCAGGAGGCGAAACAAGAATGGCAGAGCCGCCGCTTAGGACGTCTTTTTGAGGGATGGAGGTATGCACATTACTTCGTATTAGTTGCGCGAAAGGAAAAAAACGTAACTGTTAAATGTAGCTACATTGTTCCCACGCCAAAAACACCTCTCCACCGCCACGGACACAACCTCTAATCTGTCAAAGCATCTTCAACGGCAACATGCTAACTCAAGACTAGTAGCTAAAGATCCCTGGACCCTGAGTGACACTGACGCCGATAAAAGGTTGCCGTTGCCATTGCTGCTGACACCAGCGAAGACTTGACTTTCAACAGCAGGTTACCAAAGCAGAGATAAACAGACTTGTAGAAGCATACATAGTAGAGGAAATGTTGCCATTTAAAGTTTTAAGCATTATCTTATTTTGAGACATTTTGCTTACCGTCAGTAGGCGTACTGTAGCCTTGTTATGCTTGACAACTTTTAGGTTGATGTTCACAACTCTTTTGTCAGCTTTGTGGTAAAAGAGAGATCTGTCCTCATTATAAGAAGAATTTGAGTTGATTTGGGCATATATATGGTACATATAGGCCTATTGTTATTTGGCAAGTGCACCTCAGGCGATGTTACGGAGTAATCCAAAAGTAGTGTAACTAGTTACTTTCAGCAGTGAGTAATATAGTAAAGTAAAGCATTACTTTTAAAAAAAAGGAACTAGTAATGTGTAATACATTACTTTTTTTGAGTAACTACCCCAACACTGATCAATACATTATCCAGTAGCCTAACTTTTTAATATGGTTTTTGTATAGGGACAAAGGAGGATAGATGTATGGATTTAGGCTTGTTTTGCAATTGTTAACAATTATGTAGCTATGATAATTATACTTGGATAATTTAGATTGAGATATAGGCCTATATGCCTGATGCCTAAACATTTGAAATCACAAACGAGCTACTAAGTAGGCTATTTATAAAGCAATGTTAAAAAAAGTCATTTTAGATGTGCTTAGAGGGTGTCTGTTTTTTTTATCAATGAAGTAAAGGTCTATAAAAATGGACCTCGACCTTTACGTAGCCTATCGTTCACGTCAATTTTGATGTGTCATTTTGATGAAGTGGTGGATGAGGGAGCTGTCATAGTACATGGCTTAAAGGGAACGTTCTTTCTGGAAGAAGACACGTGGCCGTGTGCATTGCTTTTTGCCGTGGTGGATCGATATGATCCATGTTCTACCTCTCTGGCTGCATAAGAATAGGGTGCACATGTAATTAGCTTGACAACTTAAATCAGACTCCTTTATGGAACCACTTGACTTGTTAAGCTAATTCAAGTCAAGTCAAGCTTTTTTGAGCGGCCTTTATGGAACAGGCCTCAGGTAATGTCCGACTTGATGGAGCTGTTTTCAACTCCTCCCCCGACTGCAAGCGACAACTCGTGACGATTTTTGAAAATGTTTGGCTGTAGTCAGAAGGAGCTGGGGGGGGAGGCACGGCAGAAAAAGTCGGAAGGCGCGGCAGAAATCTGGGGGGGCGTAACCTTTGCACCCCCCTGTAACCGGCCACGGACTGCACACGTCAGAGCACAATGGGTTGATTAATTATTTATCAAGCGCCACCACTACCAACTACACCAAAGAAAAGCTAGCTATTCGTTGACGCGGGTGGCCCATTACATACCTGAGGAGTGAGTTTCACCGATACACATCGGCTACATTCACCCCTTAAACTCACTCCGGCCAGCTAGCTGATGCTAACCTAGCGTACCGGGTCACGGCACCAATGAAACGGGTATGCAACGGACGTGGTCTTGCAAGCTCGGTCAGAGGTATCTGGCCACTGTTCACTCCCACCGGGAGATCGCTCCCACCGGGAGTCGAACTTGCCACCTCTGGCTTCCCAAGCGCCACCACTACCAACTACGCCAAAGAAAAGCTAGCTATTCATTGACGCGGGTGGCGCATTACATACCTGAGGAGTGAGTTTCACCGATACACATCAGCTACACAAGCTCCGTCAGAGGTATCTGGCCAATGTTCACTCCCACGGGGAGTCGAACCTGCCACCTCACGACTTCCAAGCGCAACCACTACCAACTACGCCAAAGAAAAGCTAGCACTTTGTTGACGGGGTGGCCCATTACATACCTGAGGAGTGCGTTTCACGGTTCTAACTCCGTTACAAAAGCAGAGGACATATTTCTTCGGTGGATACTGGAGCATGTGCGTGTGTGTGTACCAATAAAGATTTCTAACCATTATACTAAGAAATCTAGATGCCTTGATGCCTTGTAGCAGACTGACTCGACATTTAAAAAATAGCTGGACTACTCTGTTATTTGGAGTGCTTTCGTATCCCTCTCCAGCCCAGATGTGCTGTGGTCAAGATTGACTAGCATGTTTACTTGCCTTCAAGTACACCTGTTGGGGCAAGGACCTATCATACTGAGATGAATGACAGAGACCCTGAGAAACTCCCCCTCTCAATACAGACTACGATTGGTGGAGCTATAACTGTGACAGTGCTGAAACGAACTGTCTGTGCTCATCCACAAAGTACTGTATTGAGATCTAATAATACCTAATTAAGCCTAGCTAACAGCTTTCGAGAATTTAAACCTGTATTGGGCATATGAAATCACTTGAATCGTATGTACCAGTCTAAACCCCCAAAAGACAAAACAACGACAGAAAAACGATGAGTCAGGACCATGAGTATACGGGACTGAACATATGCTTTGCAGTGCACATGCGCAAGCAATCCCAAACACACCAGTTTGCTGTCAAACGTAGCTAGCTAGCTAGCCAGCTATATCCAAAAACGTTAAGAAAAACTACTATAAACTACACTTAATGTATAGCTATTATTTATTTGCAATGCAGTCCATGGCAGCTAACTACTACTAAGTTAGTAATATTTAAAGCTACAGTACCAAGCTTTCCAGACTGACATATATTTTGTAGACAGCCAGCTCAGCAGTGAGTGTATAAGTAGCTAGATATTGCTAGATGGTCTAGATAAATGCTCTGAAATATTTTGACCAAAACCTAAAAAATGCAACAGACGTGAATCATAAACAGTGAAAAATGGTTCACTACGTTTTTCCTTACCTCATCATCTAACCACTTACTTTCGTGGCTTGCTCTGCCAGTTTTATAGCTGGCAGTCTTCTTACTAGGTTTGCGAAGCCTGTTCCACGACCAAGCAAGGTCTCATCAGGGTCCTAAAGTCCGCGGGGCAAGTTCTAGTAAACAAACCGATATATCACTCACTGTAACATACGTGAATGAAAAATTATGAACGATGATTTGTCCATAATTCGTAAATATTTAGCTAGAGAATGTCGATTCCATGATCAGATGTGAATTTCCAAGGACAGTTAGTGCCAGTACCAAGGGGAAATGAGGACCGTGACACGTGCTATTGTGCAGTGCACGGGTAGGCCTACAGTTCTGTTGCTAATATTGTACACGTTTATTAAATTAGCACAGGGAACCGAGGATGTAGTCGAGGTCAAGCCTGAAGTGCAGTGAGTCTACCCAAACTGCAGAGGGCAGCAATATGCAATTCGACGTCTTGCCTGTAGCAAATGCAAAGAAAAAGAAGAAGCTGGTACCAAAAATTCCTGTCCGGCCTCAGATTGTCGTCTCAACCAAAAAACTACTTACTGTTTCATGGTTTCTACGTCGTTGATCATGGTAGGATAAAATACCACATCCCTTATCGTTCTGAAGTGTGACACCATGTCCATGTATCAGCTGTACCGATATCACACTACGAGTTACGATACTTAGATACTTTGCATCTCAAATATAATCGCCTGCAGAAACGGAAAACACAATACTACAACTGGTGACCATCAAAAAATACATGTGGGACGATTCCAAGTTTGTGCGGGATGGGACATGTTAGCAAAACTAAAACCTGAAACTATATACTAATGTCTAGCTCTATCTAACTTAAAAACATGTGTATTATGATTGTTGTAACATAACATGTCAGGGAACATGAATCTCCGCTTCACAGTCTGACAGCCGGCGTGTTTACTCCCTTCTTTTCAACACAGGATTTAAAAACGTCTGTTGTAAGCTGAAACGCTGTTAAAATTTAGAAAAACTACGCAGCTAAATAATAAATAAATGCTTTGTTTAAAAAGGCGCATGTATTTGTTAATATTATAATTAAAACCAACAGACTGATGAAAATGCGGGACATTTTCTCAATATGCGACGTGCGGGACAAGGGTTGAAAATGCTGTGCGGTAGCCTACAACGCTACAATATTTTTTGCTCAATGCTCGACTTTGTCTGTTTCAGATGTGTGAGGAGGGCAGGTTAGCGGCTTGTGTTTGTTTGGGGATGCTGTGTGTCTTGGGCACCCTGCCCGGTTCGGGTGCTCAGGACCTCCAAGAACCTGCCTTAGACCTTTTGGACTCCCTAGGCGAGCAGAGTGCATTTAAGCCACAGAGCGCCCTCTCTGATATAGGGTTTGCTTCAGTCAGTTCCTTCCGTGGCCCCGGCAACAATGACTCCCGTGGCAACAAGGAGTTGCCAATCATCCTTTGGTGGAGCTCTGGCCTTTTCCCTCACTTTCCAGGTGACACAGAGCGCATAGACTGTGCCACCTCCTCCTGCCTGGTCACACGCAACAGAAAGGTAGGACAATTCGGACCAAATGCAATAATTGGACTGGCTACTTGTTTGTCTTCCCGGCAGTAGTCAGGTTCATGTGTTTTGGAGGGGAGGGATATTTCCAAACTCCAGCTAAAATTGCTAGGTTTGCAAAACTTACCATGCCTTTAAACAAAGTTAAATTTTCTCGACAGAGGTCAGTCACTTTGACTTTCACAAAATGGAATTGTGTTAGTCTTGTGTCTTTGAATTGGAAGAGTCAGTTTATAGCAATCTTAATATTGAACTTCTTATGCGTGGAAGGTCAAGTTGTATAAGCGCACAGCTTCGATTATCTTCTACGGGACGGACTTCCGAGCATACGAGGCACCCCTCCCCCGCCTCCGCCACCAGACCTGGGCACTGTTCCACGAGGAGTCGCCCATGAACAACTACCTCCTGTCTCACGCGCCGGGAATCCGCCTTTTCAACTACACTGCCACCTTCCGGCGGGGCTCGGACTACCCCCTGACCTTGCAGTGGCTCCCCTCGCTAGAGTACCTGCTGCAGCCAGTGGCAGTGTCTCTGGAGGAGAAGAACCGTTGGAGGAAGCAGGGTCTGGCTCCAGTGCTCTACATGCAGTCCCACTGTGATGTTCCTTCTGACAGGGACAGATATGTACAGGAACTCATGAAGTATATCAAGGTAGGTTTCTTGCTAAGGAGGGTGGATGGCGCAAAACCTAGAAAGAGAGCTCAGCAAGATCACTGACATTTGGTGTGTTAGTAGACAATGTTTATGTCAAAGCTGTGTGTATTACTCTTAATGTCTTGCTAATTTGTGTCTGACTATATATATATAATTGTTTTACTCCTGTCCTTTCTCTCCTCTTACAACACTCTTTTGTTGTTCTCTTCACACAATGTTCTTCCACTTCTCTCTTCACTTCTGTCTCTCCTCTCGCTTACTGCCCATCCCACCCAGGTGGACTCGTACGGTAAGTGTTTAAACAACAAGGCCCTCCCGGAGAGCCTAGAAGACACAGCCACAGCCACAGGTGAGGACGCCCGCTTCATGGGCTTTGTGGCGCGCTACAAGTTCCACTTGGCACTGGAGAACGGCCTCTGCCACGACTACATGACGGAGAAGCTGTGGCGTCCGCTGCACCAGGGCAGCGTTCCTGTGTACCGTGGCTCACCCTCCGTGGACGACTGGATGCCCAACTCCAGCTCAGTCATCCTCATTGATGACTTCCCCTCACCCAAGGACCTGGCTGACTATCTGATAGCCCTGGATGAGAACGACAAGGAATACATGAAATATCTAGAGTTTAAACACCCCAGCCATGTTACCAACTCTCGTCTTCTGGAGGCAATAGAAAGCAGGGAGTGGGGTGTGAATGACATGAGCAGGCCCAACTACCTCAACGGGTTTGAGTGCTATGTGTGTGACCAGGAGAACGCTCGATTGGCAGCTGAACAGGCCTATCGAAAGGCTCCCAAGCAGAACCAGCCCCCTAAGCCAAAGATGGCCAATAACAGGCATATGGGGTGCCCTCTCCCCTGCCCGGGGTACGGCGACCTCCAGGATATCCCTGTCAATGACAGGTATGTGGAACCACTGGCCTTTGAGCCAATAATTTGCGTGAATTTCTTGTGAATTGTCCATTAGATTTCATAGTATTCCAAATTTTAACTATGTTTTTGTGTGTGTAGCTGGTTGCAGATGTGGCCACAGGACTACTGGCAGAGCCTAGAGCAGGCTGAAGGGTTGGAGTCACTGATCAGACACAATGAGTCAAACCCCGAGCTGCTATGGCACCACATCCAGGAGATTTCCACAAGGATGGCTAGGGGCCAACACTGACACTGACTGGGGATGCTTAGCACCTGGAGTGCCTTCAATGTACCAGAGTTTGCACTGTTCAGGACTGTTGTCGTACAGGTTAGGCAAAGTCAAGTAAAAAAACAAGTACATTATCTCTAACGCTGTGTTCCCACCAAAAGCAAATTTTTTGTGCTGCAAGATCTATTTTTGCTTTGCGTTACTTGCACGTTTATTTGCGCGATTCGCCTTCCTCTTCAGGAGCTAACAGTTTTTTCCATTGTCAACCATGTCCGAAATGACTACAATGGCCACCGCTGTCAGTATTGCCACTGTTGCCATGCCAATACTACTTCTCTACCACTATTTTTTTGGAGCCAGCCCCTAGTGACCATCGGCGGTATTGTACTTGAATTCCACTGTTGAAAATAGGCAGTTCAGGGGCTAGACACTTTTCCTGGGGCACGTACCCCAGTAAAATCTCAAATTTGAGTTTTAACAATTTACTTATTACTTACTTATTAGTCAATGCATTGATTTAGATTGATAATCCCATGAAAAAAACTACCTGTATCAACACAGTTCATTCTAAAACAAACTGTGCCTGCAGAATTCCATGTTTGCGTGCTCTTGTGTGCTTGCTTTAATAGCCACTGCAGCGGCACAGAATTCCAGGTGTCGGCAAGCAAGTCAGAATTGAGGTAGGCTAAGAAAGCATTACAAAACTAAAGAAAGTTTCTAAGTAATAGGACTATCGATCATCTTATTTAGACTCAAACATAATAACAACATGAGTCCTTTACATGAAGCTCAAAAAACGTTTGCACTCAAATGACCGTATTTCTTCGATTGACTGCTGCAGCGTTTATTACACAATGTTCATTTTTGGTGCAGCGTTTATTCGAGGGCGGCTTTCAATTAGTAAGAGAGGTTTAGTGAATTGTAGCTGCAGTGCAGCCATAGACAAACAAAGAATAGTCAAACACAAAGCCTAGTGTAAAATTGAAGCCGCGCGTTTAGTCTGGAGTAGGCCTACAAGTGCGAACCATTCACAAGTTTTTACAAAGACCCCACTTACAATGATTCGTGTTCAATTAGGTGTGCGTGTGTAGTACTTTAACTATCTAAAATACACGTGTTCTACATTGTGTAGAAATCTGAAGCAGCATGCCGAAACATTCTTACACTAGCTTGAAAGGCGAATTAGCAAGTGGCGAAGTCAGCTACCTCGCTTCGATGAACCACCTTGTACACTAACATGTACGTTGTACAAAAATTGCCAAAAATGCAAACTACCAATGAACATTTGTATGTGTGTGTGAACTGTGATCACAACAGGTATGTGTTGGACCCAGTGTTCACATTTTGTCCGAGGTCTTGGTGTCTACAGGTGGAGTAACACTTATCCACAGGATCTCCTCCATGCTAATTAAGGGACCTCCCCAGCCTCCCTCAATTCAAACACTGGCTGGATATCTATGGAACATATTGGTCAAGGAGTTTATGTGCAAATTAGACATTGTTACGTTCACACGTAACACGTTAACAATTGTGCAATACAAACAAATACGTTGAATATGTTGACAATCATTTAAACTCATGTATTACCAAATCTATTTGACAAAACATGACTGCGTATTCGTATTTCTTTTTGTAAAAATCATTTTATTTGTTTTACAGTTACAATAGGTTATTTCGTATAAGAGAAGATTAAAAGAGTGCTCCCAACTACCCACACATTATACAGTCAGTTCACAGTTCTTTACTTGTGGCGCATGAAAGATACGTTCTTTCCTTCATAGTTTTACCAGAGCAGGACTGTAAGACATTCATCACTGAAGGCATTCAGAGTCAAACATGTAAGGACAATTATAACAGATGTAAGAATAACAATTTAATTCATATCTATGTATACTGTAATATAACCTGACTTTAAAACCCCCTTTAAACCAAACCATGATGCATATATTCAACATTGTAACCCAATTGAATCCTTTCCAGCTGTTAGTGCCCATTGAGAAAAGGAGGTGATGGAAGGAATTGAGGGAAGTGTTCAGAGTGTTCAGACTCAGCCAGTGACTTTGGAGTAGCAGGTCTCACAATGGACCTTTTTACCATGCAGGAACATATTGTAAAGCAGGTCTCCCATTGCACAACCACACACGCCACACTGAAACCAGCAAAATCAGCGAAACGTTAGCGGAATAGTACAGGATAATACTGCTACTTACATTTACTAAATAAAGCTAAACCTTGCATGTACTATACAGTCGTATGCAAAAGTTTAGGCACCCCTCTGAGGCTGCATGATAATTTCCTGTCTTCACCAAAAAAGATCAATATAATATTGTAATATTACTTTTCTAGTTAACACTGAGTGCTGGGGTGTTTTCCAGACAAAGATATTTGGTGTAGCAGTATTTAGTTGTGTGAAATTAAATCAAATGTGAAAAAAAGGCTGTGCAAAAGTTTGGGCACCCTTATCATTTATTTGATTTGAATACCTCTGCCTACTAAATGCTGATTAACTGCAACACATAGTTAGTCTGGTTAACTCGTTAAGCCTTCAATTACATAAAAAGGTGCATTCAATCATTAGAAAGGGTATTTAAGTTAGCCAATTGCAAGTTTTGCTTCTCTTTGATTCTCCTCTGAACAGTGGCAAAATGGGGGCATCAAAACAGCTATCAAATGATCTAAAAACAAAGATTGTTCAGCAGTATGGTTTAGGGGAAGGCTACAAAAAGTTATCCCGGAGGTTTCAGCTATCAGTTTCCACTGTGAGGAATGTCATTAGGAAATGGAAGGCAACAGGCACAGTTCTTGTTAAGGCCAGAAGTGGCAGGCCAGGAAAAATAACAAAGAGGCAAAGGCGAAGAATGGTCAGAATGGTCAAGGACAACCCTCAGATCACCTCCAAAGAGCTGCAAGGTCATCTTGCTGCAGATGGTGTCACTGTGCATTGCTCGACCATTCAGCGCACATTGCACAGAGAACAGCTGTATGGGAGAGTGATGCGGAAGAAGCCTTTTCTGCACACGCGCCACAAAAAGGCTCGCTTGAGGTTTGCCAAACTACATTTGAACAAGCCAGGCTCATTTTGGAACAAAGTACTGTGGACTGATGAGACAAAGATGGAGTTATTCGGTCACAACAAGAGGCGTTACGCATGGAGGCAAAAGAACACAGCATTCCTAGAAAAACACTTGCTGCCCACAGTAAAATTTGGTGGGGGGTCCGTCATGCTGTGGGGCTGTGTGGCTAGTGCAGGAACTGGGAATCTAGTTAAAGTTGAAGGTCGTATGGATTCAACTCAGTACCAGCAAATTCTGGACAATAATGTTCAAGAATCTGTAACAAAGCTGAAGTTACGGCGCAGTTGGGTGTTCCAGCAGGACAACGACCCGAAACATTGCTCCAAATCCACTAAGGCATTTATGCAGAGGAACAACTACAATGTTTTGGAATGGCCATCCCAGTCCCCAGACTTGAATATAATTGAAAATCTATGGGGTGACTTGAAGCGGGCTGTCCACGCTAGGCACCCATCAAACCTTACTCAACTGGAGATGTATTGTAAGGAAGAATGGTCCAAATTACCTCAATCCAGAATCCAGACACTCATCAGAGGATATAAAAAGCGTCTAGAAGCTGTTATTTTAGCAAAAGGAGGCTCTACTAAATATTAATGTGATTTTTCTGTTGGGGTGCCCAAATTTATGCAAGTGTCTAATTCTCTTATGATGCGTATGGCATATTTTCTGTTTATCAAATAAACCTTATTTCACGGCTAAAATATCACTGTCCATGACGTATGTGTATATATATGACAAAGACGTTCCTCATCCAAACGCCCAACATTTTATAGATGAAAGTAATGGAGATTATCAGGGGTGCCCAAACTTTTGCATACGACTGTATGTCTGCATACAGCTTTGTGAAACGGTTTCAGTTTTTGAATATTCTTTCTGATTGAAAATGCTTCTACTAATTTTACTTGAAATATTACAGACCTAAAATGTGTATAAACCATGAATAAGTATATACAGTATATTACATAAATATAAGTAAACTGCTGCTATTATAAAGATCTGTGACAGCCTGCAATACCTTGAAGCAGCTAGGATGGCAGGAGATGTTGAGGTGAGCGATTGTGATTTTGGCATCGTCACCCACCAGTTCGCCACAGTAGGTACAGGGGGACGAGGTGGAAACCCTGGGAAGGCATAGAATATTGATGATGGATGAATGGACTAATTTACTGATCAATCTACAACACAACTAGATGCACTACATATTTTTTTGTGTATGATAGACAAAAGGTCTGATAACTTATTTCCATTGTGTTTCTCGATTGTATCTCTGCATACAGACTTTGGGGTTGGGCTCCATTCCACCACAGTTAGATGGATAACAACCCTTTGCCCTAACCCTGTCGTTGCTGGTGAGAGCGAGGGAAAGGGATAGGTGTAAACAATACAGTGATGGCTCCAGTTAGCTTTTTAATAAGGGGGCATGAGAAGCATCCGCCTCATTGGCTTACACATATCTGATTCCCTCAGAGGAGTCGATGCAGGATGGGAAAGGTGAGAGTTTGTGTGTTTATGTCATGTGGTGTGTATGTTACCTTGAGTAAGTGGAGGGGCTGCTGTAGGAGTCGTTAAAGGATTCCGATGTTGCATAATCAGAGCCACTGGAAACACAAGGCCAAAGTGTTACTTATTAACCACACACACACAACAGATCAACAACATTTCACAGACATTTGATTAGAACTCACTTTCCGTGGCTGGCGTTGACATACTCCTTCACAAACACAAAACCCCTAGTAAAGGAGAGAGATAGAAATACAGAAAGAAACAGAAAAAGAAGAGTGAGGCAGAGGTAGGGAGAAAACAAAGTCACTCCCTACTCTGACCTGTATGATGCCAATTTAACAAAAATGTCTCATACTCACTTCTTGGTGTCAGGTGTCTGGTCAGTAGATCTGTAAGAGAAGCATGTGGGTCAGTGGAAAGAATTCTGATGGAAATCTAGAGGTTTTGGTCAAGTTTTTGTGAAGGTTTGAATTGATCCTAGTTGGACTTATTGTGGGTTCCAATCAGTTCTTGGTGAAGTTTCTACAAGGGTGTTCTAATTGGGTCAAGGTAGAGTTATGGTTGGATGATGAGATGGTTGGGATCAAGATCATTGCACAAACAAAAGGTAATGAAAGACTGTAAAAGTAAAGAGTGTTGGGCTGAGCAGAAGAACAAAGGTTGCTGGAACAGAAGTAACCCTAGCACTCTCTAGCACCCCTTAGCAAATAAACGGGTAGGGCAAGTCGACCTGACCTTAAAGCAATGGATGGCCATATTTTACTAGGTGTTCCTGCAGCTTCCTTTAATTTGAAGAATGGTTAGAACTCTACCCAAACACACACAGTCTTTAAATAACTGCCACTTCTCCAAGACCGGGCAAACATTCCAAAGGACTATGCGGCCAGAAGAAGAGTTGCTATGTAGAGGCTGAGCCCTCCCTACATTCATACTGTTAACCATTACCTATCCCCTGTGTGTGTGTGTGTTTGCTTCTTTATCAGCAAAGGGGGTGCCAACTCTATAATAATACCCATGGTTTTGGAATGGGATGTCCAACAAGTATCCAAACGTGTGATGGTAAGGTATCCACATTCTTTTGGCCACATATTTATTTAGCAAATAGATCAGTGAAGTCATGCACAGAGTTTGCATTGCAGAGCATTAACAACGTGATGTAGAAACTATTTACAAGACCATATGGATGAGCTGGATAGGTGGAGGGTGGCAGCAATTACACAGTATGCAGGTACATAGCAATGCATAATGTGTATGCCTGCTTGTCCGGGTCTGTGAATGCATGTACTATCCGTCGCCTAAAGGGGGCAGCCTATTACCTTAAAGTTTAAACTAACACACCTGCAGTGACTGCATAAGTCTGACAATGTCAGCTGATGACAAGACTTGCAGCCTGAGTGTGTGCCTGAACTAGCATCGCCCATTAAAGGCCAAATCTACCAGTATAACTTACCTTTCCACCTCTGTGATGGTGGTATAGACAGTGGGTGAGGTCCATCTGTCCCATGGAGAATCATTCTCAGACGACCTGCACACCACACAAACACATTATGCTATTGTATACGGCATATACTGTAGGGTGTAGGCTATATATACACATGTAACAAGGACAGTAACATCAAGATCATTGTTGCATTGACCAAAACAGGTTGATGTGAGATGAGACATAAGATGGATGTGTCTTCAGCTTCCACTATAACTAAGTTGTGGAGTGTTGACACTGTAACTGCAATATCATTGTTAAAACAGGAAGGAGGGGGATTGCCGAAGGAGGAGAAGAAATGGGGATATCTCTGACCTGTATTCCCTTCCTACACACACACACACACACACACACACACTCACAGCCCAGGTTGAGTGGGCGGAGGGTAAATACTAAAGATGTGACTCACTTCCTCTCAAAAGTCACCAGAGTTTCCTCCTCAGTGTTCCCCTCCACAGCAGCAGGTTCCACACTGAGAATAACAGCAGAAAAGGCTTTTAGTGAAGGTGGGAGTGTCAGTGTGTGTGTGTATCTGTGTGTGCGCTTTTGAGGATGTGTGTAAGTGTGGGTGCAGATAGTGGTGGGATGAAAGCACCTTTCAGGCATGTAAGACGGAGGAGGAGATGGGTTGACTTCCCAGGTGGTCTCCCATGTTTCGTTGTCTGTGCTTTGACTGAGACCAAAAAGAGAAGAGCAGGAGAGAGGTCAAGCATAGTCCTAGATCATTCTAGAAAGACAGATACATTGCAACAGGCTGTGCGTAACCATGTAAACCAAGGCTCTAGAGTGCGACCAAGTTGGTCGTACATGCAACCAACATTTGTAAGGGTGCAACTAAAAATGTTCCTAGATCGCACGAGTGCACCTAACGTCCTCGCATCCGCTGCCTTTCCACGAACGAAGCGTTTGTTCTCCTTTGACGGAACTGTTGTGACTTCGATAGAAGTCGTATTCTTCAGGCTACCTAGTCTAGGTATGAACTAATTAATGACTTGCTAGACAACAGTTTAATTGGAAATTGATTGGAATAGTGTCATGGATTTAAAACGTCTGTGGAAAAAGCAGCAAAAAGTAGTCGAAGATAGACTATCTTTCAGCAACTCAAGGCAGCTTGATGATTTATTTCGTCAAAAGGCAGATGTGCGTTCACAAACACAACAGGGTAAAGACAAAGACAATGCCCCAATTCTTCCTTCTTTATAGTCTGAATGAGAATACTCTTCCCTGCCCTAGTTAAGTCTGGGACTTTCCTTTTACGCCTTATCTGGCTGACGAAGTTGTTGACAAACTCCTCTCACAGCGAAGAGCCCACTAGCTCTTAAATCCCCACCCCTGATGTTCCCGCTCTTATCTCAATCCCTCAACATCCCTTCAACACTCAACTCAACTGGACTTCCCTCTCCTTAATCACTCTTAATTCTTGCCCAGATCAGCAGAACCCCTCACTCCTGGTTCCGTGACTTCAGTCCTCTAAGAGTAAGATCGAGGATCCTTTAACCCCACCAGCTGTTTTCCCACCATTGTTCTGGTTTTTCTCACCCCAAGTTTGCCAAACCACTATCTCATCATCCTTTTCACAGTTTTTGGCAAAATCCAGTTCTACAGAGGAGTTTTGTTAACTGCGCCACTGGAGTTTATCAACTGCGTAGTCTGGTCTGCCATTTTAGGCCGCAACATCGGACCTTAAGTGCACTTCCTTGTTTGGCCTTGCTACCCCATAATCAATTTCCCACGACAATAGTTTATGTGGTTTTAGCCAGTTACTTTAATCCTTTAAAAACAAAATATTTTGTGATAATGTCCACCATACGTAACGCTACAGCTGCAATGCAAATTTTCACTATTTTAAACACTATTGACAAAAACCGAAGTTTAACGTAAGTTATTCATATAAATGCAATACATCCTCCAACCAGCGGTAGCGGTAACAAGCTACACCTGAAAGAGGGGCCTGAGGAGAGAGTTCCGGTTGGAGGGGCCTGAGGAGACAGTTCCGGTTTTGAGGGACCTGAGGATAGAGCGCTGCAGTTGGACCCTGTGAGTCATTTTGCGTGAGGACTTTTAAGTAGAAAAGTTCCCCCCCCCCGCTGTGTTACAATTCCGTTGTTACTAACATTTAATAAGAAAACCTTTGAAAGAAAGAAAGAAAAGTTCCCCCCAAACCTGCATATTGCCGTCTTCAAAATGTCATGGTTATATGGTCTGCAAATGTATTTGTGCAGTCAAGTGTAATTGAGCACACCTCACAGCTCCTCGGCTTGAGGGGATGTTGGTGGTATTGCATTTCCAATTAGGTACCCAGGTTGTCGGGTCGATTTTATTCTATTTAAAGGTGCTGTAAAGCTAATTCCATGATTTGCTTCTCAGTACATTATATACCTGTATAATGAGTTGCTGAAAGCATGCACATAGCTCAAAAACTTTGTCGCACTGAAATGTGGAGTTAAACAGTTTCTCACCCCAGGGCTCCAGACGAGTGATGGGAAGTTCGGATCATTTTACTGACTCGGTTCTTTGAATCTCGTTCAGTAAAATGAACAAATCTTTTTTTGAGTCATTCGTTCATTTCAACAAGGGCAATTCCCTGGCATATATACGTCCACTGCAAACATTTATCATATTTTCATGTAGTGTTGTGGGAAACAACATCATACTGTTGTAATTAGGAAGATGGTTAATGATTATGGATTTACTGAAACTTGTAATGACTTTTTAGTATGCTATATTATTGAAAACCAGATGCAAAGCTGTTGACTGATCATTGTTATCCCTAAACAATGGTAGAAGAAGTCAAACCCAAAATGTGAAGATTTTGATAATTAAGGGATGAGTGGAGGAGAAGAGCATGTGTGTGCTTTCATAAAGAACCAGGAAGCCCAGCTATAACTTACGAGACATAGGCTATTTGTGGCCTAACGCCCAGGAGCCTAGTGCAGCTGGCTGTGCAAGGTCAGAGTGGGCCTAAATTGGGAGATTTGTCTATGAAGGAAAGTACCTGTAATCTGAATCCCCTAAAACAAGGGACCCGCAGAATAAGAATGCTTATTACACGGCTGTTCTTAATGCTGTAGAATGCCCCATTCACTTGAATGGGGCTTCCCAACGTTCTGCGGTCAATTATTTTTCGATAACTGACCGTTGCTATGTATAATTGACCGCTGTCAAGGGAAGTGGCCTTTTTGCCTCGGATTCACGTCTTCCGTAGCACTCCGCAAGTAGTCCAGTAATTTTTCAACCCCAGCGTACTCCGTTGCTTAGCGACGTCAGCTGATTTGAAGCCTAAAGAATGTTCAATGTCTTTGGCGAACTATTTCTCTGCTGATCAACACTACGAATGGTAACAAATAAATTGTAAAAGACACACTGTGTTAAGTAATTATTTCGGCAAGTAGCCGTGTAATAAGCGGGATAATGTATAGAACGCCGTTGTCATTATCGGGAAAATAAGCCCCGACAGGGCGAACAGCACCCTGACGCGAAGCGTCCTAAAGGGGCTTATTTTCCCGATAACCGGCGTTCTATTCACTTTATTCCGCCCCGCCCACCTTTTTTAGTTCCGTTGTATTCGAACTTCCTGTTTGCCGGGGATATCATTCAATTCAATGGAGAACTGCCGAAAAGTCCCGCTGCTAAAACATTATATAAGGTTGGTGGATTTGTGCCAGTTGTGCTATGTTCGTGTGCTACAACAAGTCACCAATACACCCTTTCACTGGATGGCTTGAAAACGACCTTTAGGTGTTTATATAATTCGTTTGCCGGTCAGATCGCTGCTCTGCTTTGCTGCTATAAGTAGGCGTTACATTAGCCACAAACATAAGATGTTCTAACGATTTCACTGCAGGGCATATTTGCTATAGCCTACCTTGTTTGAAAGCTTAAGCTTGCTATTAGCCATAAACTGCAAATGTATGAGTGACAAATTACACAAATTGTGCTGTAATAATAAATAGTAGCCTAACAACTGTTTCATCGAGGGTCTTTGGTAGAAGCTTTATTCAACGTGTTAAAACTTACATGAGTGCACTAGTAATGCACTAGTAATCTTCCCTCGTGTCTAATGGCAATTAGAAAGTTTGTTTCAAAAGCTTTACATTACATTTAGATGCACTCGGACCTCTTCTTTCCATGGTCAAAACAATCAAAAGACAGGGTCTGATTTCGTTTTCTCCAGTTGTTATGGCAGCCACTAACTGCACAGTTGACGCTGGGCATCTTTATTAGCCTTAAATGTGTACCAAAGCTTGTTTAAGACGTTCTCTTATAGTACTGTTTAAAGCGGAAAGTACACAAACAGGAAATTAGAATACGCGGATGGCCGCGCCCTTTTCGCCTTCCGGTGATGCTGTCACTTAGAAAGTAGAGGGTTTCTACCTGTCTGATCCACTCAGGAGGTCATGATTCCAAGTGCCTTGACTGGATGATATGGGCTCCATCAAGTCCTCTGAGCTGGAGAGGACAGGGGAGAAGGGTATCGTCATGAAAAATGAAAACAGCGACACCATGTGGCCATTTTGTGAATAACATCCCGACCCTACCTGTTAGTGAGAGCAAGGAGATCGTCCGTCATTATGATGCAGCCACTGTGCTCTGGAACCTTGTCAATGCCGCTGCGAAGCGGATCAAGACGGGATAAAATAATTGTAATCCGTTATGGACAACACTCATCAGTTCACTCAGCTGAAACTAAGCAGGCAGCTGGAGAGCTCACATCAGCTCATGCCAGAGATGCTGCCTTGAAATCTGGGTCTTGGTCGAGTTCATTACTCTCAGACAAGACCAAGAACTCTTAAAGTATTTTAAACATTTTTTTTTCAGTTACCATCTATGAGTCAATTACTTTCCCTGTACTTACTACTACGTACTAAGTCGCTCTGGATAAGAGCGTCTGCTAAATGACTAAATGTAAATTACAATGGTATTTTGCAATTATTTTATATTGAAGCATTGTATGCTGTAAATCAATATATATTTAATAATGTATATGTTTAAAATGGGTGACCTTGGTCTTGCTGTGGGTCTTGTTTGTTAATTGTTACTCATGTAATGGTCTTTATCTGTATGACGTGGGTCTTAAGGGGCTGAGTCTTCACCCTATATCTGGTTTATACAAAATAACTACTTAAAATCCAGTCTGACCACATTTTATTTGAAATTTTTCATGTTTACCACACTTCCTAGTCTGAGAGTTCCAAAGAAATCAAGGATGTGGTTGGTCTGGTTTTGAGAAGACAATGGTTTCTGTCTTAGTCCAGGCTCTCTACTCTCTCCAGACCAACGCAGGAAAACTCACCTGTCGCCAGGAATGTTTTTTTCTGCTTCCTGCCAGAAACTCTCCTCCTCTTTACACGGCAGGCTGGTAAGGACAGAAAATACCAAACAGACCATATAAACAAAAACATGAATATTTTGCTTTGTCATTGACATTCTACTTAGTTTCTCTCCATGTTTTCCTACCTTGATGATCTTGTGTCAAAGGATATGAGGATATCTGATAATGTAGCCAGCGTGTCAACACTACCCGTATTGAGAAAGAGAGGGGGGGGGGTAGAGATAGACAGTGAGAGATAGGAAGACAGCGATAGGGAGGGACAGTATAAGGTCCATGTTGCAAAACCAACACAAATGTTCCTCAACAGTTTACCGACCAAACATACATGCGCCAACTATGTCATATTCCATTTGCAATCACAAAATGTGACCATACAAAATGTCACATTGTTGAGGCATCATGTGCTGAATTAGTTCCCTTCACACTTCTAAACAAATGTAGTATTTTTATTGTCCGAGTGGGAGAGTCCTCAGCACATTTAAAATGGCGGCAAAACATGTTGCATTGATTAGCATTTGTGAGTCTTGGAATGAGTACTGTACTATCTGCTGTCGTGCTGAGTGCTGATGAGGGAAGCCATACCTGTTGGAAGACTGCAAAAACAGATTATCTTTCTCCTTCTTGTTCTCTGGATGCAAGACTGAGGTCTCATCCCTCACGCTCACTTCAGCTGGCTGACTGACACTCTTCTGGACAGTGGACTTTGCTCTTAAGAGTGCAGAACAACAAAACCGCAGAATCACAGTCATGTTTTCACTCTGCGATGAAGGGGATCGCTTAATATCTAATCAAAGTCAGGAGTTAAGAGGAGAGTAGAAGGACTCACGTTTGTGGAGTAGGCACAGGAGAAGGAGTGGTGGCAGGGGCGGAGGCAGAGACAGGGGTAGGGGCAGAGGTAGGGGCTGGGGCAGAGACGGGGTTAAGGATCGGGACAGAGGCAGGGGTGGAGGAAGGGGTAGGGGCTAGGGCAGACACACGTCTAGGGGCAGGACTAGGTGCAAGAACAGGAGTAAGAGCAGGGCTTGGGGTAGAGACAGGAGCAGGGGTAAGAAAAGGGGTGGGAGCTAAGACTGGGGTAGGGGTGAGAGCAGAAATAGTTGCAGAAACTGGAGTAGGGGCCAGAGCTGGGACAGAGACAGGGGTAGGAGTGGGGTTAGAGGCAGGAACTGGGACAGGGGTAAGAGTGGGGGTAGGGGCAGCAGCTGGAGTTGGGGCAGACACAGGGGTATGAGTAGGGACAGGAGCTAGGGCACAAACAGGGGTAGAAGTAAGGGTAAGGACAGGTGCTAGGGCAGAATCACAGGTATGAGTAGGGGTAGAAAGAGAAGTAGGGGTAGAGGCAGAAACAGAGGTAGGTTTAGAGGTAGGGGTAGGAACTGGGGCAGGGATGGGGGTAGGAGTAGAGGCAGGTGCCGGAGCTAGGGCAGAGAAAGGAGTAGGGGTAAGGGCAGGAGCTGGGGCAGACACAGGGGTAGGAGTAGAGGCAGGGGCTGTGGCAGAGACAGGGGCAAGAGTTGGGGTAGAGGCAGAGACAGAGGTAGGTTTAGAGGTAGGATCAGGAACTGGGGCAGGAGTAGAGGCAGGTGCCGGAGTTAGGGCAGAGACAGGGGTAAGAGTAGAAGCAGGGGCAGGAGCTGGGGCAGAGACAGGAGTAGGGGTAGGGGCAGGACCTGGGGCAGACACAGGGGTAGGAGTAGAGGCAGGGGCTGTGGCAGAGACAGGGGCAAGAGTTGGGGTAGAGGCAGAGACAGAGGTAGGGTCAGGAACTGAGGCAGGGATGGGGGTAGGAGTAGAGGCAGGTGCCGGAGCTGGGACAGAGACAGGGGTATGGGTAGGCACAAGGCCTGGGGCAGAAACAGGGGTATGAGTAGGGACAAGGGCTGGGGAAGAGATAGGGGCAAGAGTTGGGATAGAGGCAGAAAAGGAGGAAGGTTTAGAGGTAGGGGCAGGAACTGGGGCAGAGATGGGGGTAGGAGTAGAGGCCAGGGCAGGAGCTGGGACAGAGACAGGAGTAGGGGCAGGAGCTGGGGCAGAAAGAGGGGTAGGATTAGAGGCAGGGGCAGCAGCTGGGGCAGAGAGAGGATTAGAGGTAGGGGCAGAGACAGGTGTAGGTTTTGAGGCAGGAGCTGGGCCAGAGACATGGGTAAGATTAGAGGAAGGGGCAGGAGTTGGGGCAAAGACATGAATAGGAGTAGAAGCAGGGGCAGGAGGTTGGGCAGTCACAAGGGTAGGAGTAGATGCAGGGGAGGGAGCAGGGGTAGACACAGGGGTGGGAGTAGGGTTAGAGGTAGTTTGGGCAGAAACTGGGGCAGGGCCAGAGGAGGCAGGAAGGGAAGCTGACTTTTGAGAACTCCCTGTGTCCTCATCATCTGTAATCTCCACCCTATAACACACAAGCAACCAAGCACACACACAAACATACAGAAACAGCCAAAAAAGTTAAAAGTTGAAATTATAGAGCTAGTTTAAATACAATACACTGCAATATATCTCTTAGTCTTTCCATCCATCACGGTTACCTTTTAGCCACAAAGGATATGATGTCTGGTGGCTGTTCTGCAGACCTGCAAAAGGGAAACCTTGTAAATACTGTACATAGCTCTCGTATGCATGTAAAATGAGTAAAAAGAAAGAGATGGAAATTAAGAGATATGTATAATAATGAATAAATTGTATAAATTGTTTCCTGGGTTATCCACCCACACATACTCGTATTTTTTGGCAGCTGAGAGTACATAGGAGCGTTGTCTGACTGAAGAGGTCATCAGGACACTGTTAGCTGCCTCCCTCCTGGTGAAAGAAACAAAGTAGGAAGGGGAGGGTAAAACGTTGTATATCGTTGTTTATTCAATATATTTGCACTACAAGATATGATGTATACTTTCAGGTGAATGTGTGAGATATTCCCACCTTCTCTCCTGTTCCTCCTCCGACAGTTTCTCCTCACTCTGGATTGCTGGGGTGTCTACTATGGTTCGCACTGTGTGAGGGGCTCTGAAGAAAAACACATGCACACAAACATACACACGCACACACAGGTTTATCAGGACTTATAGCACACATACTGTATATATGGACACACAAGTATAAATAGAACAGACAGACCACTCACATTTTCTTGTAACTGTCTGAAGGTTTCTTGGTGAAGTTTGTTGATCCACTGTAGAAACATAATTAAGATAACAGAGACACAGCATCACTGGAAAATTATGTAATTGTGTAAAGATTTCTTTAGAACAGGCAGTACAGCATGCCATGGAAGCCCAGGAATTAACTAATATTTACCTTTAGACGTGTGAATTAAAAATATCTCAGACGGTCCCCAAAGCGTAAGTTATTTTTCAGAAACTGTAGCTAGCTAACTTTAGTTAGCTTCTGGGCTAAGTTAGCATAATACTCTTAGGGCCGATATATGCTTTTGCGTTTTTCAAAAAACGGACACATGGGAACGCCCTCGTCTCCGTGGAACGCCCTCTACGAGCTCTCCGTCAGCCCTCGGACAGCTTGACGTGCACCTCCTGAACAGTCCGTCGGGATTTCGGAGAGCTACGGAGACCCCCTTGGCTGTGATTGGTCCGTATTAAGAACCTCTTGAGTCAGGGGCGGGGTTGCCGCTATCGGTTGCCGTGACCAACAAGACCAGGGTTGGGGAACGTCCGACCTGCGGGCCATAGGCAGCCCAAGAAATCATTTGGTCCAGCCCTCCATGGCATTGCAGTGCAGGCACCATATTATTCGTTGGCAGCAGCACTATTTTAATATGTGGAAGAGGACCGTGGAGACGCTCAGCGTCGCGTACCAATGTCCTTTCTTGCAAGCCCCAATACGTTGTTGGTTTGGGCTAAACCCCGAATGTTTACAACGTCTGGCTCCGCGCCTGATTAACACTCGGATCGATAAGCAGTCTCTAAAATGGTAGCAATATAAAAAATTATACGATTCCTTTCCGTAATCATGATTCCCCCCCCCAGAAATGTTCACTGCACACCCAGTCAAAGCAGGCTGCCCTTCCAGCTAGCATCACAAACATCACCAAAGAGAAGCAGTTTTTACAATTCATATTTCAGCTAAACAGTAGATGTAAGTCAGCATTTGAATTCAAATGTGACGAGAAATGGGCAGTGTAGTTGCTGAAACTGCTTATTTTATTGATGAAACGGCTCATTTGTAAATTTGCTCCGACTTTTCGATAACCTAGCTAGCATCGCAGTGCAGCGCCACCTACTCTTCTGGCGGTGAATTGTTTTCAGCACCCACAGCCTTCGGAGAACCATAAACGAAGTCTATCCGTCCGTATCTGTCCCCCCGCCCATCCGTAAACGGAGTCGGAGAAGTATATTTCGGCCTTAAGGCCGATTTATACTACTCCAGTCCGACTCCGTTACGGACAGACAGACGGACGGAGTTGGACCGATTCGTTGAATTTGTTGTACTTCGAAGGCTGTGGGTGCTGAAAACCCCTCGTCCCTCGACGTAGAGGGCGTTCCCTGTGTCCGTAAAAACGCAGTAGTGTAATTCGGCCTTTAGCAATGCTACTACCATGCTGTAAGTATACCATACCGCTTAGCTCCAGATCTGCATCCGCGGAACATCTCTCGAAACTCCTGTTTGTGTTGTATCGTGTTGTCTGTGGCTACATGTTGGGGGAGCTGTGAGGGACACCTGAATTTCCCCACGGGATTCATAAAGTATATCTTATTTTATTATGCTAGCAGACATCCCAACCTGCAAAACCTAATTTCAGGGAGGTGGCTTCACCGGCTGCACATATGACGTTACGCTGTGAGACCTGTATTCAAACGATCACTTATGTGCGACGCTACATTCACGGAAAAAGTTGTTCTACTGTTGTTTTGTTATAAGAACATTCTATAAGCCGCTTCGAAATATAAACCGCACCCCCACAAGAAACATTTAAAATTCGGTTACAAACCGCGGTTTTATTTCGGAAAAATACGGTAACTACAGTAGCTTGTGCACTACTTAGTGTATTGTTGCTGGTGTAGAAGCTAGGTGTCACACTTTTTCTCTAATTTAATTATCTCTCCACCCTTGCTCCATTATTGCCTCCACCCTCAACTTGTTACCTCACTTTTGTCATTTGTTGAATTATAAACGCAGATGGTGCTAGTGGTCTATTTTTTTTTACTCACTCAGAGTGTCTACAATAGGTTAGGTCGGACAATTGTTTTGACCTAATACCGTTTGATGTGGACGATGAAGACAGAGCAGAGCTGAGTTTTGAGTCTGTGTTGGTCAAAACCCCTATGGAATGCAGATATTGATCATGTTGTCAATTAGATTAGCAAGGATGGATTTATTTTACAGATTGTGAAAGTGCAGATTGTGAACTTTGAAATTATGTGTCACATTGAAATATGAAAATAGTTGAAAAAGATACGCATATCTGAATGTTGGTAAACCTGGAATGCTCTAGCAGAGAAATCCCCCTTAAAAGATTCTAGACCTTTTCATAGCCTTCAGACAGGGTGTGATTGTTAATCATTAGAAGCACTAAGCCGTTCATTTCAAGAGAAGAGAAATATATATCTTCGCACTCAATCAAATTCCAAGATCCTGCATTTTTTCTTGACTTATCTTAGATATGGGTTTTTTATCACTGTGTATTTAGCTTTTTCAAAATCACTCAGGAAAATGCTAGTTTAAAGCGCTATTTTCTTCCTGTTTCTGTTCAATTGCTGCCGGCTGTGCATCCAGACATTTTTCCCTGCCTTACAAGGCTGCGATTTGCTTTTCTATTATCAGATGTCGCAAATACGTAATTCAGATGGTTATAACCTAAATAAGATTTATATGAATAGCAAATATGTTGGCCTATAACCTATGCAAATTACAACAATTTTATTGAATTCTATGATATGCATTTGTGTGACAGGTAAGCCAGTTCTAATGTTATGATTAGCAGCAACAATAATTGTAATGGTAATAGGAATTTTTTGTAAAGCGGATACACATAACCAATAAATGCATTTCTGAAATATCAAGAGGAATAAATGATTCAAGTGAGTTACAATAAATGAGTAAATGAGTATTCTACAACATAGAAAGCTAAAGTAAATGTAGGCCTATTCTTTAGGTGGTGAAAGAGCTGTGGAATGTTGATGGTAGACTTGAGTAGACTATACATTGATGGGAACTTGAGGGACCATATCCTTTGATTCAGTAGCTGTTCGATAATTAGAAGGAGGATGGGAAATTGCAACTTCCAAACAACCTAAAAGATGTAGAGAATTGACGGTTTACCAGGTCACACAAAGTTAATTCATCCTGCGCAGAATGCAATGCCTATTCATTCTATTTAGTCCGTGGATGTAGGCTAAAATGAACGTATGACAAAAATGTAAGCAGAAGGCATGTTTGAAAGTTGACAAAACTATATTATAAAGCATTATATTTAAGGGTACTTGTCCTGAGACCAAATCTGCCGATTTACTACTAGGTGATTAGGAAGGGGGACTCCTCACACTTTGTACAGACAAACACAGCCTACATACACAGACAACGTAACAGCTATTATAGGCTGATCGACATCAGTGCTAGAAAGATAGCCTACTGAATGGAGTTGGGAAATAGCGGTAGAGTTTGGTTGTAAAAGGATGAATTTCCAAAAAATTACACTTGCCTCTCATATTTACAATAGACCTACTTGGACCGTGCCCTGACAATAAATTACGAACAATAAATGTTTTACCAGGATAACTGGATCTATCAGACCATCGAATGTTTATGATGTCCCTGTGTGTTTATCCTTTTGACCGCTGAGAACAGCATGAGCATTGTCAGCCGACAATAGAATGTTGTTAATGTCGGCCCACACATTTATAGACCAACTGCAGTCTAACCCTCAACATGTGTGACTTGGCTGTGTGCAAGAAGTGCCGTCCTAACAATTATTAGGGGACCATAACCCCTCATCCGCACTTTAAGTAGCAGAAAACAGGCTGCACCGTGATGCAAATCACATCACGCATGACGCCCACAACTCAACTGGAAATTTAGGTAAACAAGATCAAATTATGAGTATTTAGTGATCCTATACATGTTGTTTATTAGATTGAAGATATGCAAGAAAATAAATGAAAAACATTTTCGTCTCTCAGTGGAAAAAAAGGGAACTTTTCACCAGAGCGTGTCACAATTATGAACGTTATCTGAAGGGATGTACAGGAGTTAATCTAATCCGGGAAAGAGGGGCGCTGCGCCTCCTTGTTTCAGCCCAGCGCCCCCTTGTAATTCAGATTTTATCTTAATCGCCAGCATAAAGCCTTCCCTCAGCGATCAAATCTTCCGTAAATACATACAATTGATGCCAGGAAATAGCATGCCTGTTCTTAGTAAACAGCAAAATATTTCCACAAATACGAAAAACGTGGCAGAATGGCGGTAAGAAGGGGTACAAATATCCTATTTCACGCAACTCCCATGCTTGTTGTTGTTCCGACTCGCCTCGCCTTTGACGCCGCCATTTTGGTTGTGAAATACGTAGTCGCTCCGCTCCCTCGCCATGTGTGTTTTCCCCCTTTGTGATTTTTTTCTAGAAAAAACCCTGATGTAGGTGTGTTTTACCTGATCAGGTATCCTGAGGTTGGAGCTCTTGAAAGTAGAGAAAGATCAGCAGTTCGTATATGGTCAGATATTGTGGTATACTGTATATAATGAGTGTTACTTCAGTAATACATTTTAGTGGTGTTGGCAAGTCCTCCAACAATGTTTGTGACTTTAGCTGATCTACAAATAACAGTCAAGATAGTTCTTTTGAAGGATTATGATGTAAATTTGCGGAAAAGCAATTTACAGTTGTGGAACGTGTTTTACATTGCAATACTTTTGGGGTGATTTTGAGCTCATAGAGAAGCAGCCCTACAGTATGCCAGGGACACACTGGCTGTAAAGCGCCATAAATAGCCGCGAAGTGCCGCGCTCGGCTTACATTTAGTCATTTAGCAGACGCTCTTATCCAGAGCGACTTACAGTAAGTACAGGGACATTCCCCCTGAGGCAAGTAGGGTGAAGTGCCTTGCCCAAGGACACAATGTAATTTTTCTCGTCCAGGAATCGAACCGGCAATCTTCTGATTAATAGCCCGATTCCCTGACCGCTCAGCCATCTGACCCCAAACTTGCGCCCTGCAGCTTTTGTTTCGGGAGCTGGTCGAATTTCTACGCGAGCCGCCTGCAAATTCGGCTGCAGGATGATAAAATACACCATATCATTTGATATATTTGGATAAACAAACATGTGATCTAGTGTGAATAGCCTCGCGCCATTCGTGGCCCCTCCCGGCCCTTCGCGGCCAGTGTGTCTTTTCATCCCGACACTTCTGATTCATCCATAACTTGCAACGCTTACAGTGTCCACTGCAGCGTCGCGACAACCTGCTTTCCATAAATGTTCAATGGAGCTAGGCGAATCGCTTGCGTGGTGCATTGTGGGTAGTCACATGATTCAAGCGATTCGAGTTGAGATTTTCTCAACTTTATGCAACTGAGGAGTGATTTTCGCTAGCGATGGCCAATCAGAATTTCTTGTTTCTCGTAACGTAGCAACCATGGTAAACATTTCTAGCTTTCAGTTTCAAGATGGAGGAGAAACTAATCGCTTGTGTGGCTACATATCCAGTCCTGTACGATACGTCTCTGTATTTGTACAGACACATTGATAAAAAGAATGAGGCCTGGCGCAGGATTGCCGACGTTGTCGGTGCTCCTGTTTTTTTAGAAAATGTTTTAATTCGGTCTTATCACATTACGTAACTTCGTTCTGTGGTAACTAGCCTAGCTAGCCCGGCTGGGACTCCTTCGTCGTACCGACAGATTAGCTTTGAGTAATATAATAAAACGTTTTAACACATGTCAACGTGTATGTCTATTATACTGTTTTGAGTTGTATTTTGATTGATATTGCAAGTACGTAAACCCAAGTCTGCACACTTTGCCATTATACGAACCACAACAGTGACTTTAGAGAACTACAACTCTGCATTAATCTGTCTGAAACGGCCCCGAGCGTGGTGCACTGTGGGAAGGCAAGCGATGTGCGTCGCTGCAGTGGACACGCACCGTTACACCTGGGAAACACTGGCTGCGTAGCGCCCTGAAACGCTGCAAAGCGCCATAATTGGCCACAAATGGCACAATTTTTTTTGTTTGTTTTGGGTATGGTAATCTCACGCCAAACTTTTCATAAAACTTGAGAGCCCTGAAAACAGTTCACTGTTTAGAAACAACTGACTAATATGTTGGCCGAACAGCCAACTCCATCATCAATCAGGGTAAAAAAATATATTTGTTGATCAGATCGTTTTTATCGGGATAAACACATGGTTGGCCGTTTGTTACCAGTGTAGTGAAGTTAGGTCTTAAGTGATAGGCTATAGCCTACACTGTAAAAAAAATCTGATTAAATTACAGTACTTTTTCTGTAAATTATAAGTGTTTTTTTCTGTATTTCTGAATGACAGGAAATACAGATAGAAAGACAATGGCAAACTGTAAATGTATATTGATTTTTTACATAAAAATGACAGCCAAATGTTGTGAACTGAGCTCGGGTAGTTGACGTCATGCAATCCCAGCATGGACCTGTCAATATCAAAGACTACAAAAGCCTACAAAAGCCTTTTTGGGGCTATCTCGTTTATGATGATGCACCAATGCACTTTTAGTAAAGCTCAATCTTGGAAGTCACTTTGGATAAAAGCGTCTGCTAAATGAATACATGTAAAGACTCCAGAGTAGGACGAAGGAAAGTTGGAAAGAAGGAAAGTTGATTAGATAGTTATGTAGCAGCAACGCTCCTGTTACCAAGAATGCCCAAGCGGCAAGCTGAAAAGCTACAGAGTTAAAGGTTAAAGCTTAGTTAGATAAGCAATGTTGGAAATGTTGTTGTTGTGTTCGGTCTGTTTTGATATGTGTAATGTGATGGTCTGTAGTTTGGATACATTAAGTGCTCACCCTGAGTGTGGATGTTGTCCAGTTAGATGGCAATCTAACCTGTCTAATAACCAAACGTGCATCGAGCAATATTCCTCTCCAATTCGTACAGTTAGCCGGCACCACAGTAATCTGAAGCGCCGGTAATATCTGTAGTATCTGGATGCTGTATGTTGTGCACACGACTTGTTTTGAATGAATATTTTAAATCGTTGTTTTGGCTTTATTGAATATTTTTAGTTATTGAAAATGCAGTTTTTATACAGACAAGTTCAATAAATAAAAGTCATATTTACCGGCAAAGAACACCCTGTAATATAATATTACAGATATATCTTGTAAATTTGGTACAGGAAAATTACAATTATTTTACGGTTAATTCATGTAATTCTTTTTCTTTTTTTTTACTGTAATTTAATGGGTTTAATCTGGCGTCCCAGCTTCCAGATTGTTCATGTTTTTTTACAAAGTTTTTTTTTACAGTGTACAACTAACGTAGGAAAATCATAATCATTTAAAAAAACAAACTAATATACCATATCTTCTAGCCGAATTCGTAAGCGTCTAGGGAACAATTTGACCTGCTGCCGAAACAATTGCTATAGAGCGTGAGCAGTCTTGGCCAGACCAGTTTGTTAACATGGGCGCCAAAAGTTAAAAAGGCTGTGCTTCCAGGCTCAAGCGGTACTTCACAGCCAGTGTGTCCCAGGCGTTACTCTGTGGCCAATTTAGCAGACACACCTGATGTGGCATGAAAAATATCAAATGCCTGGAACAGTTACCCACTTGACAGCTATGGTATACACAATTGTAACACAAGATTGATTGTCTTTGAAAACGTCAAATTGAGAATTTAAAGACATTCTACAATTACGTTCTATAATGTCAAAAACTATTTCTGAGCAAACATTAGCTGTTTAGTCCTTAGCTGGTGTGTGTTTCAGTTATTACCTGTGATTGTTGTGTGTGGGGGGTAGGCTGGGCTTCAGTGGTGGGGGAGGAAACTGGACTGGTCTCCAGCTGAGCTCCATTGAGACGACTGGCCCTTACTTCTGCCATCCTGCCGAGGGGAAGAGAGGGATGAAGGGAGATGAGGGAACAGGACAGAGACATGCAGGTCCAAATTATATAATCATTCCATAAAACGAGATTCATCATCAGTAGAGTATTGAGGCTCCAAATAGAAAGTAATGGTGGATGACAAAAAGTAGAAGACTCAGATCGACAGAGATATTGAGATGGGCTCTCTCACCATGGTTTCTCCTCTTCTGCCTCTTGTATCTGAGCCGCCTCACTGCATCTTTGCAGCCAGCTGCCGTCCCCCTTCAGCTTGGTACGCACCTTGGTGGTCCTGAACACGGATGCTCTGTCCCCCTCTGGAACACACACACATACAGGCAGGCACAGACACACACGCACACAGACATGAAGTTAAGTAACCATTTTGTTTTGGGTGTGGAATCTTCTCACTCGTTTATTGGGAGGAAGAACACTCCAAGTCACACTGATTTTCAACACACAGACCAGACAGATCACCTTTTGACATGCTTGGTCAGAATATCTCTTTTTGGCTGTTTCTCTCGTCTGTCTCTCTTCTTTCTTTTTTCTGTTGACTCCAACGGTTAGCTGAAAAACAATTTGCATAGCATTTTATTTATTGGGGGGGGTGTAAAGTGTCATTAAACAATGTAATTGGGTTAGCGATCATAAAATGGATACTTGATATGTGAATGGATAGCCAATAGATGCTGGGGATCTTGGTCACAGTCACAACTGAACACCCTCAATTGCTCTAGGGAGTGTGATTCACTGTCTCTGGTATAAGGTTGGGTAGGGCTAATGTAGGTTCCCACATTGAGTGTGTGTCTTTGTTTGTGTCTTTCTCTGTGTCAGTAGAATTCCTTAGACTCATCCTTAAGACATGCCGGAGATCCAGTCCTTCCACTTTCTACCACATGCACTATTACTTACATGGGCATGGTAACATACAAACACACACACACAGTTACAGATAGATAATAGGGGAGAGCACGAGGTACAAAAATGTGGTTGTCAGTGGAGGTAAGCCTACATCTGCTTGCTTTAACACACTCGCACAGACACAATCAACAAGGACTGGAGTTTACAAAACATGCTTAACAATGTAAACTAGTGACCTCGTACCATAATGCAATATAATAAAATCATAAAGTAGCGATTATATCTATGAACTGATGACATCCCCAAGGAATGGAAATTAAAGCACATTTTCCACACAGGCGGAAATACTGGGACGATAATGAAACAACAACCTGATTTCTCTTATCATAGCACAATCACCATGCAAATAGTTTTAGATGTTACAACCCACACAACGAGAGTCAGCGGTTCTGGAATTTATCCAAATGGAATATATCTGAGCTGACTGGCTGAGCAAATAAATGGCAAGGGCTTAGAGAGTGAAAGTATCTATCATCATGCACTCAGAGCTGATAAATGGTATGATAAACATATATGACCAGGCAGTGGAGAAGTAATATGGTGAAAGGCCCTGATAGACAGGTGTTCATTACAAGCAAACAGACTGACAGACAGACAAACACACAAATGGCTCTGACAGGGCAAACACACAGTGACTTCAAAAGCGAGTGTGCAGTGCGGAGATGAAAATGAAACAAACTACAACCCAGTTACAGCAGACATTCAGTATGACTGATCACCTCTAGAATTTACTATGAACTGAAGCCAGGAAGAACTGACTATAGGTGACCATTTCAACTACAGCCTTCAACGCACAGAGAAGTCAGGAATTAAACTTACCTTGGGTTGGTGTCCAGATAATCTCCTAAAATCCACCAGATGAGCAGAAGAGCACTAATGAACTGATTGCTGTTGTAAAGTAGACTATGGTAGGTATCTGTGGGTGTGGGTGGGTATGTGTGGAAATAGAAAGTGGATTCTGTGGCAGACAGGTGATTCTCTCTCTAGGGAACAGGTACGGGTGTGGACTGATCCTAACTAGCTGAGCCAGTCAAGGAGGCTGGGCTGGTCAGCCCTCTGTTTGTGAGAGGGAGTGAGCGTGTGTGTGAGAGAGAAAAAGAGAGAGGGTGTGTAAGTAGTGCTTACAAAAGCAAGCTAGTTTATGTTTACTACTCATTGAAATTCATTTCAGGTGAGCAAGCACATACCTGCCAGACCGCACCCCCTGAAAGAAGTCAAAAAAGAGATAGGAGGGGGAGAGGGAGGATGGTGGTGAATGAGTCCAGCACTTACAGCAGCAGTTTTATCTCCTAGGAAACTGCCCCTTTCATGCTCACTGGGCCGGGAGAGGACACACAATGTAAGCATCATCATAACGAGTCAGAGACACATCAACAACAACATCTCAACACCATATCCACAGATCCAATATTATGGAATTGTGCTAGCTAAATTTCAAATGTGTCTATTCTTCACAAAGTCACAGTCAACTACACCTAACTTTTTCTATAGCGCTACAACAAATAACTCCGATTTTTACTTTGCAGTGAAAACAGCCACACAAGTCTCTTCCTGCCAAACTTAAGATAAGATATACCATTATTTGTCCCACAATGGGGACATTCGGGCATTGCAGCAGCAAAGTGGACAGAAGTGTACATACAATTTACAAAGTAAGTATGAGATATTATAAAAAAGATAACACCAGTTGCGTATGGAGACCAAATATAAATATTGCACAGTAGTTTGCACTAAATGTGTCCATTAGTTATTTAGAGTGGTTGAGTCCTGTGTGTGTTTGTGAGAGCAGAGCTGGTTGTAGTCTCATAGCAGCAGGAACGAAGGACCTGCGGTACGGCTCCTTCACGGACTTAGGGTGAAGGAGCCGGTCGCCGAAGGAGCTATTCAATGCAGAGACAGTGTCCTGTATAGGGTGGGATTCATTCATTCATTATTCATTTATAAGGACACAAGTTCAAACTTCCTTGTGTGGGGTTCATTCCCTTTAAAGTGCATCCCCGGCTGTTCTAATCTTCCCCTAAAAATGGTTGTCATTAGCAACTAAATAAACTTCCTTAACAACCTTCGTCACATAACTAGGGAGAAACCCTGCCACACCCTACCCCTATTCCTATTAAAACAATCACAAACATACTAAGCATACATTCAGCCACCCATTACACATAGAACAGGGTGGGGAGAGATGTTGCAACTCTCCAGAACATTCAACATTCTTGGTGATCAGTACCACATCTGTGTTTTAGAAGCTGTGTGGTCTATTGTACGTTCACATTTGCCTATCTATCTTTCAGTTTCTTTAAAATGAACCCGTTGCCCAAATCTGTGTTGTCTCTCATCAGGCTCCTTAAAGTAGGCATTGTCCTATCGAAAACAAATGCCAGGTATCTCAACTCACCCCTCCTTCTGTTCCCTCCATGACCAAACTGAGAGATGGAATGACAGGCACGTGCCTGCAGCCAAGTGGGCCTGTCACACAATTTGACAGCCACCTGGATACAGAGTTTCTGGGGGCCTGAAATGGTATAACGCTAAAAGCTCACAGCGATGGATTTTAGTAACCATGGTGATGCTCGCTAGGTGTAATGGGCCAGATGTAATGACCAAATCACTGTCACACAAATTGTCTGATGTAATGTGGAAGAGGGAGGAGGGATGGATAGACAAAGATTAAAAGAGGAAGAGAAAGGTAAATGTGGTATAAAGAAAGGAGAAAAGAGAAATAGAAAGACCATTCTAATGAAGTGCTTGTCTCAAAATGAACAAGTCAACTGACAATTTAATCTCAAAAGGTTAGATTTGACAATGTTACTGCAAATACACGTGGTTTCAACAGATGTTATATTAATAAGAAATATACCATGTTTTTTCAGAAAAACAAAACACATTATGTAGAACTTAATTCTTAAACTACTATTTGTATCGCTGCATGTCATAATTGGTAGCAGTAGTGGCTATAAAAAACACAAAATAGCATAACAAATTAACAGTTTTTAAGGATATGCTAATTCCATTCCATACCACCACCTGTGAGGATAGAGTGCTGTAAGCCAAGGCTCCAAGGCAAAAAGAGAGGTTTGATATTCACACACATATAATAAACACTTCTACAAAACATATACACATCAGGCTCCGTGTCTGAGGTGGGGGTAGCTGGCCACAGTACGAGCGATGCCCTCCTTCAGACCCACCAGCGGCTGGTACCCCATATCTTGCTTGGCACGAACGCAACTATAGTAATGGTGTGTGCCCGCCAGTGCCACCCTCATGGGGGTGAAGGTGGGTTTGAAGGCCAGCAGGGGGTGTATCAGCAGGGCGAGCAGCCAAAGGAAGAGGGCAAGACCGTAGACCAGCCAGTAGGGAAGGTGGTACTGAGGGGCATCATAGCCCAGACCCACCAGAACCTCCGACATGAAGTCCCAAAATCGCACTGGCTCGTCATTGGTGATGTGGTACGCCTGGGAAATTGGGGGTGGCAAAAGCGATGTGGGGGGTGAGGTGGCAACATTTGAAATAAACACTAGTACTTTTTACACTTTATACTTCTTTATGTTTAACTGTGCAACTACATACAGTATGCTTGAATAAATAAAGAAAAGGGAGAGAGTGGTCTAGCTGTAGAACATCTGAGTCCATCTCACTCACCTTGCCACAGATGGTCGAGTCTGGGCTAAGTCGCTCGGCTGCCAAGATGTGACCATGAACCACATTCTCTACATAGGTGAAATCCACCAGATTGGAACCATCACTGTCGGAGGGAGGGAGAGTAAAGAACACAGGAAGAAGGAGAAGGACAATGGAGATTTTAACCATAACCTTTTTTTCAAACTAAATTTCACAGAATTAGTCCATGTCCTGCTTTACTTACCTGTGAATGTGTGAAGAATGACAATCATTCCTCTGCTGTGTGTGTAAGTGTGCGTACTGACCCAATGATGACCTTTGTGTTGCACCTGCTACTTGGCTGTATGTGTGTGTGTTTATTCGTATGTACTGACCCGATGATGAACTTCATCTTGCCCCTGCGCGCTGTGTCCACTAGGATTGGCACCAGCTGAGGGTCTCGGGGTCCGAAGATCCCGTGAGGGCGGATGGCCACAGTGAGCAGACCCTTCTCTTTATCACATGCCTCCAGCACAATCTACAGGGGATAAGGTATGGGAGATGTGTTGCTTACATTTACTGAACAAAAATATACATAGAACATGTTTAGGTCCCATATTTTATAAGCTAACATAAATGATCCCAGAAATTTTTCTGATTCACATCTTTATTTTGTCTTAAACCCTGATTTAAATGAACGGATCCAAAATGGTATAAACAGTAACTCAAAATCAATTACTTTGTTTCATGTCACAATTGTATTTTAATTCAATACATCTTGCTCTATGCAACTCACAGTTTCCTCATGCACATCCACGTTTTTAAAGGTCACATGATATGCTGTTTTTGGATGCTTTTATATAGGCCTTAGTGGTCCCCTAATACTGTATCTGAAGTCTCTTTCCCGAAATTCAGCCTTGGTGCATAATTACAGCCACTACGAGCAGTCCCTGTTTCTGTGTCTGTTGCTTTAAATGCTAATGAGGAGGAGAGCACCATGCGCTAATGTTTACAATGGATGTATCGCAATGGCTCGTAGCCCCGTTGCTGGAGTAGGGTCCAATTGCAGCGCTCTCTCCTCAGGCCCCTCTAAACCGGAACTCTCTCCTCAGGCCCCTGAAGCCGGAACTCTCTCCTCAGGCCCCTTTTTTCCATAGAGATATGCTTTTTTCATGTGTATGCGAGGTATTAGCGCCACCACTGGTCGGAGGATATTGTAGGCTATTTATATTAATAGGCTTACTTACATTGAACTTCGGTTTTAGCATAAGTCAATTGTGTTTTAGCGTAAGTCAATAGTGTTTAAGATAGGGGAAATTAGCATTGCGGCTAGTGTTAGCTACGTATGGCGAACATTACGAACATTATCACAAAATATTGTTTTAAAATTATTAAATTAGCTGGCTATCACCACATTGATATAATGATCATACAAATAGAGGGGAGATCATTTATCGGTTTCATTTAGCAGACTTGGATAGAAACGCATATTTCAACTTGGAAATTACCATTGTCCCTGCAGTTTTTGTGACACTTGCAAATGAACATGTCTACAAAAAGAAAGAGCATATCAAAATAAAGTGGATCTATAGCCTACAGTGAATTACATAGATTGCTAAAAATTATTGTTTCTCATAAAGCAATCATGTTATGTTTTGCAGCAACAAAAAAGGTATTAGCACCATCGTTGGTCGGAAGATGTAGCCTATTGCATTTATATAGGTAAGCCAATGGGAATTTTAAATATTGCATATGGGACATCCAAAACGCCATAGGACCTACGCAACGCTAGCCGCAATGCTAATTTCCCCTATCTTAAACCGAAGTTCAATGTAAGTGAGCCTATTAATATAAATAGCCTACGTTATCATCCGACAAGTGGTGGCGCTAATACCTCTGATACACATGAAAAGAGGGGCCTGAGGAGAGAGTTCCGGCTTCGGGGCCTGACGAGAGAGTTCCGGTTTAGAGGGGCCTGAGGAGGGAGCGCTGCAATTGGACCCTATTGCGTTGCTGTGAGATGCCTCGATGTGAGATGCCTCTTTGTTGCAGTTCCACCAGAGTTCCACTGGGAGTGATCGCGGTCGAGTGCAGAATGAATGGGAGTCTTTGGAGCTAAACGGCTAAATTAGTCTCTTTCACCTGATTGTCGTTGAGAAATCTCAGATTTTATTGTAGTTTTTGCATGTTAAACATGGATTATAGGTCGAAAATTGGATGAACGAGTACTTATGTCCTTTCGATTTCTTACAAGGTGAGTCGTTGTTGCCCATAACACGCTAGCATTCTGCTAATGAATGCTGATTGGTTAGTGATGGACTGACTACGACCAGAGATCCCGCTTGATGGCATCCGAAGTGGAATCATAATGTCAGAGCATTAGCAACATTAGAAACAACATTAGCAAGCCAAAACGCTTTCTAGCATTTGTATTGACAGGGGGAGCCTAACCAGTGTCAGCTGTGTTGTCGATGCCTCGAGAGAGAAAAGAAAGTGACCGGAGCTTGCCGTAATACGGTATCTCTGGTCGTACAATGTGTATGACGTTTCTGACATTTAAAAGTATTTTTAGAACAAAAAAACTACTTTTAAAAAATGTAACACCCAGCAGTTAGTATTTTTTTTGCCTCCCCTTTCGAATTCCAAATTCAAATGACTAGAAAAAAATACATATCCTGAGAAAAGTGGATTTTTAGGGGTATAGCTCCATAGACCTCCATTCATTCTGCACCCGACCGTTAGCGCCATCATATGGAACTAGTGTGGAACTTTAACCAGTTCAGAACCCGGAAGTATCCCGAGAGTGGGAGTTCTCTTAGATTATAAATTCTCTGCTCATAGTCATTTCAATGAGGGGAAAGGCGGATATCGCGCGCGCCATAACACCAACAGCAGAACGGTTATCCAAATACAAAGTGTACACTCGCGTTACAGCATATGTATTCACACACATACTTGATGCTATCTACCTTTACATTAGCGACAATAACTCAGCTGTTAGCTGCAGAGCTAATGTTACAGCCACATTCTTAGGGTAGCAAGCTAGGTAACCATATACAGTAAAACAACACAATTATATAGAATTAGTTAACTTAATTGTCCGAGGTTTGTAGTTGGAGAGGTTTTTTTGTACATCCAAACTGAGCAAATGTAATGTTTCGTTCGTTTGCAAGCCATGATGTCTCTTGAGGATAATAACGGTCGTTAGTTTCTTATGGGCGGACCAGAGTCTCTGGTTGGGCAAAGCAGAGAGGGGACCTAATCTCTCTTTTTTCCAAAAAGATTTTCAAAGCTCTCATTTTCAGTTTACACTTATCGAAATTTCTAGCCACTGGGGGACCAAAGGCAGGCTAGGGGAACTCATGTTAAATAACCTCCTAAAGTGAAGTTTTTATGTCATGTGACCTTTAAATAGCTGTTTAAGGACCTATAAACTATCAATCTTATTAATGCACATTAGCAACCTTGGTCTCACAAATGGGAAGGATGCTGATTTGAGCGTAAACTGCGTGTCTGAAACTGTGTCACACTTTTTCTCTCCCCCAGCATTTTTGGATTAATCATGCTGCTGCTGTCAGGGATCTGCAAAGCATGTGTGTAATGTAAACCCTTAACATTTCCCCTTGATTATGGCCAAGAGATTGTGTGATCTCTCTTTAGAAGTTTGTGTTGAGAGAGAGAGGATACTAAGATTATGGTTACATACATAATGTCAAAAACAACACTTCATCTCAGTTGAGTGTCTCAATCTTCTGTGCACCTACCTTTTCCTGTTGGATCTTGGTCTGGGTGTAGTAGTCTAAGGGTTTGCTGGCATAGGGAAGGTCCTCTTTGCCATCCTTGATGTCTGTGCCCTCAAACACTACACTGGCACTGCTGGTCAGAACCACTTTCTGCAGGAAGAGGACAACACACAGAATCACAATCACAGCATTTCTAACACTCACATCAAAGTGAGTGACAAATGTTAGTTTAAGTCACAGGTTAAAATATTTACATTCACTAACAAGTCATAAGCAAAAGCTCTAGCCAGTTTGCTGCTCTGCAACCCTACAAGTTGTCAACAAGACAAAGTTAATTTTACGTTCTACAAAAAGAGAGCACAAATTCCATTCAAGTTCAAGAAAAATGGCACTACAGTAGTTTGACCAAACTCATCCTTGGCACTGCTGGCACCATCATGTTGTCACAATGCAACACATAACTATTTATCTATGCAGTTCTAACTCTGATCCATGGTCTATATCTGATTCCAGGTCTCTGATGAGAGATCATTGTAAACCTGACAGGCCTGGATTGATGGGAGCAAATGTGAAGAATCTCAAGTTATCACTCCTATCAAATTAAGGTATGTGCCTATGTTTAATTTGTTGGCTAATAAATTATGAATTATCCAAATCAGAGTATTATACTTTTAAACAGAAACAGTGAAATATGTTTAAGCAGTTTTATACTGTAATACAAAATAGTCCATTCAATGTCTCTCGTGATGTCTTAGTGCGCCCCCTACCTGTATGCCAGCCTCGGTGCAGGCCTGCAGGACAGTACGTGTACCCTGGATGTTGACTCTCTGGAACAGCTCCCGGTCATCACTGGCTGGAGCAGGGGACGCACAATGGAACACCAGAGAGACATCCTGCAGGGCTGTCAGTAGAGCCTATGGACAGGGTGCAAACACATATAAACACACAAAGTCAGTCATACTTCATGGGGAAAGAGCTACAGCTCATAAAAGCACTTCTTGCACAGTTTTCTTAAAGTTATATTTTGTTCAGTCTCACCATTACAAGGCCATACTGATAAATGACTGCCCCTTCTCTACAATCTACTGTCCGCTATATTGTCCAGTCATCTCTGTTCTTTCTCTCCTCTCACCTGTGTCCTTAAGTAGTCGACTTTCCTGTCTTCTCCCCTACTACTTTCCTGTCCTCGACCCTTTCCTCAACCCACCTGCTTGTCACATAGGTCCCCCTGATGGAAGGTGACGCCGGGCAGGTCGTAGGTCTGGCGGATGTCAAAAACAGTCACAGCATAGCCTTTCTCCAGAAGCTTCTCCACCAGGTGTCTGCCAAGGAACCCTGAGCCCCCGATGACTGCACAACGCTTACGGCTCTGCGTAGCATATGCACGCAAGCGTGCCGCACACAAATATAAACTTGTATCTACCACGTGACAACCATTTCACTTTAAGGACATATATTTCGTTTTGCCCCTGCCTGGTTATTGTACAACTTACCGGTCTCACTCGCGTGACCATGACTACAGTTTGTCGTAAGTCCTGGAACAAAGTGGTGAACTGTCAATACAGCCATTCAGATAATTACCTGAACTTAAAAGAGAATACAATTGTCGCAAAAATAAAATGTTCACCTCACCTGAAGTCCAAACAGGGTTTGAAACAGTAACGAAATGAGAGTGGATCAGCGCAAAATCTATAGAGCAAAAATCAGCTGAGCATGAGATACAAGTGGTTGGCTTAACCGCGGCTCGGAAGCAAAGGTGACACACCAAACAGCCAATCGGTTGGTTGTGACGTTAAAGAAGGCCACCGATTTCACCAATCGGGTTCGAGGTTTTCTAGACAATATATTTGCTGCTCCTCCTAGGCTACAAAAATGCTCATGATAGGCTACTCGATTTTGTAACTGACGGGTTAATTTTTGTTTTCCGCTGTTCAATGTTCACGAGCACCCTGGAGTAAAATAAATCGTAGGACGTTTTATTCTTCGAGCGCTGTGGCAGAGATAAAAAATTGTGTACACTGCGCATGTGCGTGGACATTTTATTATACGCCTTATTTATATGCAATCAATAGAAAATACTTGTTTCACAGAGAACATACATTCTTAGTGTGTTTTGATAATCCAGCCTCATCTTCTAAACGAAAACATTTTCTGCTTTCAGTCTCACCCTCTCTAAATACTGGAGAAGAGGTGAGTTGTAGAAAACCAGAGAAGACAAACGAACTGGTCTGTGTTTTCCGGTCTTGTGTCAGCGATGGTAAGCAACGTTTCTGTTGTCGACAACTTTCGGTGTGTGCACAGCTCAGATAATCGGTGCAATCAAAATAGGTATTCTGAAAGGTCAATTGGAAAATGTTGCCGAAAAATCTGTAGTTTTCATTTGATTTATGACAGATGAGTTCACAGCTTTGTTCTCACGAAGAGATAAGGATGTAGCTAACAAAAACCACATCCCAGCAACAGCCTACGACATTACTCCCAGATGCAGAGTATCATGTTAGTGTATCCTGCATTAGTTGATTATCTAGATGTTGTATTGCCTGAATCCCTGAGTAGTCTTTTATGTTAGCACTTTCAACCTTTTTGAGGTGGGATATTACATTAAACACAGTGGATAAGTGTTTCAGAAACAGGACAGAATAAATTCTGTTCTTCATCTCAGCCACTTTCAGTGTTACACTCCCCCCTCACCTTGATGTTGTCATTACTAGGCGACCAGCGTGAAGAGGCCGTCCTTGCAGGGTCCTGTCCCGCCCCCCCGTAAGAAGACAAGTCCCAAGCCAGAGTTAACAGAGGAGCTGAAACTGGAGATCAGGGAGGCCTTTGAGTTGTTTGACACCGATGGCTCTGGACACATTGACATCAAGGAGCTCAAGGTAAGAGGTCAACAATAGTAGGCTCTACCATTCACCATGTTTACTATGTAATTTATCTGGACTAATCAATCTCCAGGTACCTAATCTCATCCATACCTCATCCCTTGCTCTCTCCTGTTATAGCATGTCTTCCTCTCCTGAAAGTATTTTGCTGTCCTAAAACATCCTGTCTCTCTTGTCTTCTTGTCTCTCTTCACATGGCAGGTAGCCATGAGAGCTCTGGGCTTTGAGCCCAAAAAGGAAGAGATCAAGAAGATGATCACTGAGGTGGATAAGGATGGCACAGGAAAGATTTCCTTTGCTGACTTTCTCTCAGTGATGACGCAGAAGATGGTGAGGTTGTTTGCCCTAGGTGAGGTGATTTGAGATTTAAGTTAGTTGACCCCTGTCCCTCCACCCAGGCAGAAAAAGACTCCAAGGAAGAGATTCTGAAGGCCTTTCGTCTGTTTGACGATGATGAGACGGGGAAGATCTCCTTCAGAAATCTAAAGAGAGTTGCCAAGGAGCTGGGAGAGAACCTGACTGATGAGGAACTGCAGGTGGCACACAAGGCACACATGAAGTGCATATGAATATACAAACAGATACACATGTGCAAACATAGCTCATTCACACATACATACTGAATAAACACACACATCTACACAACTTTGTTTATTGGATGCTTATTTTATCCACCTCCAGGAGATGATCGAGGAGGCAGACAGAGATGGAGATGGGGAGGTCAACCAGCAGGAGTTCCTACGTATCATGAAGAAGACCAGTCTGTACTAAGGGAGGTGATGGGGAGGGAGGGGGTGTTTGCAGATTCCCATGACAAGCCATTTAGATATCCCAGATAACCCCTCAGGACGGTAGATGGAAGGAAGAAACTATTCTGTTTAAGAAAACTGGAGTGCAATTCATGCCAAACAAATATTTCAGTTTATTCAGTCTGCTTTGTATTCATGTGACATTACAGATATGGCTAGTCTTTCTTTTGGTCTGTGATTTGTATGTAGGTGTCTGGTATGCTGCTTACTTTTTGCCAAAACACTATGAAAGTCCATCTCTAAATTCTTCCTGAAAACAGAAATGACATATTTGAATATGTGCTTTCTACACGTGTTACCTAGCTATATATTCTCAGAACTTAGGTCATTTAGTAAAATAATGTTTCTACTGTCTAGAAAGAATATTGTATTAGCCTATGCAACTGAGATGTCCAGTGCCATGTTAGAGACCCAGTAAACTGGATCCTTATCTAAATTGGTGTAATCTAGGCCGGTGGTTTCCAACCCTGGTCCTCAGGGCACCCCGGTCCTGCATGTTTTAGATGTTTCCCTGATCCAACACACCTGATTCAAATGAATGGGTCGTTATCCAGCTCTGCAGAAGTATGCTTATGACCATTCATTTGAATCAGCTGTGTTGAACATGCAGGACAGGGGTGCCCTGTGGACCAGGGTTGGGAACCACTGATCTAGGCTTCTATACAGCATATTCAAAAAGGCAGAATGTCTGTTCTCATTGGCTTCCGGTGTGACTGGTGCAAAATTCTGTATTTTTCAGTAATGCTTCCCGCATGTCTGTGTGCCTGTGCTTCCTCGCCTGTGCTTCCTCTAGACAATCATCGGTTTCAGGGAGGCTATTAAAGCTTTCTACACCCCAAGCCCCTTTCTGCCCCCACCTTCCCAACCTCTAAAAATGTTGTATTTTTCGTATTCCTAGTTGTTTCTTTTGTATATCTTGTTTTCTTCTTGCACTGAATGTTTTATACATATGGATTGCATGTGCAGATATAATTGTATAGTGTATCAATATGCCATTAAATACCTTTAAGCAGCTTCTCATCGCTTTTTGTCTTTACCCAATCTGGAATGGTATCATCAGTGCCAGTCTGGCCTTTGTGACAAACAAGGTGAGTCACAGCCTGGTTTATGTCACCTTTTATCCCATGAACACATTGTTGGGTTTATGTCTGTGTGTATTAAGAAGGTGTAATGCAGAGCCAACAGACAAACCATGGTACCGTTCACACCCTTGTCCTACCCCTGACAAGAGAAAGGGGGTTTCCCCCTTTTCTCATCTTGCAGGAGAAGCTTCAAAGCTTCTGGCCCAGCATTGGGTCAGAAGGTTGGCCACAGGGTCCTACAGTATTCAGACAAAGGAGTCTGAGGAAAAATAACCTTTCATGGATTTATAAACATTCCCCAAGGACTACACGACTCATGGACACTATTCTAATGACAGTAGTTGTTATAATTTGTGCTTTTCTCAATGTTCAGAATATTGTTTTAATTGATGTTTGATAATATTGTACTAACAAAAACATTTATGAATGTTGTATTGTTATATTTTGAAGTATAAGCAATAAATGAACATTTGAAACACTGAACCCAAAGTTACCGGCCATTTCACACCTAGGCCCTATTCACCTTATTCCGCCCCGCCCACCCTTTTTAGTTCCGTTGTATTCGAACTTCCTGTTTGCCGGGGATATCATTCAATTCAATGGAGAACTGCCGAAAAGTCCCACTGCTAAAACATTATATAAGGTTGGTGGATTTGTGCCAGTTGTGCTATGTTCGTGTGATACAACAAGTCACCAATACACCCTTTCACTGGATGGCTTGAAAACGACTTTTAAGTGTTAATATAATTCGTTTGCCGGTCAGATCGCTGCTCTGCTTTGCTGCTATAAGTAGGCGTTATACTAGCCACAAACATTAGATGTTCTAACGATTTCACTGCAGGGCATATTTGCTATACCTTGTTTGAAAGCTTAAACTTGCTATTAGCCATAAACTGCAAATGTATGAGTGACAAATTACACAAATTGTGCTGTAGGCCCTAATAATAAATAGTAACAACTTTTTCATCGAGGGTCTTTGGTAGAAGCTTTATTCAACGTATTAAAACTTACATGAGTGTACTAGTAATGCACTAGTAATCTTGCCTCGTATATGGCAATTAGAAAGACGCATCTATTAACTAATTTGATTGCTGCGTTGTTTCAAAAGCTTTACATTACATTTAGATGCACTCGGACCTCTTCTTTCCATGGTCGAAACAATCAAAAGACAGGGTCTGATTTCGTTTTCTCCAGTTATGGCAGCCACTAACTGCACAGTGGACGCTGGGCATATTTATTAGCCTTAAATGTGTACCAAAGCTTGTTTAAGACGTTCTCTTATAGTACTGCTTTAAAGCGAAAAGTATAAAAACAGGAAATGAGAATACGCGGATGGCCGTGCCCATCGCGACTTCCGGAATAAGGTGAATACGTGAATCTCAGGACAACTCCCAGCTGGAGTAACCATAGAGTTATATTACTAGAGAGAGCCGAAATTGTCTTCCAAGATGGCGTCCCCATTCATTTCTATGAAAAGTGCTCAGTGGCGCAGTGAGGCAAGCTAGAGCGCGAAACGGACAGCGCCATCTTTCCACTTTCGTGTCTTCCGGTCTAAACTAGGAAAAAAGTGAGCCCCTAGCTTTAAACGGGCTCACTTTTTTCCACACCCGATACAGTTTGAATCAGTCGATTAGATCGCAGTAAATCAGTAAAAAATCACCCATTTGAATCAAGTAGTAGGGCACCTCCTGTCCTACCAGTAGTTTAGAAGGTTGGAATTACTCGATTTGACTAGTGATATGCTAAACCGTGTGTGTTAATAATGAGCCACCCTGGGTCTTAGACAAGTGTAACCGGTGTGAATCGGTGAAACTCACTCCTCAGATATGTAATGAGCCACCCGCGTCACTGAAGAGCTAGCTTTTCTTTGGCGTAGTTGGTAGTGGTCCCGCTTGGCAGTCGAGAGGTCGTAAGATCGAGCCCAGCGAGCGGCAGTCGACACCTCGTCGGACGGAGTGTGGCTACGTTCGTTACATACCCGTTACATTGGTGCCGTGACCCGGATCTCACGAGGTTAGCGCCTGCTAACCGCCGGAGTGAGTTTCTGTTAGAGATATTAATCTATCAAGCATTGCACAGTCAGTCGGTGAACAAGTTAAGAATGCTTTATTGCTTGCGGCCACAAGGAGACAAAAACATCACACGCCATTGTGCTAGAAATTTGTCTGACTAGCAACAGTTGTTGCTAGTCATTTTAAACACCAGCGCTCAGGACTGTAATTGGCTAATACAAAGTATTTAAATGTTCCATGGCTCTTCTTCATTGGCTCCTCTGCATAGACCTGGCGCGCGTGTGTGCGTGCGTGTTTGAGTGTGTGCATGTGTGCTCTTTGACCCCTGTAAGCCTCCACCACTTCTTTTATGGCCTCTCCAGAAAGATAATGGTCAAGCCCAGGTCCCCTTGTTTATGTAAGCCTAGTGTTACCCAGAGTTCAGATTTGGGGCTAGGCCTCTCCTTTGCACACAAGGAATACTTGTAACACAGAATCATTCTTATACAGGATAAATATGTTACATCTTCAATTTTCCCTACATATCCCTCCTGTTTAACCTGAATAAAATGTGTTATTCCAAAACCACACCAACGCACAATCAATAAAGTCAAAAATACATAAAATCAAAATAATTCATAAAAATCAAAATAATTCATAAAAATCCAAAATGTGTAAAAATCGATAAGACTATACAGCAATATAGTCTAGTAGTGTGAATTAACTCGACACAACGGGAAACCCATGGTATTGGGATAAAACCCGTCATCACTCAGCAGTGGTTATTTGACGTCTGATGCATTGGACCTCATCTCAGATCTCCTTCACACACAAATCAAACAGAAACAAAGATTGCAACAAAGAAATCAATACAGAAATGATCAGGATATGAACATGCCTTGTTGTCTACATGGTCATCTCTAAAACCAAACATTCAGTAAACTTTCAGTCAGGTTTTTCTAAGACAGTCTATACAAGGCCCTGATTGTGCTCTTCCTCTGGTGATAAGCAGTTCTCTCCTAGGTCAGGGAGCCATAAAACCTCCCCCAAAGGTGATCTACTGAGAGCAGTCAGGCCTTTAGGTCAACAGACATTTCTCCCCAGCCTGCTGTAACTATTTTACAACCTCTGCATGATAAGACATCACTTTGGCACATCCTGAAAAGTTCTTTCATGTTCTCAATTTCTGTTTCTTTTCAAATGAATATCAACTTTCTGTAGTACAAACAGGTTTCTCAAAAACAAAACATTAAGCTTTAATGCAACTCCAAAATAATACTTCATCAAGTCACATCAATGAAACAGGATTGTTATCACTTCTTCCGACAGTCTATAACTGTTCTCAAACTTCTGCCCTGGAACATAACAATTCAACTGAAACATCTTTACGTAACTGGTAGAGCGTATCATGATAGGAGTGTTTGTACCTCAATTTTATTCCACAGAAAGGTTTCCAACTTATCTCAAGATTAAAACTTAACTTCTGAATCTATTTACCATTTGCATTGTCATCAATGAAACTGTTAAATCATTATATCCGTAATCATAGCACCATTTAGTTCATACGTATTTCAACATACAAAACGTCATTTCCAAGATAATTCCCATTATTATCACAAAGTCCAATTTGCTGAAACGGATGCCATGATTGTGTATGCATGGTGATTGTGTAATCTTCTCATAGAAAATGTAGTCTAGTTGATTCAAACGGCAACCTCAACACACTGTACTATAGGCACAGCGCGGAGTTCTCCTTAAATTGACATCATCAACCAACATGCACGCTTGACTCACGTGTACTATGCCATCTCCTCTGAAACTAACCAGGAATGACCCTGTTCACCTCTGTCATTTCCAGGACTATGTTTCAAATCCACCCCCACAATCCAGTCTCCTTAGGTCAGTGACCTCTCACTGGATTGGGACAGCATCTCTCGCCTGTCTGTGAATTTCAGAACATGTAGACTTCACAGTATTAAAGTTACATTCTCACAGTGGTCAGTTGAAAGCAACTGACTCCTCGCTCCATTCCTGAATCTTTACATTTCTTTAGCTCAAAAGAAGTCCATGCATACCTTGTTCTCTCTCAAATAGGGTATGCTAAAAAAGTTTTTCTTAAAGTTTTTATCCTTGTATAGTTTGTAAATCCATTTGCCATAAACACTTTCGTTATCACCATCCCTCCTGTTTGAGACATGATTCATCCCATGGCTCAAATCAGCACATAACGAAATAGATTCTTCAGTAACATAAATTCCTCCTGTTAATTTACATAACCCACCAGTTTGGTGACACTTCCTGCATATCTCTCAAGAAAGTCACATCCACATTTCCTATTGTTAAGACACCTGTATGGCTGCCTCTTCTGCGCCACATCAGCTTTAGCATTTCCAGAAAAATAAAATCAATGTTATCAGTATGAACTTCTAGTAGAGCAAACAAATTAATCAATATCTTCCCTTGCAGATCATTTAATCTTTTAACCATAGAGAACAGTAAATGAAGAGGCTCTTACATTGTCAAATAGGTCACCCATCCTTTCTACCTTTCCCTGCTTACTGTATCCTAGCCTATTTAGTTCACACCCTAAGTCTCTGTTTGCCGTTGGTTTCTTCACTGAGGTTGAGACGGGCCTTCAAGAAAAGACTCCCCTTTGTAGTCAGACTTGGGCCTTAAGAGACGGTGGTGAGTAACTAACCTGACCCTATATCAATGTCCCTAACTTTCATACAATGTGACAAATGTATCCAAGACGTCCTCTCCGCTATTTTGACTGCAGTGGGTGTGGTGAGCAGTACCTGATATGGTCCTTCCCACCTTGGCTGGACCAGTTCTTTCTTTTGATATCTTTAATCAATACACAATCTCCTCGTTCAACTCCTCCACTCTTTGGTTTACTGCTTCACCTGGAACAGAACTTAGCAAAAGATACCTCTTTTCTAGTTAGCATTTGTATAAAATCTGTTAACGTCTTGATCCATCTCTTCATCATGCTATGCGAAAGGTTTAAGTTGTGGTATCACCTATGATCTTCCATAATTCAATTCATTTGATATTCAACTCCTATTAGTCATGCCAGAAATTACAATCTGTTTCCTTGTTTCCTTCTTTAGAAAATCAACTGTTAGTCTAATTTATTTCACTTCAAAAAACTTCTTTCTTTCTTTTAAAACTGTTAAGTTTAAGACCTATATTGTTTCAGATTCCTCTATTTTTCCATGATATGATAAAAACCATTGTAATTATCCCCAAACCAGAATTTAATCTGTATGCCTCCTATATGAAATATAGACCAAATAATGTAGCTATTAACCAAACATTTTTTTTTATATGTTCTATAAAAGGTCAGATAGGTAGAACTTCATAGCCTGTTTTGGCTGCAGTCCAAAACAAGCTAATTAGCACAAACCATCATAACCACAATTTCAGACTTAATGAGTCTTCTCAAATTATGCACTAATACCACTCATAAAAACATCCTTATCACAGCCCAACTGTTCATCCCAAACATTGTGTCAGGCTCCTGATAAAACATCCATATAAACTTCAAATCAAAATGACAATCAAACTCCAAATAAAAGTATATTTGAGCTATGTTCTCTCTTATTGTTAACCAAATTGCATCCAATACCTTTATCAAAACTCTTTAAAAACCCTAGATTGTACTATTTTGACTTAAAATGTTCAATGTACCTTCAAAGTATATGCATATTTCCTTTTTCAGAACATCAGTGTTTAAACTAATCATCTCTTCTCATCCATAAAACGTTCTTTTGTTTCATTCCATAACCTTCCATGATCACTCTAAACCGATCTTTCATGTAACCATCTAATCACTTCACAATTTTTCACATATATTTCCTCAACCCAAAATAAAACACTTGTGAAAAACAACCCAAAATAACCCAAACTGGAAAAAGCCATCAATTGGTTCCATGTCAATGGATATTTGATGTGCACGTTATTTAAGTCAGACAGTAATAAAGTTACAATTTCAAATAAAATCAAACCCCTAAACAAAAGACATTCCCTTTCTGTAGACCTACTGAACACAAAAACTTCCCATAAGTTTCCAAGGTTGCAATAATCGAATGAATCTCGCCGTTTGATTTCAAAATTAGCCTTCTACTAATTATCTGTAATCAATATTTGAATTTGCTTTAAACTATCGTTATCAAACATTGTTTCATGAAATCCATGTTTAGGTTAAAACTGCTCTTAGCAATTCATGCTAGAATTACGCTACCACTCGTCACGTCAACCAAACAATGCCCTTAAGACAAAGGAAATAACTCAAAATGCTCCCTTTTCTTTTTAAACCTTTAAATTCACAATTTAACAAGTGTAACATAAGCCCGCAAAACACAAAACCTTACTCTTTAACTTCTCAAATGTCTTATCAAAGCATGTAATACAGAATACTCCTTTTTAATGTTCCTATTATTACGCTCTCAGCATGCAATGCACGGATCTCCAATCTAAAATTTGCGGACCAAAAACCCTAAATGAAAATATTTAATTTGAATATTTTGTAGTTTGTATATGGTTTAATGTAACACTTCTCACTTTTTCAATTTTAATCTTAGTTTTTCTTTCTTAATGAATCAGCTCAAATAGGGACATTGCCTATAGGCTATCTATCAGCGCGCGTTTCAAACTTGAATCAACTCAAATAGCAGGCGCTGTCAAAACCTTTAAACGTTTTTATTTTCTTTGAACAACACAGCTGGTTGGCGTTTACCTTTTATTCACTTAATTTCGCATAAGTATAACTTTTCCAATCTAATTAGAACCTATTTATGAACCAGGGGATTAATTTCCGCATCGTCATTGAGTACCGTCACACATCAAAGACTTGCCGCTTTATCAATAGAAGTTCTGGTCGGAAAGGAAAACTCCCCTGTTTGGTTAGGAATTATAACAAATGTTGATCACGCATTTGTTAACCACCAAACCTCAAATTCATCCAACGAACACATCTTTCAGCATTAAATACTCACATATTGATGCAGAATTACACCCTCTGGGAATTCACCTTTGTGAGATCTCAACGAAACGGGACTCTATAGCCCCCCCCTTTCTCCATTCCTCCTCGGAATTTCTGTAACTCATAAAATGTACTCAAACAACCAAAATCTTGTTAACAAATGTATCAAAATAGCCTACTCATCACGTCACGTATCATCTTTCAAGAGTAACCAAATTAGTATATCAAATTTGCCTCATTCGTATAGTATAAATTTGGTATTTTCAATCTTTCTATTTCTCTATTAATCTGTGCATGTGTCTACTCAATATAGATCTCAAATGTCAAGCTGTAATTCTTTCATTAGCCTGAAGCCCGCCATCGCTGTTGAGTCTGTAAACTTGTTAGCTACAATCTCGTTGCCATAGTTGCAATTCTAACTTCCTGGATTCTTCCCTGTCCCAGGACAGAACAGAATGCATTTCCTCCACTGGAGAATAGTTAGCCATTAGCTATTAGCTGACCAAGCCACATCATGGATCTTTTCCTCTCAGATCCCAAAGCTATCCTAGCAAGTTGTAAAAGCAACAAAGACCGCGTTCAACAGACAGCGGACTGGCAAATTCGGTCGAATCATGTCAGCCTTCTGATTTCTTAGGGTCAATTCTACCCTCTTACAACATGTAAAACAATTACCATGGTTATATTTACAACAAAACCTAATATTAACAATTCTATCAATTATTTCAATTTCAACATAAAATGTGGTGCAAAGTCTACATATGCACCTAAAATTAGGCTACTCGTCAGAGATGTTTACACATGTCTGAGTTCTGGTCGGACAAGCCTTCAACTAGTCCATTTGATTAGGTAAATATTAATGCCACCAAACTCATACATTTCAGCAAAACAACCTCAGCAGCATCAAACACATAGTACTATTTCAATTTCAACAGAAAAATTGGGCCTCAAAACACTACTATTCAGTACTGTTTTCTCTAACAGTACCAAAGTTTACATATGCCTTTCACATATGTACTACATTCTGTCCTAACATGTTCAAACTAGTTCTCTATAGGTTTTACGTGCGCACGGAGGATTTATTTCTGTAGTCTTCCTCAAAACGACTGTGAACAACCTCACCGATCTCTCTGCTTTCACATCAATTCACCAGCATGTCCATTTGGATAGGTATTACAACCATATATAAATACATATCTATGATTACAACCACCAAACCCTAACACTATTAGAGTTCTGGTTGGACAGGCCTTAACAACTGATATGTAGGCAAATCACGGATCTTGGGATATACTTCACCGATCTTTCTACTTCGTCATCACGTCAACCAAACATTCCGATTCACCTATCCTTCACAGGTCTTAGTTAAAAAGTGCACACACAATTCACTTCACTGATATATTCATAGGATTTTAGCAAAAACATTTAGTTCACTGATACGTTACAGATCACGGATCTTAGTATCTATGATCCACAGTGCTCTTTAACGCACCCACTGTGGATATTCTCACAAGTCGACTATATATACATATACACAATTGTATTCTTACCCTGTCCATCGAAAGCTGTGCCTCATATAGCTAGTCCAGAATTCCGTCACCTTTCCACTATCCCCCAGAAAAAAATAGGCCTCTTTTTAAACAGCTATGTTTAGCTGCAAGGTTCTCCACCGTCATGCACGTCTGCATGATTTCAATTCTTGGGTATGGATGTGGAAAGGATGTTGAAATCCGGCTCTCGAAGGACCAAGTTGTCAGAGATATTAATCTATCAAGCATTGCACAGTCAGTCGGTGAACAAGTTAAGAATGCTTTATTGCTTGCGGCCACAAGGAGACAAAAACATCACACGCCATTGTGCTAGAAATTTGTCTGACTAGCAACAGTTGTTGCTAGTCATTTTAAACACCAGCGCTCAGGACTGTAATTGGCTAATACAAAGTATTTAAATGTTCCATGGCTCTTCTTCATTGGCTCCTCTGCATAGACCTGGCGCGCGTGTGTGCGTGCGTGTTTGAGTGTGTGCATGTGTGCTCTTTGACCCCTGTAAGCCTTCCCCACTTCCTTTATGGCCTCTCCAGAAAGATAATGGTCAAGCCCAGGTCCCCTTGTTTATGTAAGCCTAGTGTTACCCAGAGTTCAGATTTGGGGCTAGGCCTCTCCCCACACACAAGGAATATTGTAACACAGAATCATTCTTATACAGGATAAATATGTTACATCTTCAATTTTCCCTACAGTTTCAGAGGGGTGAATGTAACCGGTGTGAATCGGTGAAACTCACTCCTCAGGTATTTAATGAGCCACCCGCGTCACTGAAGAGCTAGCTTTTCTTTGGCGTAGTTGGTAGTGGTCCCGCTTGGCAGTCGAGAGGTCGTAAGATCGAGCCCAGCGAGCGGCAGTCGACACCTCGTCGGACGGAGTGTGGCTACGTTCGTTACATACCCGTTACACAAGCAGAAGGGCAGTAGATTTCAATCGCCCCTTTCATATAGTGATCCCAAAGCAGAAGGGCAGTAGATTTCAATCGTCCCTTTCATATAGTGATCCCAAAGCAGAAGGGCAGTAGATTTCAATCGCCCCTTTCATATAGTGATCCCAGAGCCATATAAAAACCCGTTTTCTCGTCCAATACCGACGCTTTGTCACGGCCCTAGGCGTCGGATGCGGACGCACAGGGTAGTATACGGACGATTTTTCTTATATCCTCGAAGAATTTTCAACCCCAAAACACGAAAGTCTCCTTGATAATTCCACAATAATATGGGTTAATGTTATGTCCATCCAGTTTTTAGAAAATTCCTCATCGATTCTGGAAAAAAAATGAAAAAGTTTCGGATATAGGCCTAGCGAAAAATGTTCAGTTACCATCGCTAGACGATTTATGATTAATGTAGGCCTATTTAGGCTATTAAATATGATTTCCTTGTATTTATTTATACTTGTACACTGTTGATATGAAGAATTTTAAACTCAAAATTAACGTGAACCTGACCGGAAGGGGAAGAAAATAGTCTTACTAGTTTATTATTATTATTTATTACACGGCTGTTCCTAATGCTGTAGAATGTTCTGCGGTCAATTATTTTTCGATAACTGACCGTTGCTTGCTATGTCAAGTACAACATGTACCGCTGTCAAGGGAAGTGGCCTTTTTGCCTCGGATTCGCGTCTTTCGTAGCACTCCGCAAGTAGTCCAGTCACTTTTCAACCCCAGCGTGCTCCGTTGCTTAGCGACGTCAGCTTGCTCTTCTCTTTTATTAAGCAAACTAATGGCCTTATGTTATTTATCTTATTTACACAACGGCATGTCATTCTCGTCGCCCGCCGCCGCCATCAAAGCTGTAAACCTAGGGGAAACACTGGTGTGTAATGTGGTTATGAATCAGTGAAATGTTGATACAGTAGCCTATATAGTATCTGCTGCATGACTGTGTAACACGCAGTAAATTGTATTTGCTTAACTTTTTAGAAAGGCCTGACCAGGCGTCTGGGGTTACAAATTAGGGTTTTATGCAACACATCTACAACAACGGAGTTAGATTAAAGTTTGGGAGGAAGATAGCGCACCATGACTCCTCCAATCCGATGCATGAGCCGGCATCAAACAAAACAGGTTCTATAAGTACAGTAGCAAGCTTTGTCAAAATGTGTTTATTTTATTGCTAGAATTGTGTCGTTTTTGAAGTCCCAGACGGGGAGTTGTATTTAGCCCCTTAACAATAAAAGTAAGTTTAAAAAAAAGGTATCATTAAGGAATTTAGCCATTATGTACACAAAATTAAATGTTATGCATTTGACCTTTTCATGTCTCTGTGAAATGTACGCCCGACACAAGGTCTAGTCCAACAGGGTGAAAATTAAAATGTTGTCATACGACTACACCAAATACATAATTGGAAAGGTCTTGATCAGGGGAGTAACAAAATACCAGTCTGAAGGCTCTACTCGGTTCCTGATGTGAAATATGGACATCTGAACGTGGACTTATAGCCCAAAATGTGGGATTCTAGGTGGCGCTGTTGAGCCCCTGTTGGTACTAGAGTTATGATATTGAAAGGCTGTGTTTAACTTACCCCAATAATTCACTGTACCAAGCCATGACTATGTACCTTAAAAGGAACTCTAACCCTAACCCTAATTTTTTACCAAAACCGCAAGTGTGACTGCAACCCCATATTTGTATTGTACATTTGTGTAAAAGTTGTATTTGGCCCCATGTTAAATCCTTAACAATAAAAGTAAGTTTAAAAAAAGGTATCATTAGGGAATTTAGCCATTATGTACACAAAATTAAATGTTATGCATTTGACCTTTTCATGTCTCTGTGAAATGTACGCCCGACACAAGGTCTAGTCCAACAGGGTGAAAATTAAAATGTTGTCATACGACTACACCAAATACATAATTGGAAAGGTCTTGATCAGGTGAGTTACAAAATACCAGTCTGAAGGCTCTACTCGGTTCCTGATGTGAAATATGGACATCTGAACGTGGACTTTTAGCCCAAAATGTGGGATTCTAGGTGGCGCTGTTGAGCCCCTGTTGGTACTAGAGTTATGATATTGAAAGGCTGTGTTTAACTTACCCCAATTATTCACTCTACCAAGCCATGACTATGTACCTTAAAAGGAACTGTAACCCTAATTTCTGACCAAAAGTTCAATATTTCACAGCAGGAGCCACCTATGGCCTTCAGAATGGCATGGTGTGAATCTCCTAATCAATCCCTTTCCACTTGTGTATTTGGTTTAGTCCTATGACAACGTTTTAACTTTCACCCTGCTGGCCTGGACCTTGTATCAGGGATACATTTCCAAGAGACATGTACAGGTTGAATGCATTCCATTAGATAGTTTTTGTGTGCATAATGGGTAAATTCCTTTATGAGGTTGTTTTACTTTGATTCAACAACTATTATTGTTTAAGGATTCAACATGGGTATACTATAACGAATACACAGATGTAGGCCTAGGGAACCTTTAAAAATTATGTGTAGGCCTATGTGAAGTTTCCGGGTTACTCTTATTCAAGAAACTATTAGATGATTACTTTTCCTTTATTTGAAAGTAGCTCACCTTTTTAAGAAATATAGATGTAATCTATGTCTGGTTTTATAATTACTTTTTTTGTAATGTTATACTCTCATACCTGTGGTTCTTCAAGATTCTGAAGTTCTTAGCAGTAATTTCCTGCTACATAGGACAAACCCACATCCACATTCATTGCAGTATAACTATTCTAAAACGACCACACCGCCACTATAACAGTACTATTACTAAAATAGATTACACATTTATACATATGTGTATGAGGTACTGGCACACCTCAAATCCATCACAGACCCTTTCCTGGACCCACTGCAGTTTGCCTACAGAGCCAACAGGTCTGTGGATGACACTGTTAACATGGCCCTCCACTTCACCCTACAGCACTTGGACTCCCCAGCATCCTACGCCAGGATCCTGTTTGTGGATTTCAGCTCTGCCTTCAATATCATCATCTCCGCCCTGCTTCAGGAAAAGCTCTCCCAGCTGAACGTTCCCGACTCCACCTGCAGGTGAATCACATACTTCCTGTCTGACAGGAAGCAGTACGTTAAGCTGGGAACACAAGTCTTTGTCTCTCGGTCCATCAGCACCGGATCTCCTCAGGGCTGCGTCCTTTCCCCTCTGCTCTTCTCCCTGTACACCAACAGCTGCACTTCCAGTCATCCGTCTGTCAAACTTCTAAAGTTTGCGGACGACACCACCCTTATTGGGCTCATCTCTGACGGGGATGAGTCCGATTACAGGTGGGAAGCTGACAACCTGGTGCAGCCAGAACAACTTAGAGCTCAACGCTCTTAAGACAGTGGAGATGGTTGTGGACTTCAGGAAGAATACAGCCCCACTCACCCCCCATCACCCTGTGCGACTCCCCAGTCAACACTGTGGAGTCCTTCCGCTTCCTGGGAACCAACCTCTCCCAGGATCTCAAGTGGGAACTGGACATCCGCTCCCTCACCAAAAAGCACAACCGAGGATGTACTTCCTACGGCAGCTGAAGAAATTCAACCTGCCAAAGACAATGATGGTGCACTTCTACACAGCCATCATTGAGTCCATCCTCACCTCTTCCATCACCATCTGATATGCTGCTGCCACTGCCAAGGACAAGAGCAGACTGCAGCGTATCATCCGCACTGCTGAGAAGGTGATCGGCTGCAATCTGCCTACCCTCAAAGACCTGCACACCTCGAGGACCCAGAGGCGAGCGAGGAAGATTGTGGCCGACCCCTCCCACCCTGGACACTCCCTGTTCCAGCTACTCCCCTCCGGCAGAAGGCTGCGGTCCGTCAGGACCAAAACCTTACACCATAACAACAGTTTCTTTCCATCTGCTACTGGCCTCTTCAACAAGGCCAAGGACTCCCATTCACATTCATTAATTTATGTAACTATAAGTCCATCTAATGGCAATTACACTATGCATAAGCCAATAATTGTATTATAATAATGAACTAGAGAGCATACAATTTCTGGGGAAATTGTGAGGGTGTGCCTGCTTGTCCGTCCCTTTAAGTTTTCCCTTCTAGTGATATTTTCAAGCATTTAGCCTACTCATAGTCTATTCTAGGCTATTCCATAATAATTCATTAAGAACACCCTTGGAAAGAAGCTACTGTAACAACGTTATCACTGGAAATATTTAAGATGGAATCGCGATTCAAACAGTAGCTCTATGTCTGCTAACTTATGACATGCCCCCAGAAACGTAAATAAACTTGACATTTATTCAGTGGAAAATCGCTCATGCATAAAAAGCACAATAGCGATCATTGTCAGTAATGACGCAAAATGCGATATAGCCCTTTGTGGAGAAGCCCCGGTAAATTGTATACTACAGTGTTCGTCTTGGTGGCGATCGTTGGTTGAACGTTCCGTTGTACGGTTTAGGCTGAAATTAAATAGCCTATTGCTTTCATGAACAGATTGACAAGTTTAGGCTGTGTCAATGAAGTTCGGGTTAGTAGTCAGACAGTTTCACCTATTGAAATACTTTTGATTTAAGGGAGTGCCGAACATGTTCTGTCGCCGTTTGACTTATACTGTAAACAGCTGTGGATGTTTTTGTTAGCTACACAGTGTCTCGTCTCGCGTAGGCTACAGCGTTGCAGTACTGGTTTGAAACCAACAAATCGTTTATTTGTAATCTAATGTCATAATAAATCGTACAACGACAATGTATTTGTGAGTAATGTTTATTTTAACGATTGAAAACAGATGCATCATAGACCGCTGTTGTATGTGTTGCCCGGGCAACATAGGCTAATGTCATGATGCTAATGCTTCAGTGAAATAGTAGACTACCGTTTCCGAACGGTAATATGAGTAAATAGTTATCACCCTGGACTCTTTGCTTGTGGCGTTTCTGCAGCTACCTTGCAGTAGCGTTAAAGCTATAGTTAGCCTAGCTAGCTCTATCTCCCAGAAGTTAACAAGCTGCTAAACTAATGTTCTGCTAGAGGTAGTCACGCGTGTTTCGTGACGTTAGTAGCGTCAGTGACTGTGGCTAGCAAGTTAGCCAGGTAAATAAAAAGACAAGCAACTCAATGGCTACCAACTTTTGACATAACGTTTTCTAAGTAATCAAAATATTGACTGATGCTAGGGGGGCGGCACGATACCATCTTTGCTGTGCGACAGTCTTCTATGCACGTCGTATCTAATGCGTCGTTGCTAACATGTGCCGACAATGTGACGTAGGCTATTATAACTGAGTAGTGTTAAGGATAGTGTAAACTGGGTGTTGAGAGGAAGAATGATACACGGTTAAGCATCGGACCAAGTTATTTGTAGTTTAATTAGTAATGATGCAATCACAAGATACACAATGAAAACAACACAACAAGATGTCCGTAGTCTAGTACAATGAATCAGTCGATGATGCAACAGCAGTCGTCCCACCAAAACAGAGTATAAGATTAGAACGAACGAAGGCCTTCGTTGAGAAAGTGGTCGTGACAGAAAATCAGAGAAAGTTCTGCCCCTCCCAAGTTCTGTCTCCCCGCCCTTGGGAGACAGATCTTGTACTCCCAGAGAGGGAGGTCTGGTGAGTGGCCATTGGTCAGGAGACCTTGGGGTGGCTATTGTTAACCAATTAAATGTCCAGGGCGTTCATGCTGGCGCAAGGTGGGCAGTCCACGGACCTGGTGATGTTAGGAGAGGGAGGGGGCAGAGAAGACCCACAGGTCTGATGCAATCCAAGGGGGGGGGTTGAGTTCTCCAGAGTTGAGAGCAGGTCATCTCAAGGTCCTGATGATATACGGGGTGGGGTCTTCAAGGGGAAGGGGAGAGGGTAAGACCACTCTAGGTCTGATGATGTAAAGGGGCAGATGGGGCAAGGTCTCCAAGGGGGAAGGGGGACATCCAGTGAGAAGGGGGGGGGGCAGGGTCTCCAGGGAAACAGGGGTTATATTATCCATAGGTGGTAAGAACTGTCCGGTCTGACTCGTCCTGAAGCAGAGAAGAGTTATTTTCCCAGCATCACCTTATCTCCCAAGTTGACACTTTTACTCCCATGAGCTGACTAGCTCATTGTGCTCACACCAGTCCCTGAGCGTCACGAACTCGCCTCCCAAGTCAGTTTGCCTGACTTGCATTCTTGTGCATTCTTGTCCACACACCAAAGTTACATTTCAATGTTTCTTATCTGTTACTTTATTAAATCAATTGATCACATTCAATATTTGTATCTTAGTTATTAGCATTACAAAACATGTGTGTTTACATATTCATATTAGATATTGATTGGTATAGCAGCATTGATCAGCAGTATAATGCTATCATTCCCTCACAATCCCTCCTTTGACACCACTATGTGGTGTCAACATTAAAACTGGATATTTTAAAGTTTCATGGATCCCTCCTTTCACACCCTCTAAAGGGTGTGACAACACAAATTTAAAATATCCCAGTCGGGCAGTAAAGGCAAATCAGTTGTTAACTAGGTTAAACATGCGTAAAACACTTAAGCAATAAACCAAAATACAGTCAAACTAGATGTTAAAATGCAAAATCAGTCGTTAACTAGGTTAAACATGCGCATATGGTCATCAAAACAGTCAAAATGTAATTTTTTAAAGTTTTCATAGGATCCCTCCTTTCACACCCTTTAAAGGGTGTGACTACACACATTTAAAATATTATGAACCTGTGTGAGCAAACAATGGAGGTTAGTTCAGATGAGCAATAAGAAACAGTCAGTCAGATTACGGGAAGATATATATAAACTTTTTTCACTAGAACTCACCCTCCTTTCACACCCTCTAAAGGGTGTGACGACCATATCTTACGATCAGTCAATCTGTTAAACAGAACATTAGAAGAGTCAACACGTAGAAAGAAACTGTTAATTCGGACAGGATATTTGAAAGTTTTCTTGGAATCCCTCCTTTCACACCCTTTAAAGGGTGTGGACAACTAACACAAAATTTAAAATATCCCGTTAAGGAACACAATGCTTAGAACGATAATAATGAGACTATGCAGCGTTATGGCCAAGTGGTGTGGACACACTGGACACAGTGGGAAAACCCTAATGATGTTATAGGGGAAAACCCACCGTCACTCCGCAGAGTGGACATTCGACATCCATGTACCCACGGCAGACCTGAACATACTCACAGGTCCCCTTCACCACATACATACAACTTTAGCCAAGCTTTTAGAATTGTAATAAAATACATTTGAGAACATTGAATACAATCAAACTGGATATTACTGATTAAGAATATCCCAGTGTAAATAAGGACGTGATTAATGAAAGTAAAGGGGTTCAAAAGATAATGCCGTGAGGAAAGAGAACATGGCCCTAGCGACAGCCGTCGCTCCAGTCCTGTCCACTTGTAGCCTCACAGAAACGCTCGATCAAACATATAGTAAAACAAAAAATTAGACAGGTTATTTTAAAGTTTTCATTGTTCCTCCCTCTAAAAGGTGTGACAACCAACACAAATGTCAATTCTTCACTTCAGCCAAGCCATTAATCATTATAAGAAAAATAAGAGGATATGGTAAAATAAGAAAAACCCAAAGTAAAATAAGACAAATTGAAAGTTTTGGTTAAGAAATATACAAAATTGAAAATAAGAAAAATAAAGACTGTTGTTGCACCAGTCATGCCTGTCACCTGCTGCCTCACAAAATAGTTTAATCTCACCACACTATCATTTCATCTCAAATAAAACTGTCTGCTGCTCTGTTAAAGCGTTGCTTTTCCACTCTTTGGTTGACTGCTCCACCTGGAACAGAATTTAGCAGAAGATACCTCTTTTCTAGTTAGCATCAGGTTTAAGTGCAACAATTCAATTCAAATGTTGTTAATGCATGTGGTAAGCGAACTAGGAAATACTTCAATCCACTCAGTAAACATATCTATAATTACCAGGCAGTATTTTCCCTTCACATTTCTTATTATCAAAGATATGAAAAACTATTGTCATTATCCCAAACCAGAATTTAATCTGTATGCTTCCCAAATGAAATATAGACCAAATAATGTTCTTAATGTAGCTATTAAAAAATAAAAAATAAACATTCCTCCCCAACTATATATATATATATATTTTTTTTTCAAAGGTTAGATAGGTAGAACTTCATAACTCGTTTTGCTGCAGTTCAAAACGAGCCAATTAGCTCAAACCATCATAACCACGATTTCTTGGCTTCCCAAATTATTTCAGAACTGAATGTTATAATAACCCTCTTCATGCACTAATACCATTTATTAATATAACATTATCACAGCCTAACTGTTTATCCCAAACAGTATGCCAGGCTCTGATAAAACTCTAAAATAAAACTTTAAACCAAATTACAATTAAACTCAAAATAAAAGTACATTTAGTTATTTTCCCTTTCTTATTTTTAACCAAATTACATCTAATACATTTATCAAAACTCTTAAAAACCCATATTCATTGTTTCCTCTTCAAAACATCAGTGTTTAAACCAATCACCTTCCATGTTATTAATTTAATTTGTTACGTTTGATTTTAGTTTGCAAATTATTTAACCTAACTTTCGTTAGGAATAGTTAACATAGACTCGCCATTGTTCTCCAGAAGCCTATCTCTCTCTTTCTCTTCCCCTCCCCACGCGCTCTCAACCTACCATCTTGTATTCCACTCTCATCATAGTTAGGACTGTACACTGTTCAACTCAATCTGACTCCACTCAAATATGACAAATATCTTGTATAGGAGAGGACAAAAAAGAAGCACACTCCTCTCTATATTTATTCAACACAATCTGACTCCATTCAAATATTACTTATAAAGAACTAATCCCTTCTCGACAGGACTCAAACCTGTCACTTCTAACCCACAAAACCCACACAACCCACACAACCGGTACCGGGACCTACAGTTTTGACACACAACAAAGAACAGGGACTCTAACCCTTGAGACACATAAAACACAGAACAGGGGAGGAGAGGGGGTGGGGAGGTGAGGAGAGGTGTGTGAAGGGAGAGAGTGTGTGAGAGGGGAGGGGTTGGAGGGGTGGGGGAGTTGAGGGGAGGTGTGTGAAGGGAGAGGAGAGGAGAAAGGAGAGGAGTGGAGAGGGGAGGGGTGAGGAGAGGAGAGTAGAGGAGAGGAGTCGAGAGGAGAGGAGAGGAGAGGGAGGGGAGGTGTGTGAAGGGAGAGTGTGTGAGCGGGGAGGGGTGAGAGGAGAGGAGAGGGGAAGGGAGGGGAAGGGAGGGAGGGGAAGGGAGGGAGGGGAGGGTGGTGAAGGGAGAGGAGAGGAGAGGAGAGGAGAGGAGAGGAGAGGAGAGGAGAGGAGAAGGGAAGGGAGGGGAGGTGTGTGAAGGGAGAGTGTGTGAGAGGGGAGGGGTGAGAGGAGAGGAGTGGAGAGGGGGGGGAGGGGTGCGAGGGGAGAGATACACATAATTAACCCAACAATGCTAAGAGATAGCGAGAGAGAGAGACAGAGAGCGAGAGAAAGGGAGAGAGAGAGAGCTCTTGTCTAAAAATGCGCCATGCTCGAACCTCGGCATGGCCCCATCCCGACAATGCAATAGGGAGAAAGGGAGAGAGAGCAAAAAAGAGTGAGAGTCTGCTCGTGAAATGTGCTCTGCTCGAACCTCGGCATCGCCCATTCCAGCAATCCAGTAGAGAGAGAGAGAGAGAAAGAGAAAGAGAGAGATACATTCACATGATTAACCCAACAATGCTAAGAGATAGCGAGAGAGAGACAGAGAGCGAGAGAAAGGGAGAGAGAGAGCTCTTGTCTAAAATGCGCCATGCGCGAACCTCGGCATGGCCCCATCCCGACAATGCAATAGAGAGAAAGGGAGAGAGAGCGAGAGAGAGAGAGAGAGAGCGAGAGAAAGGGAGAGAGAGAGCTTGCCTAAAATGCGCCATGCTCGAACCTCGGCATGGCCCCATCCCGACAATGCAATAGAGAGAAAGGGAGAGAGAGCAAGAAAGATAGAGAGTCTGCTTGTGAAATGTGCTCTGCTCGAACCTCGGCATAGCCCATTCCAGCAATCCAGTAGAGAGGGAGAAAGAGAGAGAGAGCAAGAAAAAGAGGTATGCTACTCCTTAAATCTCCACAAACATATTATTTAGAGACTATCAAAAAACTGCCAGGTGCTCCCGTCACAGTGTACATTCTGCCAGACCCCACCTCGTTTTCACAATAGACACAATAGAAACTGCCAGGTGCTCCCGTCACAGTGTGACCACTGCCAGACCCCGCCTCGTTTCACGCAGAAACTGTCAGGCGCTCCCGTCACAGTGCCACATCTGCCAGACCCCACCCCGTTTCCGAAACTGCCAGGTGCTCCCGTCACAGTGTGACCACTGCCAGACCCCGCCTCGTTTCACGCAGAAACTGCCAGGCGCTCCCGTCACAGTGCCACATCTGCCAGACCCCACCCCGTTTCATAAAGATAAAATAGAAAATGCCAGGTGCTCCCGTCACAGTGTGACTACTGCCAGACCCCGCCTCGTTTCACGCAGAAACTGTCAGGCGCTCCCGTCACAGTGCCACATCTGCCAGACCCCACCTCGTATCATTGAGTTTGCATCAACGTTAATCTCTCTATGGACAATTTGATTCAAAGTGTGCAGCCCAGAGTCACAGTACAGTGCAGTTTACAGACACTCACTCCTAAAAGCTAAAGTCCTAAGCTATGCAGATTTCGTTTAAACAGGCTCTGCTTACCTTATTTTTATGGATCCAAGTGAGTGTCAGTGAACCACAGCTGTCCCGCTCCTGCCGGCTGGGGTCCCCTTCTCAGGGACCTCTCGTCCAGATCTCTCACCCAGGCACGTCGGAAGGTCACCAATTGTTAAGGATAGTGTAAACTGGGTGTTGAGAGGAAGAATGATACACGGTTAAGTATCGGACCAAGTTATTTGTAGTTTAATTAGTAATGATGCAATCACAAGATACACAATGAAAACAACACAACAAGATGTCCGTAGTCTAGTACAATGAATCAGTCGATGATGCAACAGCAGTCGTCCCACCAAAACAGAGTATAAGATTAGAACGAACGAAGGCGCCTTCGTTGAGAAAGTGGTCGTGACAGAATATCCGAGAAAGTTCTGCCCCTCCCAAGTTCTGTCTCCCCGCGCTTGGGAGACAGATCTTGTACTCCCCAGAGAGGGAGGTCTGGTGAGTGGCCATTGGTCAGGAGACCTTGGGGTGGCTGTTGTTAACCAATTAAATGTCCAGGGCGTTCATGCTGGCGCAAGGTGGGCAGTCCACGGACCTGGTGATGTTAGGAGAGGGAGGGGGCAGAGAAGACCCACAGGTCTGGTGATGTTCAGGGAGGGGGGTGGACAAGACCCACAGGTCTGGTGATGTTCAGGGAGGGGGGTGGACAAGACCCACAGGTCTGATGCAATCCAAGGGGGGGGTTGAGTTCTCCAGAGTTGAGAGCAGGTCATCTCGAGGTCCTGATGATATACGGGGTGGGGTCTTCAAGGGGAAGGGGAGAGGGTAAGACCACTCTAGGTCTGATGATGTAAAGGGGCAGATGGGGCAAGGTCTCCAAGGGGGAAGGGGGCATCCAGTGAGAAGGGGGGGGGGCAGGGTCTCCAGGGAAACAGGGGTTATATTATCCATAGGTGGTAAGAACTGTCCGGTCTGACTCGTCCTGAAGCAGAGAAGAGTTATTTTCCCAGATCACCTTATCTCCCAAGTTGACACTTTTACTCCCATGAGCTGACTAGCTCATTGTGCTCACACCAGTCCCTGAGCGTCACGATCTCGCCTCCCAAGTCAGTTTGCCTGACCTCTGCATTCTTGTCCACACACCAAAGTTACATTTCAATGTTTCTTATCTGTTACTTTATTAAATCAATTAATCACATTCAATATTTGTATCTTAGTTATTAGCATTACAAAACATGTGTGTTTACATATTCATATTAGATATTGATTGGTATAGCAGCATTGATCAGCAGTATAATGCTATCATTCCCTCACACTAACCAGCTAACGATGTCCTATGTGTTTGATACCGTGTATTACAAGAGCGACACGAGCCACATACATTTAGAAGACGAATTGACCGCCAATGTTATTGTAAACATAGTAGCTACTGTACTGACCACACGAGACAGGTATATGACAGCTAGCTAGTTAGCTAATTTTGGGACAGAAATGGCAGAGATCAGTTACATTGGCAGCCTAAGTAGCTCGGACTGCATCGATTATCTCAACAAATTAGTCCTTAGTAATGGTGACAAATTACCAGATCCATACACCATTCAAATGTCCAAATGGCCAGCCATCGTGTGGCCCATAGGCACATCCAATTGGTAATACAATTGTCAATCAGTGATATTGATACTATTATTGGGTAGCAGCAAAGGCAAATACTCTTATGACTATACAACCCTCTTTAGTGCACTAAGATATGTCCACATATGTCCTGAACATGATTGTCTGTGACATAACTGGAGGCATCCAGTGTCGTGTGGGACTTCAGGCTCTCTCGGGAATAGAGATGTGTGTCTCGATCAGGTATGAATGGATGGATACAAAAGCACACACCAGTGCCCAAAATCACACATGTGTCCCCCTTCCCCAACAAAGTGTTCATTAAAAATGTTTCAAAGCGCGCATCCAGGCTACGAGCCAAGGGCGCAGCTTCACGTGAAAACAGAAAAAATGATAAACAGAAAAAAGGAACAGAATGTAACAAAACGGTGCCTGGTGGATATGAGCGCGTGTGCGCAGCCCACCATGCCCGTTCTGCCCGGCATGACAGCGGAACCAGCGGGGCTGGGGCCGCTGTCTGGCCGGGCCCAACAGTGGCGTGCATGTGGTGCATCGAATTGGGTTATAAAAACTGTAACCGCCGGCTACAGACTCCAATTTGCGTCCACTCCTCCTCGTTTCAACGGGATACTGCAGTCGCAGGCCCGGGGAGAAAAAGCCAGTGTTTTACAGGAGGAAATCACCTCCCTAAAAGACAAAATGGCAATTCAGATAGTGCCACCAGAGCACAACCAAAGCGGTTTTTACTCGAGGTACTTTCTAGTCCCAAAGAAGGGAGGGAGCCTACGGCCGATATTAGATCTACGCGCTCTGAACAGATACATGAGACAGTACAGTTTCAGAATGCTGACACACGCCGCTCTAATACGCTTTGTGCGCCCAGGAGACTGGTTCACAAGCATAGATTTAACGAACGCCTATTTCCACATCCCAATTTATCCGCCTCACAGAAAATATCTCAGGTTCGCCTTCCAGGGTGTAACGTACGAGTATTTGGTTCTCCCGTTCGGCCTTTCATTAAGCCCACGGGTGTTTGTGAAGTGCACGGAGGCTGCTATCGCGCCTCTCAGGGAGAAGGGAATGCGTTTGGCAACGTACATAGACGACTGGCTTCTAGCCACACAGTCACCCCAAGAGGCTCAGGCGCAAACCAGCTTGCTAATATCGCACCTTATGGCCCTGGGTTTCACAATAAACGTGAAAAAGAGTGTTTTGATTCCTACTCAAAACATAACGTACATAGGCTTGTGCCTCAATTCAGTGACGTTCAAAGCACGTCTATCCGCGGAGAGGGTGGAAGCCTTTCAGGCTTGTCTGGCACTCTTCTGCAGGGGGACGATGTTGAAATTCAGAACGTGCCTCAGACTATTAGGTCTGATGGCGTCGGCGCTGGTAGTAGTCCCACTTGGCCGCCTACATATGAGGCCGGTTCAGCGATGGGTTGCATCACTCAAACTGAACCCGACCCGCCACGGCCATCGCCAAGTTCTGGTCTCCATGGCGTGCGCATTGGCGCTGCGCCCTTGGAGACGCGGGCCCTTTTTAACTACGGGCGTTACCATGGGAACTATCCTGGCAAGGAAAGTCCTTTCGACAGATGCCTCTCGAGCAGGCTGGGGAGCCGTATACGAGGGCAGATCGATAAATGGCATGTGGAGTTCACATATGCAGTTTGTTCACATAAACTGCCTGGAACTTCAGGCTGTGTCGCTGGCGCTGAAACATTTTCTTCCCTTCCTCAGAGGGCAACATGTTCTAGTCAGGACGGACAACACCACGGTAGTGGCATATATAAACCGACAGGGGGGGCTACGCTCCCGTCAAATGCACACGTTGGCACACAAACTGACCATGTGGAGCGACACTCACCTGTTGTCTCTGAGAGCAACACACGTGCCAGGCGCACGGAATTGGGGAGCAGATTTGATGTCCAGGGGCGACCCTCGCTACAAGGATTGGAAACTCCACAGCGAGGTCGTGGCCCAGATATGGGAGAGATACGGTCGAGCGGAGATCGATCTCTTTGCATCAGAGGAGAGCACTCAGTGTCCTCTGTTCTATTCCCTAACCGGTCGGAGCGCCCCGTTGGGGCTGGATGCTCTGGCATACGAGTGGCCTCGCGTCCTCCTGTACGCTTTTCCCCCATTAGAGCTGATCATTCCTACTCTCGCCAGAGTGCGAGAGAGGGGTCATGCACTGATCCTTATAGCCCCCCGTTGGGCGGGGAAATATTGGTTGGCAGAAATAGTCCAGCTGCTGTACAGCCAGCCTTGGCCTCTGCCTTTACGCAGGGATCTCCTGACGCAAGCGCACGGAGAGATCTTCCATCCTCATCCGGAGCGCATGGCTCTGTGGGCCTGGCCCGTGAAAGGATGAACCTAACGACTGCTGGTCTCCCACAGAATGTCATCGCGACTATTCAGGGCGCCAGAGCTTCCTCTACACGTTACGCATATGACGGAAAATGGCGTGCGTTCGAGGAATGGTGCGTGAAAGCTGGGGAAATAGCTTTCCAGAGCCCCGTACCTGTTATTCTAACGTTTCTACAAGACTTGCTGGATAAAGGCAAGGCTTTCTCCACCATCAAAGTGTACTTGGCCGCTATATCGGCTTGTCACATAGGGTTTGGAGACAAAACGGCAGGCCAACATCCTATTGTTTGCCGGTTTATGAAAGGTGCACGCCGTCTTCGGCCGGTGTCGCGGAACTTGACTGCTCCGTGGGATTTATCTACGGTGCTTGATGCGCTGTCACGCCCACCGTTTGAGCCCTTACAACAGATAGAGCTTAAAAAGCTCTCGTTTAAGACGGCATTGTTGCTCGCGTTGGCCTCGGCTAAACGCGTGAGTGACATCCATGCTCTGTCGGTTAACCCGGCATGTATGCAGTTCTTACAGGGGAACTCAAAGGTTTTATTAAAACCGAATCCTGCATTTGTTCCCAAGGTAGTTAACTCTGCGTTATCATACCGCCCTATTGAGCTATTGGCTTTCCATTCTCCTCCTTTCTCCTCTCAGGAGCAGGAACGGCTGAATGCGCTCTGCCCGGTACGGGCTTTACGCGTCTATGTTGATAGGACAGCTGGATTCAGGAAATCCGAGCAGCTGTTTGTATCATGTGCTACGTCACACATGGGAAAGCCTCTCTCGAAGCAGCGTTTGTCACACTGGATCGTGGAGGCTATAGCCATGGCTTATAATAGCGAGGGTTTGGAACCCCCTATTGGCCTACGCGCACATTCAACTCGCGGTATGGCCGCATCCTGGGCACTGTTCCAGGGGGTCTCAGTGGAAGAGATATGTGCGGCTGCCAGCTGGGCAACGCCTCACACTTTCACTAGATTCTACAGGTTGGATGTTACTGCGCCTAATCTGTCTCACACAGTCTTGAGCGTTGGATCAGTAAACATGCCTGTTTGACAGGTTTTTGTGTACTGGTACTTATTTGGCAATACGGGAGTTACTATATCCCATAGTGAGATACCGAGCGAATATTGAAAGAAAACTTAAGGTTAAGAAATTAACCAAGGTTTTCTGATATATGAGTGAGGTATCTCACAAGATCACCCTCCTTGCCCGGAGCGAGAAGAGGTGTTTTGCCTATAGACTGAAGAGATGACGTGACAACGGGACTTATGTAGTAGGAGGAAGTCCCTCCTCTGCAAGGCAGACGTCACGTCTATTGGCCAGTCACGACTGGCGTAGTGTAAAATTGCTTCTGGGGGACAGCGCGAGGGGCGTGTCCCATAGTGAGATACCTCACTCATATATCAGAAAACCTTGGTTAATTTCTTAACCTTAAGTTGTGGATTAGCCTGCCTGCCTACCTTTTCGGAATGTAATTAGCAATGGATATCAGGCGATATTTGAAAAGACCATCGAGTGCTCCCAGTCCCACAGATGCCCGCAAAAGGCCTCAAGTACAAAGTAAGATTGAAGAAGATCAATTCACGTTTTTAAACATTGTATTGGTTCGCACAACATCGCATTAAGACATGGACAAACGCTATTAATAACGTGCTTTCAAATACGATGATGCAGGTAACTAGCCAGCCTTCTCGGTCCCATCTAAATAGGCCTAATAAAATGAGTAATTATCCTCACGCATATTGCTGCAGATTAAGCAAATTCATTGAAAGATTGTCGACAGATTATGTGCAAGGCAGTTAGCCGCCCTATCCAGCCGGACCATTCAAATATGGGCATTAAAATGCCCATGGTTCCCGCCTTAATAGCTCTGCCGTCCAATCACCGATTTTAATTCTGAAAACTTCTGGATACTCATTAGTTAAATTAAGTTAAGCTAAAAGCACATACCATTTGTTAAGGGGTAGATTGCCTACAGTGTGAGATTTACATCTTCGAATTGAAATCGGAGACGATATTATGAGTACAGACAAGTTTCTTAATATGTGTTGTCAATATGGTCAATTAAAAGTCGAAACTTTTTACTTACGAAGCATTTGTTTGTGGGAGTGACGAGAGTTATTTGACGAGAGAATTACTTGTCCGGCAGGAAAGGCAGTATTAGCAATAGTAGCGCTGTTTAGCCTCAACTTTAGCATATTTCTGTGAAATTTGGAAAAACAACATTACCTAGCTAGATTATGTAAACTATAAGATACATTTTGATACCTTGTTTGGCCAATTCGGTTGGTTGTGGAAGACAGTAGAACGTTTTTTAGTTATCGAGAGGAGTAGCCAGCCATAGCGCTAGCTACTTTTGGGGGAGGAGAATTCCGGTTTTCCCCATGTTACCACTAGTCACTAGAATGGTCATAACTTTTAATCAAAATAAGATATTTCTAATCTGTTTTCGGATCTACATTGCCCACAGATTTGTGGATATTCCACCTAGTCAGTTCGGAATTTTGCCTCAGGCAGGAATAGCTAAGAGAAATGATAAGTGAAATGTTTTAGTTTAGCTATAGAATCTTCAGTTTTCGCGGTCAAGGTCAAATATATTAGTTTTTTACTTTCATGATGACAGGTGAGGCTCTGCCTCCCCTGACCCGCACGTCCTGCTCTCGCATAGAAAACGTGAGCGGGGAGCAAAGCTGTTGCTTCACTGAAAAGGCCTATATGCTTAATCAATTATTTGAAGTCATGAAAGGTGTAGAGTAGCCTGTAAGCAAAACACACTGTAAACATAGATTATTTGAAAACAAGTCAGTTCTCAATGTGAAAAAAAAACATGCTGTATAGGCTATTTATAATGACATAGGTAGTACATGAGAGTTCCTTTAACCTATGTTGTCAGTCAGTGTAATTGACAGGCTGCTTAACTGGTGTTCTCAGACCCACAACTTAAATTCAACATATTTTTTCAGGCAGTGATAGGACAGGCAATGATGCAGAGAGCACAGGGAGAGGAGAAACACTAGGTCGAATAGGGAGAAAAGAGGAAAGGGGAGGAAATGAAAGAAGACCAACAGAGAATGAAGAAACAGAGAAAGGGGAGACAGAGAAAGATGAAATAGAGGGAGGAGATGAAGAAACAGGTAGTAAGAGAGGAGTAAGAGAAGAAACAGGGGCAGGAGAGATGGAGAGTGGAGAATTAGAATCTGAAGTAGAGTTAGGAAGAAGAATCGGAGACTGAAGACACAGTGAGAGGAGAAATAGAGAGCAGATGCCACCCACATATCTGGACAGAAAAACAACACACACAGTTTAAAAAAATCTAACCCATGGCTTATTGTGAATGGTGAATTTCTTGGATGCAAAATTTGCAAAAAAGTGAAAGGCCTTGGAGTGTTTAAAGAAACAGGAACGTGTCTCTCCAATTAATGGACAGCAACTAAAGTCACATACAGTCACAATGGTGATCACAAATATCAGCTATCATGCTTGAGAAGCAAAATTTACAAACACGCAACATCAAAGAGCCACAAGGCAGCCAACGACATAGTGAACACAAAACACACAATAGCTGTTTCCTTGGAAAAACAAGTGGAGAGTGAAGCAGAGATGACAGCCTCACTGTTTCGAACAGCATACTTCATGGCAAAGAAGAACAGGCCATTCACAGACTACCACGAACTTGTGGTGCTCCAGCAAGAAAATGGCCTTGACATGGGTATCACTCTTCATTCCAGAAACACTGCCAAAAATATAATTGACCACACAACTGCTGAAATGAGAAAGAAAATTCTGAACCACATAGTAACTGAAGACCAAAGGTTTAGTGTTTTAATTGATGAATCCACAACTCTAAGCAAGAAAACAGCCCTGGTTGTTTATTTAAGATCCATTATAAGTGAAGTACCCACAGTAATCTTTCTTGATTTGGTGGAGCTGGAAAGCCAGTCAGCTGAGAATATAACTAAGAGTTTACTACAGTGCCTCCAGACTTGGGGAATGGATGAAGATTTCATCAAAGAGAATTTCCTTGCGTTTGCCAGTGATGGAGCAAGTGCCATCCTGGGCAGGAAGTCAGGGGTAGCTGCACGTCTACAACTCCTGTATCCACGTCTCATTGTGTGGCACTGCCTAAACCATAGGCTGGAATTGGCTGTTGGAGACACAGTCAAGCACACTAATAATGTCAATCATTTCAAGTCTTTTTTTGACAAACTGTACACACTGTACCACAGGTCACCAAAAAACTGCCGGGAACTGGCTGAGCATGCACAACAACTTGAAGTCAATCTGCAAAAGATTGGGAGGGTCCTTGATGTCAGATGGGCAACCAGCAGTTTCAGAACTGTGAAAGCTGTATGGAATTCCTACAAGGCCCTGTATCACCACTTCGGTGCTGCTTCATTGGATGTCACAAGAGATGAAAATGACAAGGCCATGTACAGGGGTCTTATGACCAAAATGGAGCAGGAGGAATTCCTATGTGATTAAGCCCTAATGTATGACACATTAGAGGAGATCTCCCACCTCTCTCTAAACTTGCAAGAAAGAGGAATGACCCTCACAAGAGCAGACACATTAATGAGACGAACAATTCGCATTGTTTCTTCAATGATTACCTGTCCAGGTGACAGAAGGCAGGAGGCCCTTCAAGCTGCAGAAAAACATGAGTTTAATGGAATTCACCTAAGTAGCACCCCAAGGGCAAGGCAGATAAACTCATCAGAGTTCCTTCACTCACTCATTGAGAACCTGGAGGACAGATTGTTCACTACAGGTTCATCTAGGCAACAGAGTGTGTCAGCTGAAAACAAAGCCCAGTACAGTGAATTGCTGGACCACTTCAAAGTTCTTCATCCAGCAAACTGGCCTGTTCCCCTACAGGAACCGTACGGGGAATCCAATGTGAAACAACTTGCCCAAAGGTTCAGACTTGATGACAGAAAAATTCTTGAAGGCTTCAGGGACTTCAAGGATAACTCAAGCATCATTCCAGAAAACCTTGCACCACTCATGAATATACACCATCTTATTCCAGTTAGCACTGCTGAGTGTGAGAGGGGATTCAGCTTAATGAACGTCATAGTGTGCCCCCTGAGATGCAGTCTGCACATTGCCACAGTGTCGTCCTTGATGTGTATTAACCTCAATGGCCCGCCACTCACAAAGTTCAATCCAACACAGTATGTGAAGTCCTGGCTAGTGAAGCACAGGGGAGCCATGAACCCCAGAACACGCCCCTGCAAGGCAGGACCTGACGTGGAGGACAAGGAGGCCCTCTGGGCACTACTGTAAAAAGGAGACTCCATATGTAGATAGTTCTTAATCTAGCAATTGTCTTGTTGTGTTGTGTTGACATACTTTTCTTTACTGTTTTATTTAATAAACTACAAACTACTAACACATTTATTCATTGTCATTTATTGTATATGACTTTTACTGATAACATAATGCAATATAGCCAGGACAGCCTTACAGAGTCGTGGCGCTTTGTGTTGCGTTGCTTCGCATCGCGTTGCATCGCGTCGAGGTCTG